>JAKSZP010011932.1:0-194682 GCA_022478985.1 Massospora cicadina
TTTTCCGCCCAAATCCGTGCTGGTCAAGTAATAAGACATGGTCTCCTACAGTAAACAGCGGAAGTCTGCTCTGTCTTTTCTGATTGGCTGCCTGATTGCAAATCTTCTTGGCCAAACTGGTGGAGTAGGCTTCCTTTTGTAGCTTGATCAGCATTTCTGTAAGAGTCCTCAAATATCAGTGAAGGATACACCACCAGTGTCCTCTGCATATGATTAAAGCAAGGCAAACTTAGCCAGATGTCAATTATACAACAGTTGGAAAGCGCTCTTACCAGTGGACAATTGATAGCTGATATTATACGCAAACACAGCTGTAGGTAGAAGGGTACTCCATTCTGAGGGGCAATCCTTTACCACTATACAGAGTATGTTCATTAGGGTTCTGTTGACCCGTTCCACCATTCCATTTGATTATGGATAATAGGGGGTGGTCAAAACCCCGCGGATTGCCATCAACTAGTTCAACTTGGGCGGGATGTGCAAAATTTAATTGGTTCCGTTGTCCATTAGAATGAAATGTGGGCAGCCATGTCATTGTATAACACACTCCATAATAAACTTGACAGTAGTGTCCGCTCCCAAGTCGTTAATGGACCTGGCCTCCAGCCATAGGATCAAACGATCAATGGTGACGATTATATACTTGGATTGATTGGTGCTAGTTGGCAGAGGCCCCTCTACATCAAGGGAAATGGTGCCAGGCGAACTGGGGCTTAATCAGCTGGTATGTGGTCTTCTTGTGGAATGGCTTTTCCACTTGACACTGATGGCAACAACCTACCGTTTCCAATACATCTTAATGCATGCTCTCCCAGTAGTAATGGGGTCATAAAAACTCCAACGTTTTCCGCAATCCTCCATGTCCTACAGCCCAATGAGCATTTATAATAATCGTGGGTCTAGCAGAAGGTTTAGGGAAACTCAGCGTCGAGTCTCTATCCGCTTATATAGTTCCCCCTCACGTAGAAAAGTATCCTGCCTGAGCCCATCTAATACCTTGATCACCTGTGGCGGCTCATCATGGTATTTGTTCGCCACCATCTTCTTGTACATTATTCCAGCTAAATCTGCCATGATAGCAACCATTGGCAGTCAGGAAAGACAATCCACATTTTGATGTTTTGCTACAAGATGGTGTATAATCTCTAAATCATACACCTGGAGCTTTAGTGCCCAACGCACAAGCTGTCCTTCCGGTTCACACAGATTCTGCAGCCATGCAAGGAAGCGTGATCCGTCACTACTTGTAATTTTACCCCATGTAGATATACCTGAAACTGTTTGTAAGCGTAAATCACCACCAAACACTCCCACTCAGTCACTGTGTAGGTTTGTTCATGACAGTTCAAGCTTTGACTACAGATGCAATGGGATGCTCCACGCCATCATCGTCCTTCTGGGATAATACTGCTTCTATAGTGGAGAGAGATGCATCTGTTTGTACTATGAATTGTTTGTAAAAGTTGGGATATTTCAAAATGGGTGCGCTTGCTAACACAGTTTGTAACACATTAAAAGCGTTTTGGCATTGTTCCATCCAATCAAAAGGGGCATTTTTTAACAACTTGAAAAGTGGTGCCCCTGATGCAACTGAAGCTAGGAAGGAACCATTTGTAGTACCCAACCATCCCCATAAACAACTGAATATCACGTTTATTACCTGGATAAGTCATCTTGCTTATTGCTTCCACCTTTACCGGCTGCAATTTAATATTTTTTTGATCCACAACAAACCCAAGGTATTCTAATTGTTCTTTAAAAATTCCACTTACAAGGCTTGTTTTTAAAATTAGCATTAGTAAGGCGATGGAACACTTGTTCCAAGTGGGCAAGGTGCTCTGTAAACGTCCACAAGAGCACATTGATATCATCAAGGTAAAGTAAGATGCAGGAAAGCTTCAAGTCACCTAAAATTGTATCCATGGCACGCTGGAACGTATCTGGGGCGTTGCACAAACCTTATGGCATGCGGGTTGGCTGGAATAACCCCTTCAAAGTGATGATAGTGCATTTCTCCTGTTCCACTGATGGCAAATCGATATGCCAATACCCTGAGATCAGATCCATGGTGGAAAAATAATTCTCCCTGCCCAATTAGTCCAACACGTCGTCAATCCGTGGAAGAGGGTAGGAATCCTTTTTTGTTACACCATTGAGCTTGCGATAGTCAATAACCACCCAATTTATGCCATCTTTTTTCTTTACAATGATCATCAGCAATGCCCATGGACTGTTTGATGGCTCTAGCATCCCTTGCATGATAAGTTTATCCACCTCATCAGATACAACCTCTTTTACCACCTTTGACGTCTAATAGGCCACAATCAAATGGGAGGGTGATCCCCTGTATCTATCCAACGTACCACCCCTTGGGCGCACCCCAAATCATAATCATTATATGCAAAAATATCCTGGTATTTTTCATTTAATGATATAGTTTTATCTTGCTGTTCCGCCGATAATTCAGTTAGTGCTCCCTGTGGAACCACTATCAAAACGCCAATTGATGAATTTGTTGGTAGTCCATGATCCTCCCATGATCTAAAATCATGAATATGGCAAACTTCCTCTATAGGAGCTAGTTGTAGGCAAGCCACCACTTGGTGCCGCTGAATCATTATTGTCTCCTTATGTAAATTTGCTAGCAGTACCTTCACCTCCCCCTTCTCAGGGAGTAGTAGCCCTGGAGCCACATGTGGTTCATACCGTGAGTGCTGGTGAGGCCCCATAATTTCCCCATATAGCCCTTTAGAGAATCAATTTTGAGCTCAGTTCCTACTATGCACTGATGCTCAGATGGTAGGCTCAAAGCGTTCACTGCTCAAAGTGGGATTCCTTTATAATCATAAATCTGGTTGGTAAGGGCTCTGGTTCGCTGCTTCATTTGACAATATTGAACAGGAATCACTCATCACTGTACGCTAGATTGATTTGACTAGAGTGGAATGGAATGGATCCATTGGGATTCCACTAGAGGTAAAATAAACGGGGATATGTTGTCCCAAAATATTAAGAGTTTCCTATGCCATATTTATTTTAACACCAAACTTACACAATAATGCCACACTAATTAACATTTCATAATTATTGTTTGGTAGAACCACCGCTGGAGAGGAAGCCCTAACTGATCCAAATCATAAAGGCAACGTGCTATATGCTCCTTTGGACACAGTGCTATGCGCCCCCATGGTCCCATATACTACTCGGTGGTCCACATCCAGTTTCAACAGAAGCTTAGCCACCAACCTGGTAGAAATTATATTCACATGGTCCCCTGTGTCTATGATAGCATGGATTTTTTTGTGTTGAATGAAAATGTCACAGTAAGCGCACTCTGAGTAAGAAGAACCATTAGTGTTTATTACGTGGACATCCAAAGGCTTTTTGTTGCTCAGAAAGGAGGAAATGCCCATGCTGACATAAGGATGCTCCATAGCGATTTTCTCAATCAGAATTGCTATGTTAACCCCTACTAAAGAGGCAACGTCCATCGAGGGATCCACGTTGCTCATGCCAGTTTGTTCCATGATCTGCCATGCATATGGCTTCTGCACATCCTGGTGGAACTCAGAGCTTGGTGGTGAATAATTACTCTCTGGAATGGAAGCAGGAGTATCCAACGGAAGCTGTTTGTATAGCAATTTTCCGGCTGAGTTCCAAATCCTACACTAAAAGATGCTTGGGAATTGTTAGGGACAATTGAATTGGACTTAGTGGAGATAGAGTGCCCCGTCTCTAATCCGCTCAAGCTTTTCCCAGCTCGATTTTCTCAATTTAATCGCATACACCTGCAGATTGCTAGAACAATTGCCCGCTTAATGCCCTCTTTTTCCGCACTGGAAGCAAGTATTTATGAAAGATTATGTATATAACTTGCAGTGGGAGGACCAGTTCAACAATTGATGGTATTATTACAAGGTCGTGGACGACCTGGCAAAGCTTGCATAGGATGAAAAAAATCTGCTGATTTGTATGATAGATGAATACGTCCCAGTGGTTGATAGCTCAGTCACTGTGGCCCATATCCCAAAGAGTTTGGTGCAGCGACAGCAGGGGTCTTTCGGGCTACATTAGGGGCGCTGATCATGGCAGAGAGTCGATGTGAGGTGTTCAGATTTGAATAAGTCCCACATCTTCATCCAAAAAGTGAGACATGGCGTTATGTAATTCCCATTATGGTTTGATGTCTGCTATCATCATTATAACAACATCCTTAGTGGATAAGTGCTGGCTCTAAGTAACACATGTGCTTCTGCCAAGGATTGTTCAGCGTATTCTAGCAGGGACTTGTTTTAGTGGAACTGTACAATCAGGAAGTCGGCCTTTTTTGGGCCATCTTGGCCGCGCCCCCAAACAGCTGTATAACAGTCACTTTCACTTCTTCGTAAGATATTAAGATATATGGAAGGTAGCAGGTAACTTAATCAGCGCTTTCCACATTTAAAGCGAACAATAATACTTTTGCTTTCTGCTGATCAGGAGCCCCTTCTACAGCGAATTTTAATCGCTTAAAGTAACCGTGCAGATTCCTATCACAACTGAAGGGAGGTAATTTCTCAATTCAAACATCTTTGCCTTGCTCCAGGCTCCAGCTGCAAGGAGCAGTCGATTTGGGTCCTGAGTGACTAGGGGAACTACCCCCTTGTGAACTATCATAAGGACAGGTGGACAGAATCAAATCTGCCAAAATGGACTCAGAAGAAGTAGTGTCACGCGGAGGGTCCATCACAACTCCTGAGGGATACTTGTTAGCTGAACCATAGCATCATTCCCCTGAATCATGACTAACTATACCACTTCCCCAGCTCTGGCATGCTCAGCAAAATGTTCGTTGATTGACTGTTCCATTTTAACTGAATAGCATATACACCATCCATCTTGAAATTGCTGTTGCAGCGTCTCATATTGATGTTGCAACTCCTGATGAAATTCCCACTCATTGTCCAGTTTCTGCTCCACTGCCTGTAGTTATGAGAGGACATCCTCCATTGTGTTCTGCATTCTTTCATGCTGCCAGCTAGTGTTACCTGCTTGTCAATTAGCGTCGTTTATTTGGTTAATGAGTGTGGCTTGTTCTTATACCAATTCCTTGTTGGCCCATCAAAAGGGATCAAGTCATACTTGCATGTCCGTGTACTCTCTCATCTCACTGATTGGAAGAGGAGTGGCTTGACTACGCTCAGCCTGACTAATGACTTCCAATTGTGTAAACTGATGTATTAGCTGGATATATTTGTGGGATGTCAACCAAAGGACAAGTGCATTATATGTTGTCCGCTGATTTCTCCACTCAATGTGAAGTTGGTGTCAGGATTTTCCCTGGGATAGGTGAAAGCCTTGTCAAGGGGAAGGATCAATACCCCCATTTGAGGGGCATAAATCCTGAACAGCTCAATAGATTCAAGAATAAGAGTTGAATCTATATTATTAGCAAGTATACCAAATTTGAGGCTTCATATAAATCACTATAAATTAGAGGAAACGGTACATCCCCATTCCTTGAGACATGTGACCTGGGGTATCACTTGACCTGGTCACAAGGGCGGCAAGATCTGAGTAAGGTTTAAGATAATGGGCAATACAGAAGACCTAGAAAGATCCTACTTGGATGGGGCCACAACTGTCCTTGAGGCACCGTATTATCACATACCCTATAAAAATCCTGAATATTAGTCTAATAAAATACTTTCATTAATAGGGTTTATTTTATCTTATTTTTATCCAAATACAATTTATACTAACAATGGAATTCTTGTCCATTGTCGCATCTGGAGCTGCCCCTGTCCTCTCAGCTGATGCTATCCCCTTGCAGTCAGCCTACTTGTTGGTTTCCCAGCATTAGCACTAGAGAGCGCATCTGGGGTGTTGCAATTCCAATATGACTGGATGATAAGCCCTAAGTTGTTATGGCGGAACAGATGGATTCTGCTGAGTTTGATATGAGTTATAGAAATTCAAGCACCTCAAAATGAGGCAATAATGGGTTTTTGGGAAATCGCCTCAAATTAGGCGATTGTGAAATTAACAAATGAAGAATTGACAGAACCAATGAGGTATGGCAAATTAAATCACTAAGCCATAAAAGTGGTCGCATCTGAAGTCACTAAAAGATAGGTGAGACAAGATAATTAAGTGAAGGGTTGTTGTTAGTAGTTTAGAGTAAGCGGAAACAGCAAGAATCTGCTGTATTAAGTATATTAAATAAAAGAAATTTGTGGGAGCAAGTGCTTCATATTTATTTGAAAGTTTATTCTGTTGTTTCGAGGACAAAGATCATCATATCATTGGTTCTAATTTCTCAGTGGGTCAAACCCTGTGCAAAATCTGTCAGCGTATCTCTTGGATACTGCCAAATTTTATAACAGTAGTGCTCACTACAGGGGGCCTATTGATCAAATATAATTGATAAAAACTCAGTTGCCAGCTATGTTGCATCAATGTTGTTTTGATAAATAATGTATTCAACACTCTGGGTCAGTTGCCTATGCAGAACTGAAACTGGCTTTAGACACTGTGCTGAAAAACAAGATGAGCTGCTCCAGGAGGTTTGCTGCAATAAGCTGTCCCCATTTAATCGTGAAGAAAATATCATGGGTTCTTTAAGCGATTTGAAATTGTAACTGAAGGAGTCTCAGATCAACGGAGAGTAAAACTGCTGATTTCTTTCTTGGATGTCGGAAGTGCTGATCAAGTTGTTGTTAACTTTCTGACAGTTCCATTACATACCAAGAAGTCAAAGAGATGTTGCTTTGGTTGTTCAGCGGAACTGCAAAAATGTCACAGTGGAAGGCCGAATTTTTGACTATCAGGTTTTATTGGAATGAGACCCTCACCATGTTTGATGAGCAATTTATGGCGGAAGCTCACATGCTAATTGGGGCCAGAATTTTATCCAAATCAGACATGTGTATTGCAATGACTTCTGCTGTAAAGCCATAACGTGAGTTACATAACATTATGGCCCCACTGTTGGATGAAGATGTACTTTTGCTTAAAATTGTTCAGTTTTTGCACCATATATCAGCCAACTTCCCTCCACCTAATACCAAGTGGAATTATTCTGCTATAACTGCTGAATCATCTTAATTGGGGGACTCTGCTAGTCCAGTCCGCATTCCACCCAAGTTACAATCAGCAGTTAAACATCCACCCCATACCCGCTTATTGTCCCTGGACCAACTATCGCCCTAACCCTGTTTATGCTGACCACTTCCAGCCCAACTCTTGACGTGGCTTGTTTCATATTAATCAGGAACGCGGGCCCTATGGGGTCATCTGTTTCAAATTCAGTCAACAGGGGCATCTGGAACGATGGTGCCCTAATCAACTGGTCTCTTGTGTACAGCTGGAACAGTAAAGCCAGTGAAAAGTCAGAGCGGAATAAAGAAGGGACTCTCTATCTCCACTATATCAGAAGTCCCACCTGAACCCAAATTAGAATATTCAGCGGAAGTTCCCTTGCACAATGAGTCAGTTTTATATCAGCAGCTGGTTGGGGAGGTGAATGTTTTGACACAAGTGCAGTCTGCGGCTATGGTGGAGGAGGGATCCCAGATGCAGGTTGAGCTGTATGCTTGCCAAATGTTCAACCAAGTAACCCCTGAAAAGTTAGACCCCTCCTTGGATGCACCTTTTTTGCAAGCAGTAAGCGCCGCTCTTCCAGTCAAAACTATTGTAGAACAATACCCCAGAATTGTTAAGGGGATTGCGTGTTTCCTTGGAAACAAGGATTCCTTAAATGCCCATGCTATAAACAGTTGAGATGCATCTTACTCCGAATGTACTTACTGCGACCTGGTTGTAGCTATGACCCAGGTCTGTGCCATCATAGATACCGGTGCCCCTGTCAATATAGTCTTCACCAAATTTGTGGCCAGGTTGACATCAAACCGGATGTGGAACACTGGATGGTATACGGCACTGCTGGAGTGGAAAATACGGTCTCTGAGGGAGCATACAGTGCACTTCTGCTGTGTTTTGATTCTATTGTCATGGTAGCTCCAGCTATAGTGTTACCAAATAACAATTATTATCTGTTAATTGGAACTTCCTTTTGCGACACTATGGGGCTGTCATTGATATGACAGGCGAGACTTTTGAGATATTGGGTCAGCAAATCCCAATTTACTTTACCTCTAGTGGAGTGCCAAATGATCCAGTGCACATGGGTAATATCAATCTGGATTATAGCAACGGAGTGTTCCCTGTGCATTACCATTGGTTAAAGGGCAAAACTTGGGCCCTTCCACAACAGGTTTATGAATATCAAGGGCTGCCGCTCAGAGCTGCTGGACCTATATCTATTCCATCCGGGCATCAAGTTATAGTGAACACTGACTTGGTGATTAAAATCCCAGATTGACTCTATGGGGAGGTTATTGGGCCATATCACCAATCATGATTTGAGCCCCACGTGGCCCCAGGCATTATATCACCAGGGCAAGGGGAGATCAAAGTTTTACTTGAAAATCTACAAATGGTACCACTGCCAATCCACCGCCACCAAATAGTGGCATATTTACACTTAATCCCCATTGAGGAGGTTCTTTTGGTTCATGAATTTGAGTCACTGGAGAAATTTGGTCTGCCTTTCAACCCACCGCTCAATTTAATGGCAGTTGTATCGTGCAACAAGTTAATGGGGCTGTTGGAAGCACAGAAAGATAGGGCAATCACTTTATTTCAAAATATAAAGAGATTTTTGCTGTCAATGACCACGATTTAGGATGCGCGCGGGGTGGTTCATAGGCTGGACACTGGACATCATCCTCCCATCAGGTCAAGGCCAATCCGCCAGTCAAGGGTGTCAGAAGAAGTAGTAACTGAGGAAATTGACAAGCTATAAGCGCAAGGGATGCTTGAACCATCCAAGAGTCCGAGGGCTTTGCCTGTTCTGATTGTAAAAAAAGAAGGATGGCACCAACTGCATAGTAATAGATTACCAAAAGCTCAACAGCATCACCAAAAAGGACTCATATCCCTTACCATGGATTGACGATGCTTTGGATTAGCTAGGGGGAGCTCAGTTCTTCTCAGCTATGGTCCTGATCTCAAGCTACTGGCAAATTGAGTTGCCACCAGCGGAGCAGGAAAAGTGCGCTGTAATCACATCTAAAGGTCTTTTCCAACCAACCCAGATGCCACAAGGGCTGTGTAATGCCCCGGCTACATTTCAATGGGCGATGGATACTATTCTTGGGGACCTAAAACTGTCATGTGTCCTTGTATACCTTGATGACATTAATGTTTTCTCCCAAACCTTCTCTGAACACCTTGATCATTTAGAAGTTGTATTCCGCTGGCTTGCTGAGGCCAACATCAAGATCAAAACCCAGAAATATACTTTTTTAAGGACCAGATGGAAACCTGGGTTTTGTGGTTGATGCCACAGGGCTGAGACCTCGACCAGCCAAGGTGGAAGCTATACGTAAATTGACTCCACCCAATAGCAAGCGGGATATACAGGGTTTTTGGGAATGGTCAAATATTACCAGCGCTTCATCCCTAACTTCAGCTGTATCAGGGGCCCACTCTTTGAGTTATTGAGAAAGGACACTACTTTTGAATGGGCGGAACGTCAGCAATGCGCTTTTGATATGCTTTGAACAGCATTAACCAGTGCGCCGGTGTTACGCTATCCCAATTTTGAAAAGAGTTCATTGTTCAGATGGATGCATCCCTTTCCGCTGTAGGGGCAGTCCTATCCCAAAAAGATGAGAAAGGAGAAGAGCACACCATAGCATACTGTAGTCGTAGTTTGAACAGCCATGAGCACAACTATACCATAACCAAGTGGGAGTGCTTGGCAATGATCTATGCTTATAAGCAATTTCAGGTGTATTTGATGGGCGAAATTCAAAGTAATAATGGATCATGCCTCATAACGCTGGTTACAGAATCTTAAAGAGCCTGAAGGGCGTCTGGCTAATGGGCTCTTAAACTGCAGGCATACAATATTGAGATTCTTCACTGACCCTGAGCAAAACAACAAAATGCTAATTGTTTATCGAGATAACCCACATTTGCAGTTACAACGGATCTTTTTAAATTTAAATTTAAATTTTAAATTTATTGCGGGGAAGGCTGACCATGGGACGGACACTTCCGAATATGACTCAAACGAGACAAAACTCAGTACCAGGTGAGGCACCCCAGAGAAGCGATGCTATCTCTTGTTGCCAGCGGGAACGCCACTTATGGGAAGGGGGAGGGAACGTGTGTAGGGGGCGTAGCCACTATTGAGCACGTGTGGAGAAAGGGGTCTGATTTGATGAACCAGACTGGGAACCAGGAGGAGACCAGCTGCCGGCGACGTGGTGGGAGATATCCAAACATCCACGCTTGAAAGTGATCCACCAAATGAGACCGGAATCTGTGGACAGCTTCAGGGAGGGTGGGGATGGATCTGGCGATGGCATCCAAGACAATCGTGTGGATAGTCCACATGGCGATTGCAACCACCAGAGCACGAAGGGAGGGTGGGAGGGGGAGGCCATTGATGAAGCAAACATATCTCTTGACAGACTGAAGGGATGTGTTTGATCCTGGCCTAGCAGACGTTGGACTTCGCGCCATATTACTTTAGAGGTGGGCACTTCTCCAGGCGGTGAAACAGCGTTCCATACTGGCCACACACGACACAGGATGAGTGTAAAGCATTAGAGCGCTCAGCTGTACGATACACCCGCCTCAGGCAGCGCCACACATGGGAACGGACTTGAGGCTGCAACAGAGGATGGTGTGTGTATTTCCAGATAGTCTTTTGGGTCTCAGTAAAATAAGGGATGTCCATCATGTCCAGGTAGTCCACCCTGGATAGGACTTGGGGTCGAATGGGGATCACGCCATCATGGATGGGTAGCCCCTGTACCTCTTGTGTGAACTGAGGAGAGGGGCGGCCTCTTTGGGTTGTATGTCCACTAATACGAATTCTCCACTCTGCGCTTCGCATGGAGAGTAGGATTCGTTTGTAGTGGGTTTTTGTCCCGTGAGGACCTGTGGCTGATGTGTGTGATGCAAGGTATTTCATCAGGGAGTGGGGGTTTGATGGGTTGTTGAGGCCCAAGGCTCGGGAGAAGTTGGAGCGGGCCGCGCGGGACCAGTGTTGGGATGGGAGTGTAGGAGCAGTGACGGCCGCAATCCAGGTGCCTAGGATCTTGGCGGCATGGGCTTTGAAGTCAAGTAGGCCCATGCCACCATGATGATGAGGGCCAAACATGACCTCTAGCCGTACTGGTGGAGGGCGGCCTGACCAAAGCCAACCTTGTAGCAAAGCATACAGGGATTTGAAGAAGCTTGGGGAGAAGGGGATGGCGTGGGCTCCAAACCAGACTTTGGATAGGAGCATAGAGTTGGCAAGAACAACCCTGCCAGTGAGGGTAGTAGGGTGGGCTCTGAGAGAGGCGATTCGCTTCGTCACGTTGTCCAGTATATGGCCTTCATTACTGCTGACGCGTATCCTCCTGCCTCCAACCACACGCCCAGATGGCGTACCGGTCCTATGGTAGGTCGCGGCACAAAGGGGAGCACCAGTGGAGCGGTGTGTTTTGAGTTAGTAAGGCGTGGACTTGGGCGAGCAGCTGGGCTGGGTTGGGAACTACTTGCTGGGGCCCAGCAGTTCTGAAACTGACCAAGGAGGATGATTTCAGTTTTGGAGGCGTTCAGTGCCGCATTGCTTACACGGGAATATTCCTGGATGAGGGCTTCAAGCGCGCGTGCATCTTTGTTATTAGACACCCCCACCACGCAATCATCTGCAACTGCCATCATCTTGACTGGGGTTTGGCCTGGCACATGGACCCCAGTGAGTTGGGCATTCACATTTCGCAGTAGTGGGTCAAGGCTGAAGTTGTATAAGAGTGGGCTCAGGGGGTCCCCTTGTCGCAGGCCCCTTTGAGGGCGGACTACTTCCGTTAGGAAGCCTGGGCCACGCACAGCCATTGTTGCAGATTCCGTGAGCAGCATCACCCAGTTAATGAAGCGGGGAGGTAGGCGGAATTGTTGGAGGCAGGCCTTAAGGTATTCCCAGTTTACTTTATCATAGGCCTTTTGTTGGTCCAAGAATACAAGTGCCCCAGAGGCTGTGGACTGACACACATTAGCCACAGAGTGCACGTTATCCCAAATTGACCTTCTGGGGACGAAACCAAATTGTTCTGGAGAGATGGTGGCAGATGCTACAGTCCCTAAACGGTTAGCCATGATTTTTGTTAAAATTTTGGTGTTTGTGTTTGTTAGAGAAATGGGGCGCCAGTTGGCTAAGTCTAGCCTATCCCCTTTCATGAAGAGTGTGACTGTAAAAGCCTCATGTCCTCCTGGTAGGAGGCGCATTTCCAACAGGCTTTGGTTGAGTGAGGCTAGCAGCAATGGGGATATGTATTTAAAATATTTTTTGTAGAACTCATATGGAATGCCATCTGGGCCTGGGCATTTTCGGTTTGGCGCACCGCAAATGGTAGTCCATAATTCATTCGGAGTAATTAAATTCATTATTTCTGGGTATTGGAAAATGGTGCAGATATGAGCTCTGTCAAGAAATTCTGCCATTTTGGCTGGCTGAATTGGTTTGGCTCAGTATAACTCGGAGTAATATCTTTGCATTTTGATTGCCACTTCAGCCGGTGTGTCCATGATAGAATTATCCGATCTTCATACCTGTGTGCAGGCCACGCTCTGGCATGGTGCAAAAATTTTTTTGAAGAAGTATGCGGTGCACTTGTCGCCTTTAGTGATGTGTGTGGCCCTGTATTGGACACAACCCGATGTTTGTGTTGCCTTTCAAATGCATTGAGGTGTGCTGCTGCCTCCGCCCACTTCTGGCCCCATGCAGGGCTATATCCTGAGGCTGGAATGTTGGACTCCAAGTGGGCCAATTCCACCAGCGTGCGCGATATAACCGCCGATGTGGCTCGTGAGTGTCTGGATGAGAGATGGCGATAGTGGCGGATGGTGTCTTTTTTGAAAGTTGCCCATGTGGAAATGGGGTCCGCGCAAAATGGTGCAACAAACGATTTTGCCAAAGTTGCCTCTTCCACCCACGTGGAAAATCCTGGCGATGCAAGCTTTGGGGGGCAGATTTTGCACCAATGTGGGGCCTTTGCAACTGTGATGGGTAAGTGGTATGTTATCAAGACCAGTCGGTGGTCGGAGAATTCCATTTTTGTTGTTTTGAAGTGGGAGATGTGGGGTTGGAATTTTGCCAGCGCTAGAATAAGGTCAATGTGGGTCATGGACCTTAATTGGCCGTTGTGGATGTGGGGATGCATCATGTTTTTGAGCAGTGGGCATGTCATGGCAGCACATCCTTTAACCCAAGGGTGGCTTTTAGAATGTGTAGTTCTATGTGACCCTGTGGGGCGTGGGGTGAGGGCGGCCACCGGTCCGTTGGTGAGGTTAGCCAACAGTTCATGTCACCAATTAGTAAAGAATTGGGGGGTAGCGGGAGGGATTTGACCGACGAGAAAAATTCCCAACGCTCTTGTGCACCGTTTGGGGCATAAATGTTGACAATTGTGTATGCAACATCAGCCCAAGAGAAGGTGACAACGAGCACTTGGTCATTTAGGAATGTTTCTGAAGATGTAAATTTGAAAAAATTGTTTTTCCAAATTAGCCTCCCACAGTGCTTCAACCAAAAGGATAGGGATGGTAGGAGCATTGTTATCCAAGCATCCTCGGAACCTCGTGGACAGTGGGTTTCCTGGATGGCCAGGATATCCACGGGTAAATTATTTTGTAAAAAACTCAGTTTCCTAGCCCGGGACGGGGAGGCCTTGAGTCCAGCGATATTCAGCGTCCCTAGAGTGAAGGTTTCCCCCATCACACCTTAGGTGTGAGGGGGTGGGCCCCCTGGCCCACCAGCCTCTTCCAGGTCCCCACGGGCTTTCACAGCAGCATGGGTATTAGCAGCAACGCTATAGGGGTTTTTGTTAATTTTTGCGGAAAGAGTCGCATTGGCTTTGGCCTTCGCTTTTTGTTTTCCCAACATCGGACGAATTTTTGTGGTGCGGATAAGTTTGGTGCACTGTCGAGTGGGGCAAAAAAATTTTTTTGGTTGGGATAGGTCCCAAGTCAGTTTTAACCGGGGCTTGGGTGCAGCGATTGGGTGAGATCAAATCTCCCATCAGATCCTCAGATTGAGTGGCCCATTCGGCTTGGGCCTCCCAATCTGATTGGGTGATGGATTCCCAAGTTGCTTCCGCCATGAAGGTCTCCATGTCCTCCTGGCGTTGTGAGTGTGGGATGGTGGTGGTGACCTTGGCCGCTTCCTTGGCCGCAGTCCTACAGGCCTGCTTGGCCTTCTTCTGCTCCTGTGGGGAGATGGGCTTTACCAATAAGTAGCAGCCTTGTGCTCCCCACGGGAAGGCCTCTTTGGTGCTTGCGGTTGGTTCATAGTGCGCCTCTCCGCTGGCCATGGCCGCCGAGGGGTGCTCTTGGAATGTAACGCCCTCTTTAATGGGGCACGCGTGTGCCTTATGGCCGAACGCATCACAGTGGGTGCAAATGGGGGCGCGCTGTCCACGGTTACCCGGAATGGGTGGGTGGTGTGCCCTGCGATGTCAATAAAGGTGGAGTGCGGGATCTGGGTTAGGTCCTTCACGATCTCCTCAGATGGGGTCAGAACTGCAATGGCTTTGCCGGTGCACAGGTGTGGCATCAGCATGAAACGTTGCATTTCGAAAGATTGTATTTCGCCATATATGGCGAGACCATCTTTCAGGTGTTGCTCCAAAATGTCACGTTTTACCATAGTAGGCAAAAAGTCAAACGTGAGGAAAATTTGGTTCAATTTTGTCCATCTGGTGCATTTAGTTTCGACGACCTGTTGCCCTTCGGGGAGGTCGACCACTACGCACACTGCTGCAGCCTCGTCTGCTGCTATTTTGCTTTCAAAACCTAGGTCCAGCCAACCGTGCAACATGGAGTGAGGTGCAATGTACACCGCAGTTGGGAAAATTTTGTGTACATCTTCACAAAATTTTTCCCATAGGGCCGTTTTTTGGATGTCCAGATACACACAGACTCCGAATTCCACCGACAAAAGTGGCTGGGAATGTGGCGTATTGATGTACTGGTTGCATCGTGCTTGCCACGCGAGTATCTCCAGGTAAATTGTGACCGCCAGTTTTTTTAAATTTTTTTCTATTCCGCTGGATTCTCCAGGGCGTTTTCGAATGTTAGAGGCCGCGGGCCTTCCACCTGCTCCTCTTGCTTTGCTTGCCCAACTGCTCCCAGACATGGGCGCAGACTAATCCCCTCTATGAGATTATCAAACTGGATTTAGTCTTGAATTGAATGGGTTGCAAAAGTGTTTACAACGAGAAAGAAAAGTTTTTTGTTACAACGGATCTTATTAATATAATGTTTGATAAGATGCTTAGCGGTAAGTACACCGATGAACCGCCTCCAGTCATCAAGGTATTAGATGGGATAAGGGCCAATACATTCCAGAAAAATGGGGAATTATATAAGCGGATAGGGGACACTACCATGAATATCCCAAGACCTTCCACCCGCCCAGCTGTTGTCATGAGTGCACATAGGGCCATTGGGCACAGTGGTTTATGCAAGACGTTGGAATTATTGCGGCCTCAGTATTACTGAGAAAGCATAAACTTTGATGTGCTTGATACTATCTCCTCCTGTCACCAGTGCCAAGTGGAAAGGCCATTCCGCCAGAAGACCTCATACCAGTTAGTGAAGCCACACTTTGCTTGGCATATGGTTTCACTAGATGTTGTCAGCCCTCTGCCAATGGGAGCTAATCAGTCCAAGTACATTTTGGTGGCAATTGCCCATTTAAACCTGTGGGTTGAAGCCAGGGCGATATGAGACTTAAGGACGTTCACAGTGGCCAAGGTTTTTATGGAGTGTATAATTCAGCGGCATGGCTGCCCTCAGTTCCTCCTTACTGATAATGGAACCTCCTTCACTTCCCACATTTTTCCAAAGCTTAACGAGCTAATGGCCATCTGAAGGGTTTTGAAAACCCTATACCACCCTGAATCTAATGGAATGGCGGAGTGGGTCAATGGGACTTTAGTGAACATACTCCATAAATTAGTAGCGGATTGACCCTCAGATTGGAGCTCCCTTTTGTCCACCGCTGTCTTTGCTTATAATATTAGTTATCATTCAGCCACAGGGAAAAGTCCTTTCAATTACTATATGGCCGACACCCTGCCCTCCCAGCACTGCTATACTCCTGTGTAGATGATACTGGTGGAATGGATCCTCAACGTTATTTGATTACTCTAGCTGACACCTTAATCAAATTGCAAACTGAAGCATACTCGTTCAGTTTAGCCAAGAATATTAAGACTCAAGCTGCTGATCAGGCACGGCGTAGCAGGTTTGCCCAGTTCAAAGATGGGGACATGGTCTTATTTTATAATCAACACAGCTTTGGGCAGAAACACAAGTTGGACAGTATCTGGATTGGGCCATTCGAAGTTACTGAGAAGACCAGGGTGGACACATATACTATCAAGGACCCTGCTAGCGGTTGGTCATCAAATGAGTGCATGAAAAGTTTCTCTAGGCGTATAAGTGATAGGAGTCTTATCATCCAGTCAAGGAGGGGGTAATATCATGATTCCGATATGAATGGATGATAAACCCTAAATTGTTATGGTGGAATGGATGGAATCCGCCAAGTTTGATATGAGTTATAGAAATTTGAGCACCTCAAAATGAGGTGATACTAGGTTTTTTGGAAATTGCCTCTATTTAGGTGATTGTGAAATTAATGAGTGAAGAATTGACAGAACCAATGAATAATGGCGAATTAAATTACTAAGCCATGGAAGCGGTAGCATATAAAGTCACTAAAAGATAGGTGAGACAAGATGATTAAGGGAAAGGTTGTTGTTAGTAGTTTAGAGTAAGCGGAAACAGCAAGAATCCGCTATATTAAGTATATTAAATAAAAGAGAGTTGTGGGAGCAATTGCTCCATATTTATTTGAAAGTTTATTCTGTTGTTTCAAGAACAATGATCATCATATTGTTGGTCCTAATTGCTCAGTGGGTCGAACCCTGTGCAAAATCTGTCAGCATATCTCTTTGATACCACTGATTTTTATAATATGGAGGAAACCTGACAACTAGTGCTCACTACAGCGTGGCTTCCAAGGCACTCCCTGAGGTGTTACCCTCAACCTTGGACAATAACCAACCCACCATGAGCACACCAGATGCTTATCTTCTCTCTTACCTCCAATGGAACAGCCAAGACTCAATAACAGTTGGGACTGAATTTCCAAGGAAATCCTTCAAGTGTGCCCCAGAAGAATCATTCACTTCTAAGCTCCCAGTCAGCTGAAACCGTTGC
Organism: Massospora cicadina; assembly: GCA_022478985.1. Taxonomy (NCBI): domain Eukaryota; kingdom Fungi; phylum Entomophthoromycota; class Entomophthoromycetes; order Entomophthorales; family Entomophthoraceae; genus Massospora; species Massospora cicadina. The sequence continues at coordinate 17,332 of JAKSZP010011932.1, forward strand.
TTGACCTGCTAAAAATTCCTGAAATATTTAAAAAAAGATATACTTGAGCCAAAATGCCTGAATCACAAAGAAAAATGATTAATGAAGGCCATCTTTTTTTACAGAGACCAAGCATCGTGTTTCAAGAGGATGTGGGATGCTAGGAGAGAAGAAGCCTTTGAAGACATCACCCAGCAGGATGACTATTGGACGTTAGGACCAGTCTACTGTGATGAAAGGGTTATTTTCAAAAAACCTTTTGGCTTTGAACAAAAATTGAAAAGAAATTGGCCAAGCTACAAAACATCCTCCAGGTGAAAAAAGAAAATCAAAATGATTGGAGTGCTCGAATTTCAACAAAAACAATTAATTTTAATACTAACCCTAGTATTTATTTAGAGAATGAAAAACAAAATCCTCATTTGATATTGATTCCCACTCTGCTTCTGAGCTGAAAGTGGAAACAAAGCGCATAGCCAAATTGAGAACAAAAGTGTCAACCACCAAATCAAATGCAGCCAGTGAGCATTAACAACATCAAATCAGTGAAATTGGGACAAGTTGAGAACCATTTCCAATCTCGTCAAAGGCAGAAAGCTGCAGGAATTTTTGAGGAGCCTCAAAAACAATCGGTGTGGAGATTTGATATAAACGCCAGGAAAAATACCTGGGACTTACCTTTGCACCATTAGGAATAAGCTCAATGTCTCCTTTCCAACAATCCTACCACTTTTTAACTTTGACGGCGCCCCTCCCAAGATTGGGCCAGTATTACTAAAATAAAAAATCTATATTACACAGTTTGACTCTCAAATTGGGATAGTGCTGATACCAATGAAGACAAGAGTCAAGAAAAAGCGAATCTAGAGAAACCTGACACTACTTCTTCTATTAATGCCAACCTTCCAGCCCACTTTGCATTTCCCTCTTGAACTCTGTTACATGAATCGCTATCAGTTGCGAGTGAGATTTGCTCGCCCCAATCCTGATACAGTGGCTCAGTGTCACTTAAAGAGGCCCCCCTATCAGAACCTTCAGGGGGCCACACCCTACCATCGCCTGGTCATTTTCTAATCTCGTGGGGTTGCTCGCCCATGCTACCCACTGTCAACAACCTTTTCTACAAGCCTTACATGAATATGCTGGTGGATAAGGTGATCGCAAGATGCCAGTTCAAATGGCAACCAAAATGAATCAAAAGATCAAAGAGGCCAAAACCCGCATGGCCAAGATGGCACAGGAGACATGTGAATGGCTAGCACAGATGGAGGCGGAGTTGACAGCCTCCAAGAAGTAATTATGCAGGAACTAAGGCTGCTGGTCAGCCTGCAGTTGGAAATCCAGGACAATACTGACCAAATCAAAACACTCATGATTAAAAACTTGCAGCTTAGGCAGGAGTTATTGGACCTCAAGACAAATTACCTTGAAACCAAATGACAGCTTGAAGCCAGCCACCTCAAAATATTAGATTGCCCAGCCAACAGCAGCTTGCAGATTGAGGAACTTAAGACCACCTTTTCTAAAGAACAATCTGAATTACCTATGAGGGCCTTGGCCAATGAATTTGTCTGGCTTCAAACCCTAAGCACACATGAGACCTCTGAGGCAACTATGAGGGCCTTAGCCAATGTTCTTGTATGGCAAAAACCTTATTTACACATGAGACCTTCGAGTCAACTATGAGGGCCTTAGCCAATGTTTTTGTCCAGCTTCAAACCCTAACCACATTAGGCATTATCACCAACCTGGTCTGCATTACGCCTGAGGTTCCATACGCCCCTGACCTTGAGTGCTCCATCTACCTTAACCCTCATGCCACAACTTGCTCCCCTAGGCCAAGGCTTGGAGGGGTTCTGTCAGGATTTTCCCTGGGATAGGTGAAAGCCTTGTCAAGGGGAAGGATCAATACCCCCATACAAGGGGCATAAATCCCGAACAGCTCAATAGATTCAGAATAAGAGTTGAATCTAAATTATTAGCAAGTATACTTAATTTGGGGCTTCATATAAATTACTCTGAATTTGAGGAAATGGTACATCCCCATTCCTTGAGACATGTGACTGGGGTATCACTTGACCTGGTCACAAGGGCGGCAAAATCTGAGTAATGTTCAAGATAATGGGCAATACAGAAGACCTAGAAAGATCCTACTTAGATGGGGCTATGACAATCCTTGAGGTACCGTGTCCCCACATACACTATAAGAATCCCTAAATATTAATCTAATAAAATACTTTCATTAATAGGATTTATTTTATCTTATTTTTAAACAAATACAGATTATTCTAATAATGGAAGTCTTGTCCATTGTCGCATCTGGAGCTGCCCCTGTTTTCCCAGCTGACGCTAGCCCCTTGCAGTCAGCCTACTTGTTGGGTTCCCAGCATTAGCACCAGCAAGCGCATCTGAGGGAAACCTGACAGCTGGCTATTCATCTGTTATGGAGCTGACATGATCCGTCACTTGCCGTTCCATCAGTGTTATCCTTTCCCTAATCTGAGCTGCCATGGCTTCAAGCGCTTCCACCCATTCTGCTAGGTCTATCACAAAGCACTTGGTATTGCTTCCCAATGTTGTTACATCCTGAATCCATTCCGCCAATAGGCTATACTGATCCAACAGTTCTCCTATCACCTGGGGTAATTATAGTTTCAACTTTGGCACCAAGACGTCCAACTGACGGCGTACATCCCCAACATGATGGTCCATCTGTACAAGCGCCCTCTGTACCTCCAAAAAAGAGCTATCAAGATGGTCAAGCAGGAGGTGAGTATAGTTCTGCTAGGCTTGAATGAACCGCATTTCATTAATAATCTCAGTATTGTGGCGAGCCAGCACACGCAGTGGCTGGCGGATAGATGGTTGCACATAAGTGAATAGATACTACTAAATTCCATGGGTACTAAGTCAATGAGACAACCCTATTGTAGTCATATCCAGATAAGACATATTCAAGGCGTAGCAGTTTTCTTGGTCTCGTTGATTGTAAAATGAACTCAAGGCATGCTCCCCCACCTCATCTTCATAGAGTCAATACCCTTGCAAAAGCCATTCCATAATGTTACGCAGCTGCTGAGGGGTCACATTCGTGGAGTGACCTTGCTGGTCAGCCGTCAACTCAGAACAGTTTTCTAATTGCAAAAAGACCAAAACATCTTCATCACCTGGATCAGTTAATGTAAATAGTACTTGTTTGTTGTTAGGTGCTTCCCGCGCTTCCTCAGAATATTGCGCACAGAATCCAATCAAGTTGTATCATAATGAATGAGGGCTCACCATTTTACCCTAGCGTCGATGAACTACAGTTGACCAGTGCCCCCCTGTAGTGAGCACCACTGTTAATTCTTGGCCTAAAAGCTTGATTCCGCCAAGTCAGCTTACATAGGGTATTAGCCACTGAGCAACCAAATCAGACGATATGAAGATCGCTGACTCTAATAAAACCTAGTAAATGATATATGGAGCAATCACCCTTTTGAACTTTATTAATATTATAATAATTGCAGACTTATCTGAAACAACCTACCAACAGAAAAAGACCTCCCCTTAATCCTCCGTTAAACTCTTTAAATCTTGGGTCCTCAAGCCAGATGCATCCTCAGCTTGGTAGTCTCCTAATCATTTTCCCTTTTCTAGAAGTTTATTTACCTTGAAATCTCGGCGTGATTTCCATTGATTTGCTGAATGGTTGCCACTTCGGTTGATTACTTTTCATATACATTTTCCATCAATCATGAGACTTGTCTCGATTCTCACTCTAATCCACTGGTATGTGTAGCATATCGTCCAGTCATATCAACTTCTCAACAGTCTGTGTTGCAGTTCTTTGGACTGTCACCAAGGTCTGAAGGTGGGCTTGAAGCTCAGAGCTTAACAAAATTTAAGTTCAGAGTCAAACACTGAGCCATTTATGCCAGAGGAGATCAAAAAGAAAACGAAAGAATGGGCTGAGTACCAGATACTTTATCATACTAAAATATGTCAATATATATAGGGTGCATAGGGACACGGTGCCTTAAGTTTTTTAGTACTAGATGGTCCCAACCCAAGGGGGATTCATCGATGTAACACGGTGCCTTAAGGATTTTTGTGACTTAATCCATTCAGGATCTTTCATGACCTTCTAGATTTACCGCCTGTTTGGCACCCTCATTGTAATTTGTTTTCCCCATGATTGGATTGGTGGAAATTCCACCTCATGTGACTCAGGAAGTGGGGACGAGACTCCTGAAGTCATCTCCATTGATCCTCAAATGCATGTGGATTCCTGACTGAGTTTGGGATTGGTGCCATTAAGATAAGGCTCTGTTCAAATAGGCTAAAGAGTCAATTCACTGCATCTCAATTTAGAATTGGGGACTTCAATTTATTTTTATCTTGAATCCTGACAATTGTCCTTAGCACAATCCATAAAATCAAATCTTGATTTTCTCCATGGGACAGCAACTTCTCCATATAGTTGCTCTGGAATATTGCGCGTTAAACCCTGTGTTAGTGATTATTTGCATCCCAGGCAGTAGAGTGCTTGTCATTTTTGTTCTCATGGGGCTCCCACACTTTTACAGGATCTCCTTCAGTATTTTTCTTTGTTTTCACCCAGCCAACTTATATTGGATGGGAATAATGTCATCATCATAAATTAAAGTAAAAGGTTGTTTTACTTAGTCAGCGATGACTCTCCTTTAAAATGAATTGCCAAAGGCAGGGTCTTCCCAAAATGGGCAGGTCATTCTCCTTGAAATTAGATTTCAATCCATAGTCCTTCAGGAACTTGATCCTGATCAGGATATCATAATTCTGGTTTGCCAACACAATTGCGGGAGCTGATACCACTAGTGAACCAAACTGGAGTGGCAGTGCGCTGTACGCACCACAGGATATTGTCACCTCTGGTCTGTCCATTCTATATTCCTCCTAGTGTTCTAGGTCTGGTGAAGCATTCATTCATTTCACCAAACAGGTTGAAACAACATCTATGGGTGTTTCACTGTCAACGAATGCACTCACTCTCAAACAAATAATGACAATATCCGCATAGGTGCACTCAAAGAATTGTAATAGGGTAATTATTGAGTGAGTTGCGGCGTTATTTGCTGAATCAAGAGAATAAATTAATTTTGTTGAGAGATCAGGGAAAGATTTCTTGATAGCACTAATTGATTGGATACATTTGCCTCATCTAATTTCATCTTGAGTAACTCCTCTTGGTTCTTGGTGGATTTATTCTTGTCCGCTAGCTGACGAGCATTTGGTCAAGCCACTTCCTTCACAAGTTCAGGATTGATACTCTTCATTTTATCTTGAGTGATAGCTTTTACATTCACATTAACAATCTGATATAGTGGATCAGTTGCTTATCATCTATGAAGAGATTGGAAATGTCTATGTCATCATTCATGATATCAGGAGTAACAGGTTTAGCTGTGGCGCCATATTGTTCTATCTCTAAACTGTGAGAACTTTTCCCAACTCCTGACCGCTTTTCTTCTCTTTCGCCTGGACTAAGGTGACCTGCTCCTTGGGCTTTTTGCTACAACATTGGGTGGCTACATGTCCAGATTTACCACACTGGTGACAGCGGATTAGCATCCTATCCGCTTGCTTCTGTACTTTAGGATTATTCCCTACACAACTCAACTTGCTTTATCCTTGTTCATCTTGGCGAATTTCACAGTGTTTTGAGCTCAAGTCTGGATCACTTTGAAATCTCTGTTTGGAGCTTCAAAAGTGGCTTACAACATCTTCAAATGATCTACCACTTGAGATGTGGTCATTTTCATTACTAACACTGAAGTCATAGTTCTGTGAAAATAACAAAATAGAGCTATAATGCCACATGCATCATGATTTGAGTGTCAAAAACCGTTAGCACTTTTTCACTGGACAGGATCTATGATTACTGGTAGAATCAGTCCCGCAAAAGCTATTAGGGTCTCATCTTTATAAGATTGAATCCCCATAAACTCTTGTTTGCAGTTAGACATCCATGTGAACTACTAAATTCTAGCATAATGGCTTCTTTGGCCTCCTGGTAAGACCAGTTGTCCCCGTTTAGATAGGGTAACACTAGATTATGACAATCTGTTTAAAAAGTTCGTGACAATAACTACATTCTGTCATTCACTGAAACCAAACATTTCATCTCAAATAGTTAGTAAAAAGCAGGAGCGCTATCCTGATGGAATGTGGGTAATTTATTGTACTTTAAAATTATTGGTGGCTCCACTAACAGGTGTATCCTGCCAATGACTTTATTGACCACTGGAGTAGCTTTGGGTGTCATCTTAAAAATATCTCTAAATGACCCAGGCATATTTCTGGGTGAGTTATTCTCCCCAACTAGAGTTTTAGACATTCATCTTTGGCTTCTTCCACCTCCACTTATGGTCAGGTGCATTTACGGTCCTCCAGTTCTTCTATAAACTTTAACTATCATGCTATCTCTTCATTAAGTCAGCATATGCGTTCACAGTCTTCCTTTCGCTCAGTCTTCTGTAACAATACTTATTTCATCAGTTCACCCTCTTTGTGCTTCAAGGAGTTGACTTTTCCACATAGATCGTTGTTGATCTTTCCCACCAGGTTGACCTCTTCCTCAGCCTCTGTGACCCATTATTCCAATGTGGTGAATTCAGCTTGTGATGCCAAGTTAAGTGCTTTCTTGTTGACAATATCAAGTTTCTCCAAAACTTTTGTAGTTTGTTATTGTAAGACGTATTAATTTTGATCTTCTTATTAGATTCAGCTAAATTCAACTACCCCTTATAGTGAGCACCAAACGGTGAACCTTTGTTGAGCTTGAACTCTCAATTGAGCTCCAAATGATAAAGTTTTTGGATTTTATTTTTATTATGAATAATACTTGCTTTAGCTACTTCTTCAACTGCACAGGTTCCTTGTATGTGCGTTGTTAATTTGATAATATGGTATAATGTGCAATAATAGTATGAAGGCTACTATTCTAATTGAGCTGATAGCTAAAATAGTGATTAGGTCCGATGCCAACCTATTACATGTCCTAATATTGGTTTCTTCTGAAATGGTAGAACTTTTTCTATTCCATGTGGTAGAATTCAACCTAAGATAAGGTTCAGATATCCTTCTTCCTTCTTTAACGCCAAGTATGCAGAGATTAACAATAATATAGACAAAGGATCAACTTGTCCTTCTTTATCTAATCACAAGAGCAGTAGTCTATATTATAAATTAAATAAATAATTTTATATTTTCAGATCTAACCTTATCTGCTTTATATAAAAAAGGCAATGATATTTTAGAGGGAATTTGGTGAACAACACTTAAAATGGCACTCCAATTGGAAACAGCAGCCGTTGCCAATGTTTTAACCCTCCAGGGGTACACAAAGTGATGATCTTTCATAATAAATATACTTGGGGTTTCTTTTCTAATTGCAGCAACCTCTTATAAGTTGAAACGAGAATGAGTCCCAAAATCTTTGCTCAACTCTAATTGAATTTACCCCTATCTGGTAACAATCTAAGCAGGAAATGGGAGTCTTGTCAGGAGAGTGTCTATAACTATCCAGTTCCCAGTGAGGTGGTTGAGGTACACCCACACAACGCCAGAAAACTCGTCATCAAGATTATGGAAAAGGGGGCACCGCAAAGAGTGTTAGAGCCTAAGTAACCCTTATGAGGGTGTATAATGCGATGTGGAGGAGTTAGAACCAAATAAATAGCAACACTTGGGTGAGCCCACAGGCCCATACCAAAGCGGAGATCAGTGCTGGAGGTTTGGGTGTCTCTGTTTGGAGGGAACTAAGGGGGCCTAATGGTGAACTTGATTGGTTACATATTTTAGATAAGCTATAATGCCCAACTTTGTTGATGACCTCCTTGAGGAGGTCCGCGCACAGGTTCTCACTTGTAAATATAAATTTAAAAAACTGTAAATGAACAAGGATTTATTTTAAGGGAGGAAGATGACCATCAAAAAAAGATTGGTCTTGAGCAAACATAAATAATCTAACTTGGGGGAATCATTGATCAGAGAAAGTGTTACTAAGCCCTGGTACACCAATAAGTGCACGCTTCCATCTGAATGGTTAATATACCTTGATATTGACTGAACTTGAGTGACATATTGAAGTTGAGGCCAGCCCAAGCTGGATATTTTGTAAACCAAATGGATTTTGAACCCCCATTCACCAAATATTTGAATCAATCCATCATAATTTAGGTGGTAGCATGTCCATTTTAATGCTTTGGCTGTTATACATGGCTGGGCAGGTTACACTCTCTCTGAACCAACCTGGGTATATTTGGCCTGCACCCAGAGTTGGTCCAAGGTGTGCCTTAAGTCAGGATATTCCCGTAGCTTGACCCTTTTTGATCCTTGGCACCCAGGTTTGTCTTGGCCATTGACCCCTTCAATAAAGTCATGTAAACATGACAAGTCTTACCTATGTTTAGCGATTTAAATCCCAAAAAGGTTATCTTAAAAAGCACTCTATGACAGGTGGTATTACTTACCAGCAACCTATAAACCCCTCAGTAAATCAGAAATTAAACCTATTCAACTCTCACAAGTCAATTAAGTTAACAATAATTAAATCAAACATATAATTGCTTATATATTATTGGGGATCATCCCCAATAAAACGTTCATCAAACCGTGGGTTGTAATATGGCAGTATAATAAATATTTGCTAGAATATTTCTCTAAACATTAGTTATTATATGTGTAATTGATACCTTCAATAGCCACTAGTGGGATGGATCCCCTAGTGAACTAGCAGATAAATTATAAATAATGAAGCTTGGAATATGGGCAAAGATCCAACATGGTGATAACTTGGTCAGTTGATATGTTGCTCATAGGTCCTGAGGTGTCAACCCTGGAAAGATCACCACTTTGTTGCAATGTCTTGGGAATCCCAGATTGATCATGACCTCTGGTTCTGGTGACACCTCCAGGTTTAATTTGATCAGGCATGGTAATGGTCAGGTGTTGGTGTGAGCATGAGGGCATTCCACCCCAAAATATCTGATTAGTGTATTAAGGGATAAAACTCAAAAAAAATAAACAGGAAAAGTATTAGGGGAGGAATTTTAATAGATTATTGAGAGCAACAAGCAAGCTTATATACCTGAAAACTCAAAAATTTGCAGAGCAAAAAGGTTTAAAGGGGAGGAGTGGGTGCATAGTGGGGTGGCTCCTGCTCCACTCTGGGTTGGGTTTTAATTAACAGAGGTTCAAGTCCAGCACAGGCTAAAAACTCTATGTGATATATTTTCCCCAAGGTTGACCCACCTCATTTTCTTTTTTTCTTTTTTCTAAAAAGGTTTAAAGGATATTAAAGGGGAAGCAGATGAAAATGAATAAACAGGTGCTAGGGATAAGACAAGGGAGGGGATATCTGCTAATGGATTACACTGGGGACTAAAAATTTTGGCTGCTGCATGAGATTTTAAAATGTTCTATGTATTTTGGCATCAGTGATTCCAAATATGAAGTCTGTTTTCCTATGCATGCTCTAGTTATTATGCAGTATAGCTGAGACAGAATTATCTCCCCCATTTTATATCAATCTTAGCTTGATGAAGCAATTTATAAAGGTTCTGAACGCTTAAAATGAATTTTTCAACCCATTGTTTCTGCTTTTCCTGTTTTATCATTCGATAAAATAAAGGCAGGTATGTTTGATTGTCCACAAATTTGATCCCTTATATATGACAAGGAATTTGTCAGGAATATGGATTAAAAGAAGCGAGAAACATGATATCTTTTGTAATAGTTGAAGCAACTTCCTTGATAATAGGCATAAAACAATACACTTCTAAATTAAAAAATTCTAAAGGCATTTTACAATTTTGGATACAACATGAGTATTAAGATGCACTTCCTAAATAGCTATCTTGGTCAACTTCCTGAAAATTTTGGTATAATAGCAATGAGCAGGGGGAATACTTCCATCAAGACCTAAAGACAATGGAATAGCATTATCAAGGGCAATAAGACATGTATATGATGGCAGACTACTGCTGGAGCATCAAACAAGACCATCCTGAGAAAGTTCAAAAATGCAAGAGCTACAAGTACAGATCCTTGCCTATATGAGGGTTGCATGCCCTCAATATCACATTGCTGTATTAATTAATATCTTATATCTGTATGTACATAAAAACTATAGTAGTTAAAATTATATGTTTGTATTTAATGATATCTTATATCATATGTATACTCAAATTTTTCTATTAGTTTTACAAGCAAAAATTTACCTGGCATTGCTCAGGTTTATTTATAAGCTCACATTGACATAGCTTATAGGCTGTGCCAGCACTACTCTCGAGCCACTTAAACTTACAGCTTTGCTGTTGCCCTCATGGCTAGTGAGCTGATTATCCTAACTACTTAATCTACTAAACTCTAATACTGATTTTTGTTGAGTTTCAGGTGAGCATTTTGGTGAATTATTAGATAATATTTGCCAATTCTCACCCACTCACCCAAATAGCTTGAATCCATCATACTCAATAATCTCAGATTCTATCTTATTTGTCAATTCTCACCCACTCACCTAAATAAATTAAACTCATTAGACTCTATTAGCTTCAGGTGAGCAATTTGGTGAATTATTCAATGATATTTGTCAATTCTCGCCCACTCGCCCATATAGATTGAACCCATCAGGCTCAATAATTTTAGATTTGATAAGATCCGCCAATTCTCACCCACTCACCCAAATTGATTGACCCTATCAGACTAAAGATTTCAGATGTCAGTCAGTCAGTCAGTCATTCAGTCAGTATGTCAGTGAACTTTTTTAAGTAGATTTGAGGTGGGCTGACCTGGGGACAATACCGCACCAATTAAGGGGAAATTGAATGAATGGGAAAGGATGATAAAACCTGGAAAACCTCCATGCGTGGCATATGATAGGCCAGGAACTCCATGGACCGCCTTTGCTATTTGCTATCTCAGTTTGGGGCATTGGTGTAAGTCCCAGGGTCCATCCCCTGGCTGTTGATTGGGCCATTTTCCCATTTCCAAGCAAAAAGGTATCAAAGAGGATGGCGGTACCCCTCGTTACTCAGGGCAATCTTGCTCATGTAGTAGATGAGCGCTGGGTAACAGCTCTTCCACTTCAGATTCCACCCCCAGTACCCATACTCACCTTGGAAGAACTTTTACAGGGAATCAGTGAAATCTGCACCAAAATTGCCAAAATGAAGTCAATTGGATCTAATTCAAGTGGCAATTTGGCTGATGTTCAGATCTCAAATGGTCGGAAAGGCATGAAGACTGAGTTATCAGCTGGTACGCCTGACAGTTTCAATTCGATCAATATGCCAATTGAACAAGTCACCTCCCTATCAAAGTCATTGGGGATTATCCTCGACGGGCAAGCTATAGCATTAGATGTCATCAACGAGGGTTCAAAGTCCACTGTGGACAATTTTAGCATTGTGGCTGATGTGATACTACTGATGGAACAAATGGCCTGGCGACTGAGCGTGGGCAGGTTGGGCGTTCCAAACCTGTTTCCAACCAAATGGACCCACCCTTATGTGGGGTGGCCTTGGGGGATTCACGTCACTCATCATGCTAAACGCCATTGCATCAACCATTGGAAATGCAGCTGAGCCTCAGTTTGGATGTTCAAGGTCAAACCAACAGCAACTTGGCACGCCACCAAATTTTTTGATATCAGTTCTCAGGGAACAAACCCATCCATTCCCAATAATTCTCTGGTTAGGTCAAAATTGAGGGCCCTGATCCCAGCTTGTTACTACCCCAATTGACCACTATTTAATCAGTTGCATTGCACTGATAAAATTGTTGGTCAATTTTCTTTCTTTTCCTTTAATAAAAATTTTGCCTGAAAAACCAATCAATTTCTTTATTGTATTGTTCATTCTGGCTGCATCCCTGATGGCGTTTCCCTGGTGGCCTGTTGGTCTGTATACTGGATGGGCTCTACCAGTACTTGTGGTCACTATGACCCCCTCCATCACTGATTGGATTCAGTGAGTCAGATACTTTTGGCTCTATAACCCTGTTATCATGAACTTCTGGCAACAGTATATGAGGATCTTGTGACCTTATATCCACCAACTGCAAGAGAGAATCCATCTTCTTGCCTCCCTCAGTTGAAATAGCTCCATATGCTGATGAACTTATTGAAACAATTGCTGTGATCCCACCCCCTGCAGCAAGACCCTCTGGGTCAGGAATGGGCTCATTGTGGTTCGTTGTTGGAATCATACTCACTGTTGTGTTACATCAACAATTTGTCATTTCCCAATGCCTGGCTCCATATAACGTCGCTCAGTCAGCAATGCCTCTGGCATACTGGCTTTCTTTTGGGTGCTTTCACACCCCGACTGGCAGGCCAGTCTAAACCTCTTCTGCCATTTCCGTGACATAATTGACCAACCATTATTTCCAGCCACTTCCACCCTCTTCTTTGAACTTGGCGCTGCAGTGGTTACACTGTACTAAATGAATGTACAATCAGTAGCTTGTTGTTTGTTTAGTCACTTTCCAATTTTGAAAGAAGTATCCGCTCTACCTTAGGAAATCTTCTTCAATCCACCCAAGCAGCGCGGATTGTGGCTCCTCCTCCTTCCCCTAGCCCAGAAGGAAGCTCAAGTGTCCCTTCTTGGGAGATTGCCAATCAAGTCCTTGACGCGCTTGCTGAGGTGCAAATGATACAGCTATTGTGCTTAACAACGCTTCCGCATTATCTCATGCCCAACAAGGGCTTGCATTGTTAGACGCTGTTGATGAGGATGCCCACTGTTGGGTTAGAGGCCTCCTGCGCTCCTCCTCACAAACAGGAGACCCCACCCCACTGATGGCTGTCGTGTCAGCTTCCCTGAAACCCACTGTGTCACAATTGGACCACTTATTCAGACTGATCTATGCCATAGCTGAGGCTCCTAGCCTGAGTTCTTTGATCTCTATCTTCCGTGAACTGGCCCCTGCATCAGGTCTCTCTATTGATATGCTTCAGGCAGTCTTTAGATCAGGCTTGGATTCAGGTTCTGCTCATCACAAGGTCTGGTCCACCGTCCAAGGATCAGTAGATCAAATATGTGCCACCGTGACCACCACTAATGCCTTCCCCCACCATGTTACCCATTATCAAAAGGGGAAAAATTATGATTAGGTTACCCAAAGTATTTTTTATTTAACTGATGTAAGCCGACCAGGGGACAGACATTACCAAATATATGTGAAACTAAGAGAATAACTAACAAATATAAAATTGGGCACCCCAGGGTACTCAAGTTACCCCTGTTGCCAGCGGGACTGCCAGGTATGGGGGGTTGGTGCACTACTCCGAGGGGGTTTCCCCTGCTATGGAGCAGGTGTGAAGGAAAGGGTCTTTGTGGAGGAACCAGAGTGGAAACTATGATTCTATGAGCGCTTTTTGTCTTGGTCTCATATATCCATAGAGCCAGGCTTGGAAGTGCTCTAGTAGGTGGACATGGAATCTGTTAATAATCCCATGAATGGTTGGGACCGTGTCCTTGAACGCATCTAATGCAATTGTTTGTATTGTCCACATTGCAATGGGTATTATTAGGGAGCGGAGGGTAGATGGGATTGGTGACTCAATCTGGAGCGCGAAGATACTTTTTGATATCGAGAATTCCTATTCGTTTTGAATCTTTCGCAGGCGTGCGTCTTCCTGCCATATAGCTTTGGTTGGGGAGAATGTTTCTAGGCCGTGATGTAGGGATCCCTCCCCTCCACATACTGCACATGTTTTGTGGAGGGAGTTGGAGCGGTCCGCCGTCCTATAGGTCCTTCTCAAACAGCGCCAGGCGTTTGCTCTTATCCTTGGCTGTAGGAGTGGGTGGTGTGTCATTTTCCACATTGCTTTCTGTGTGGTTAAATCATAGGGAATTTCCAGCATATCTAGGTATTCTATCCTAGCTATGCTTAGGGTTGTTGCGAGCATATCCCTCAGGGGATGGTTTTCTGGGTTTATTAATTTGAATTGAGGGCTGGGTCTTCCCCTTCCATGTATAGTACCCATGTTCTCTATGGTCCATCCCATACGGCGGATAGTTTGGAGGATATGTTTTAAATGAGGGGAGCTTCCATGCGGACCCGTTGCAGTAGGGTGCTTGGCAAGGTATGAAAGTAGTCTGGGTGGACTATGTGGGTTGGTTAATTTGAGCGCCTGTGCAAAGTTAGTCCTTGCTGCTCTGGACCAATGTTGTTGCGGGAGGTCTGTAGCAAGGATTTCCTTTATCCATGTACCTAGGATGTGATTGGCATGGCTCTCAAAATCTATTAGTCCCATGCCTCCGCTTGAGCGTGGGCCAAATAGTGTTTCCATCTGTATAGGAGGGTGAGAGCCAGGCCACAGCCAGCCCTGGATAAGCGCACGAATTGAGGTTATAAAGGTAGGTGAGAAGGCTATCGCATGGGCCTGGTACCACAGTATTGGGAGGATGAGCAAGTTAGCAACTGTAACTCGTCCTGTTAGCCCTGGGGTTCTCCCCTTGAAGGAGGCTACGCGTTTGGATACCCGTTGTAACAGGTTACTTTCCATTGTCTCATTAGCATATCCCCCTGATTCTAGCCAGATTCCAAGGTGTTGGACAGGAGTGATGGTGGGAGGTGTTGCAAAGGGTAAAATGATTGGGTTTTTTCTTCGAGTGTTGGTGTGAGGTTCTGATGTTGTGGCCCAATTGTTTATGTATTTTCCTAAGAGGGTGATTTCTGGCTTCCTTTTGTTGAGCGATGCATTGCTCACCTTGGAGTATTCTTCTAGAGTGCGTTCCAGCTGTCATGCATCTTCATTGTTTGCTATACCTGCTACGCAGTCATCTACAAAGGCCAGTATCTTGACTGTTGGTTGTCCTTGTGCGGTTATCCCCATGAGACAAGAGTCAGTTACTCGGAGGAGCGGGTCAAAGTAGAAATTGTATAGCAGTGGGCTGAGGGGATCCCCTTGTTTGAGCCCTCTGTGTGGTTTGATCTTGTTTGTTAGGAATCCAGGGCCACATACAGCCATGGTTGCAGATTCTGTTAGGAGCATCGCCCATTTTATGAATCTTGGTGGGAGTTTGAAGGCATGTAGACATTCTTTTAGGTATGGTCAGCTAACACGGTCATACGCCTTTTCCTGATCCAAGAAGACCAGGGCCCCAGTTGCTTTGGATTGGCAAATATTTGCAACATGGTGAATGTTGTTCCAGATAGAACGCCCTGGTATAAACCCAAACTGGTTGGGTGACAGGACGTCAGATGCTATTGTGCCTAATCTGGCTGCTAAAATTTTTGTTAGAATTTTTTTGTCAGTATTCAAGAGTGCAATTGGGCGCCAGTTGGCCAGGTCCAACTTGTCACCCTTTTTATACAAGGTTATAACATATGATTCATGACCTCCTGGTAATAGGCGTGTTTTCAACAAACTCTGGTTCATTGACGCCAATAGGAGGGGGCGATTTGTTGAAAATATTTTTTGTAAAATTCGTAGGGTATCCCATCAGGCCCTGGGCATTTCCTATGTGGTGCACCGCGAATTGTTTCCCAAAGCTCCTCCCATGTAATAAGGGATAGTATATTGTAAAATGGTGGTGTACTTTGTATCTTGGCAGTTTGAATAATTTCTTTAATTTTTTGTGGATCTGTTGGCATTTCGCGATATAATTCAGTGTAATAGTGGTTACTTCCACCTTGACATCCTCAGGGTCAGTTGCTACGGTGCTGTTGGTCTTGCAGACCTGTGTGCACGCGGGCTGGTTTCCGCAGGAGTAGAATTGGTGGAAAAAGTATGTCAAACAGGTTTAGCCTTCCTTTATGAACTTACCTTTGTTAGATACTTTTATTCTGTGTTGGTGTTCAAAGATGAGATTGTTAAGTCAGGCTAAAATTTCTGCCCATTTGCATCCCCAACTAGGGCTATAGCCAGATCTTGGAGTATTTATTTCCAGGTGGTCTAGTTCCACCAAGGTACGCTTGATTGTGGCTGTGTCTGCGGTGTACTTGCGTGATGCAGTATGTCAAGTTTTGTTGATTAAATCTTTTTTGAAATTTTCCCATGTTCCAATGGGATCTGAAGTGAATGGGGCTGTGAATTTTGGGTTTGTAGCCTTATTTTCAACCCAGTCAGATATCTTGGGCAATTTTATATTTTCTGGGTGAAGCTTTCTCCAAGGCAACACCTGTGTGTGGGATTGGGTTGGCACTAACTGTACCGTAACTAATTGGTGGTCAGAAAAATTGATCTTTTTTGTTGTAAATTTGGAGATTCTTGAGTGGTGGATTGTGGGATGAGGATGTGGTCAATATGACTCATCGATATGAGCACTCCCTCGCGTATGTTGGGTCTCATCATGTGGGGAAGGAGTGGTGAATTGGGGGGAAGATCATCCTGTAAGCCAAGAGATGCCTTCATTGTGCGATATTCAATGTGTCCAGATGGGTATCCCCTGGGATTAGGCCATCGATCTGTATTGGGATTATCCCAGCAGTTGAAATCGCCTAACATGATGATATCTGGTGGGAGGGTGAAAGTAGAAATGTTTTCAAAAAATCGTTTTCTCTCAGTTGCAGTGCACGATGCATAGATACATGCTAACAAAATTATTTCATCTTGGCATGTGATTGTTGCTACCAGGACTCGACTGTGCAAGTGTGATGATGAATTTGTAATTTTAAATTTTTTGTTGTTTTGGACTATCACCCCACAGTGAGACGTCCATACTGATTGTGATGGTGCGACCCTGGTTGACTAGGATCCTTCTTCCCCTTGTAGGCAGTGGGTTTCTTGGATGGCCAAAATGTCTACAAGAGGTTTTTGCAGGAATGCCAGCTTTTTGGCTTGGGACGTATGAGCCCTGGCTTCCGCGATGTTTAGCATCCCTATTGACACTGAGGTGCCCGCGGCGCCTCAGGAGCAGTTGGGAGGGCCCTCTGGCCCTATCCCACTGTGGCTCATTTTGGCCATGCTCCGCATCTGTACTCCAACTCTTTCACTGCCATTGTTGGTTCCCTTGATCTGACCCAATGATTCAAGGGAATTGCGGTTTTTTGCATTTGCATCAACTTTTCCTGCACAGGTCTCATGTTGATTTGATGCGGATTGTTGATTGGATTTTATATTTTTGAGGTTTGACTTTGTTGCATTGTGCACCGCATTTTCGCCCAAATTGCAGTTGCATTGTTCCTCAGTATGTGCATGACTGATGACGCTTTGTGGCTCAGTCTGGTTACTGTGAAAATTTTTGACCTGGGTATATTGTTCTGATTGGTTGGTTCAGTGAATCTCCAAAATATCCTCCCAAATTTGTCCGGGGTTAATGGCAGACTCCGCGTGTGCCACCGCTTCAGCTGCTGCTCTATTGCGGGCTTTTTATGCTGCTTTATGCTGTTTACTTGTAACTGAGTCCACGATGGAGTATAGTCCATCTTCACCCCAGCAGAATGGGTGGTGGCCATCAGTCATTTTGGCGAAGTTTTTATTATCTTCATCCATAGCTTCTTCACAAAAATCATTTTCCATTAAGCCCTCTTTCACAGGGCATGCATGTTCCTTGTGGCCCAGTGAGCCACAGTGGTTGCAAATGGGCAGTGCGCATTCTGGTGTAACTCAGAATACAGCCAACTGGCCCCCATCTGCGAAGTGGAATTCTGCTGTGCGGGGAATTCTGGATAAATCCTCTTCCACTTCTGGGAAGGGGTTGATTACAGTGATAGCTTTGCCCGTGCATAGGTCGGGCATTAAGCAAAATCGCTGTAATTTGAGTTGTTGGATTTCTCCATAGGCCACGAGACCTTTGCGGAGCTCCTCCTCAATTACCTTATGAGGAAGGTTGGTGGGGAGTGAGTCAAAAGAAATGAACAAAGTTTTCGCTTTGTTCCATCTGGTGCGCGTGGTGCACACAATTTTTTTGCCCTCAGGGTGGGCAATTTCCACGCAGATTTTTGCTGCGGCATTGGCTTCATTGGCTGTTTTGAAACCAATATCAATCCAGCCACAGCCCATGTTGTTGGTGGCTACATAAACCACATGAGGGAAAATTGTGGGCTGTGCCTCACATGTTTTCTCCCACAGGGTCAGTGACTCATCCCCAAGGAAGAGTCTGATCCCGTGTTCCACCTTTGACAAAGGTTGGTTGAATTGAATGTACATGTATTGCGCGTGCTTTACAGTAAATACCATAAACCCAGATGGTGTCTGAGTTTGCAATTTTTTTATTAAGTGGGTTCCTGGTCCCCCTCCAGGGCGTTTCTTGCCCTTAGTTGCACCGTTAAGTGCACCGCTTGCTGTGACGCTCACCCATGTTGTATTATTTTTGTTATTAAAGTCGCCCATCTTTCCTGTGTATGATTATCCAAATTTTCTGTTCGAATTGAATTGTAGTAACTAAAGTGATTGTTATGAAAAAGAAATGGGTTACCCAAAGTAGATGCAGATGATGTGCCTACCTCCAAACTAGCGGTAGATCTGAGTGCTGACTCTGTTGTAACCCCTGTTTCTGAGTTGGTCGATATGGAGTTACCTATAAGTAGATTTATTAAGGCTCAGATGGAGGAAGTCATTTCCCCCCACCCTTGTACTCCCCATTTTTGCCCCAGCGAAAGACCCTGACCTTACCCCCAATATGCCATTATTTCTTCAGTCACAAAAGAGTCAGTCAAATCTTCTAATAAACAAAACTTCACTTATTTTCTATTACCCCTGAAGATCAGTGTCAGCTTGCATCATGTTTCCTCGAGGCCCTGGTGGATACTGGAGCTGCAGGAAACTTCATGAGTGTCGAATTGGCTCAACAATTAGAGCTGGAAATGGATGTGGGCCCCTCAGTGATGGTGGCCTCATCAGCTTCCCAGACCTCATATGTCATTTACCAATTGGTACCTTTTTTGATTCACCAGTTCAGATTCTGCGATCATTTTTTGCCCATGACAAACCTGTTGTTTCTGGTGATCTTAGGTGTGGGGTGGTGGCGCTGACAACATGTTAAGATTCACTTAGAGTCTAATACATTGTCATTTACCAATGATCATCTGGAGGGAGAATTTCCCTTGATTGACACCCTTAAGAAGACACAAGGAACCAGCTCTATCACTTCCCTAGTCACTCCTGCGGGCATTCCGGCCAATTTTCCTAAAAGCTTAATGTGCTATCAGAGAATCTTCAAGTTGGAAAAGGTGGATCGCCTGCCCCCACACTAGGTTCAATTGTGGATTTCAAACGACCATGGAGTTGGTGAACATCAACTGTCCGTTGTATCCCCATACAGTGGAGGAAGAAGCTGCACTCAATACCTGGTTGGACGATATGCTGAGAAAAGGATGGTTGTTCAAGGAGACCTCACCCATCACCTCCCCCATCATCTTCGCCAAAAAAGTGGATGGTACTCTACGCCCCTGCGTGGATTATGGCCATTTAAACAAAATAATAGTTTCTGATCCCTACCCCCTGCCTCTAGAGCAGACGATCAGCCAGGCAATTGCCAAATCCTGTGTGTTCTCTAAGCTGGATCTGGTGAACGCCTTCAACCAAATTCAGGTAATGAAAGGGCAGGAATGGTTAACAGTGATCTGGACAAAGCGTGGCATTTTCCAATTCCGCGTTATGCCCTTCAGGATGAAGAATGCTTCCACTACGCTTCAACTTAAGATCAAAAATGTACTGGGTGACCTCCAGTTTACCTGTGCAGTTGCATACATTGATGATATCCTGGTTCACTCCCCGACTCCTGAACAACACGCTACTGACTTGGAAGCAGTGGTGGCCGCCTTGCATAAGGCAGGCTTGTTCATCAAGCCTTCCAAGTGCGAGTTTTATAAGGAGGAGGTTATCTTCCTTGGGAACCTCATCCTCAAAGATGGTTATGCAATTCCCTCAACAAGTTAGACGTGATCTGAGAATGGCCAACCCCAACTACGCAATAACAACTTCAGATCTTCTTGGGAACCATCATTTTTCTAAAAAATTTCCTGGCACTTTCCCAGCTGGCCGCACTGCTCCACCCCCTTACAGGGAAAAACGTACCATTTTGATGGATGCCCAAAGGTCAGCAGGCATTTGAATCAATCAAAGAGGTGTTCATGTCTCCTCCCATTTTGAAGCATGCCAATCCCACTAAGCCATATATTGTTTCATGTGATGCCTCATCAGTAGAAATGGGAGCGGTGTTGCTTCAGGAGCATGAGGGTTTAAAACACCCAGTTGCATACTTTTCCCAGAATTTCATGGCCATGGAGCAGTCTTGGGCCATTTATGACAAGGAATTGGCAGCGGTTGCATGGGCATTAACTCATTGGCGGTATCTGTTGCAGGGCGCTCAACATGAATTAACGGTCCATACAGATCAACAGGCCCTTTTGTATTTTTGAAAACCCCAAAAATTGGTGCATCGGCAAGCCTGAGCCTATTGGGAACTGTGCAGTTTTAACTTTAAATATGAATTTGTAAAAGGTGCGCTCAATGTACTTCCCAATTCCCTAAGCTGTAGCCCTGCCCACTGCTCCTCTGACCTGGAGGAAGTGGATCTCATTACCATGATTTCTGTCACCCAAATTTTGTCAATTGTTCCCCCCATCATCTCATCCATCACTTTGGCTCCTGATACCCCGCTAGTGGCTCAGGTTTTATCCAGTCAAATGGCCTGCCCTGAGGGCGTGGAATTGGACAAGCAGTTGGCTCACCTGAGTCACAAACATTCCCTATACTCCTTAATGGAGGGGCTCATTTACTTTTGGTCTTGCATCTGGGTTCCCCCTCCTTCCGATTGGAACTATTCTGTGCACATCACAATCCCCTCATGGTCAGACATCCCAGCAACAAAAAATGCATCAATTTGATCAAGAGGACCTTCAATTGGGCAGGTCTGACTAAAGAGATTCCAGCCTGGATCGCCAATTGTGTTACTTGCACCAGGGCTAAGTTGGATCACTCCAGGAAAAATGGCCTCCTGCACCCCTTACAGAAGGCGGAGGGCCCATGGACATCAGTGTCCGTGGACTTTATTATTGAGCTCCCCTGTTCTAACAGGTTTACAGTGGTGATGGTAGTGGTGGATCGCTTAATGAAAATTTTCCCTTTTTAAACCTTGTACTTCTGCAAATATGTCAGAAGAAACTGCCCACCTTTTCATATGCCATGTGTTTTTGATGTTCAGTCTCCCCCAGGAGATCATCAGTGACTGTGGTTCACAATTCACCGCATGGTTATGCAGTGAACTCCTATCAATTCTGAAAATATCCCCCTGTCAATCCACAGCATATCATCCCCAGTTTGACGGACAGACCAAGCAGGTTAATCAAATCTTTGGACAGTATCTGCGTTGCTATGCTGCAGCCACGCAAGATCATTGGGCTAATGACCTCCCTCTCACCCAATTTGCTTACAATAATGGGACCCACGCATCCATGGGATTTTCCCCTTATGAGCAACGTTGGGTTACAATCCTTCATTTTTGGTTGGACTGTGCTTGCGGCCTGAGGTTCAAGCTGCCGCGGACCATGCTGCCCAAATCAGATCAACTCAAGCCTTAGTATGGGAACACCTCACCAAAGCCATAGATGACTACAAGTGGTTTGCATATTGCAAGCATCTTCTGGGTCACGATTTTTTGGTGGGTTTCTATGTCATGCTTGATACCTGTCACTTAAAAATTCAGGCCCCTTCCTGAAAATTTGCTAGCAAATGCTTGGGTCCCCATTTGGTGGAGGAGGTATTGGGGAATGGGACATTTCAACTGAAGCTCCCTGCACATTGGAAGCAACGTACCATTTTCCACATTTCCCAGCTGTCGCCCTTCAAGGGTGCAATTCCCAAAGAACTAGAACTGATCATCGTTAAAAATGGGGAAGAAGCTGAGGTAGAGGCTATCCTGGCATCCCAGAAATCCTGACATTCTGTACAACATCTCGTGGCCTGAAAAGGGTATCTGGCCTATGAAAACAGTTGGGTCAAGGCGCGTGATTGCACGAATTGCTGGACCTGGTCAAACATTCCACACAACACACCCCAAGGCTCCCCATCCCCCCCAAAAAGTCGCGATGATTATGGCAATCAAGTTACCCAGGCACATAAGAATGTGGCCCTGGTGCAATTTCCCAGTGGTGGGGTACTTCCTCTGAAAAAAGGAAAAAAGTAATGTAAGTCCCAGGGTCTGTCCCCTGGCTGTTGATTGGGCCATTTTCCCATTTCCAAGCAAAAAGGCACCGAGGAGGATGGTGGTACCCCTTGTAACTCAGGGTGATCTCGCTCACATAGTAGATGAGCACTGGGTAACAGCTCTTCCACTTTGGATTCCACCTCCAGTACCCATACTCACCTCAGCAGAACTGTTATGGGAAATCAGTGAAATCTGCACCAAAATTGCCAAAATGAAGTCAATTGGATCTAATTCAAGTGGCAATTTGGCCAATGTTCAGATCTCAAATGGTCGGAAAGGCATGAAGACTGAGTTATCAGCTGGAACGCCTGACAGTTTCAATTTGATCAATATGCCAATTGAACAAGTCACCTCCCTATTAAAGTCATCAGGGATTATCCTCAATGGGCAAGCTATAGCATTGGATGTCATCAAAACGAGGGTTCAAAGTCCACTGTGGACAATTTTAGCATTGTGGCTGATGTGATACTACTGATGGAACAAATGGACCAGCGACTGAGTGTGGGCAGGTTGGGCATTCCAAACCTGTTTCCAACCAAATGGACCCACCCTTATGTGGGGTAGCCTTGGGGGATTCACGTCACTCATCAGGCCAAACGCTGTTGCATCAACCATTGGAAATGCAGCTGAGCCTCAGTTCGGATGTTCAAGGTCAAACCAACAGCAACTTGGCATGCCACCAAATTTTTTGATGTCAGTTCTCAGGGAAAAAACCCATCCATTCCCAATAATTCTCTGGTTAGGTCAAAATTGAGGGCCCTGATCCCAGCTTGTTACTACCCCAATTGACCACTATATAATCAGTTGCATTGCACTGATAAAATTGTTGGTCAATTTTCTTCCTTTTCCTTTAATAAAAATTTTGCCTGAAAAACCAATCAATTTCTTTATTGTATTGTTCATTCTGGTTGCATCCCTGATGGCGTTTCCCTAGTGGCCTGTTGGTCTGTATACTGGATGGGCTCTACCAGTACTTGTGGTCACTATGACCCCCTCCATCACTGATTGGATTCAGTGAGTCAGATACTTTTGGCTCTATAACCCTGTTATCATGAACTTCTGGCAACAGTATATGGGGATCTTGTGACCTTATGTCCACCAACTGCAAGAGAGAATCCATCTTCTTGCCTCCCCAGTTAAAATGGCTCCATATGCTGATGAACTTATTGAAACTATTGCTGTGATCCCACCCCCTGCAGCAAGACCCTCTGGGTCAGGAATGGGCTCATTGTGGTTCATTGTTGGAATCATACTCACTGTTGTGTTATACCAACAATTTGTCATTTGCCAATGCCTGGCTCCATATAACGTCACTCAGTCAGCAATTCCTCTGGCATTCTAGCTTGCTTTTTAGGTGCTTTTGCACCCTGACTGGCAGGCCAGTCTAAACCTCTTCTGCCATTTCCATGACAATTGGTGTGCAATACCAACACAGTCATAATTGCCCCTACCCAAAGTTCCTGTACTGGAATTGAACTTTGGGAGGCAGTGGTAGAGATCCCTATTCTACCACTGGGGTATCTCCCCTCAAATTATTTGATTTTAATCCTTTGTAGTTTCAAAACTGTATGTATAATTGTATGCCATTGTATATATTTTTATATTTAAATGACTTATATTATCACCACAAAGGTGATTAAGATAATATCCCACATTTGTAAGTTGAGATAAATGCTGTAAAATTTTCAAATTTTACATTAATGTAAAAAATTGTTGATAATGAATTTTAAAAACTGTAGCTTGCATAGAAAAATTAACTTTAGATATGAAATCATTGCATCTAATTAGTTAAGAACAAGTGGTTTTATCAATTCAACAAAAAATTTTCCCCTGTGTTATCAATCTTGGCGGTAACCTGACAACATGCTTAAACTTTGCCAAAATTTATTAGAATAATTGCAGTTGAGACACTCAATAGATCAAATCAATTGGCAGCGGTGTCTGATTAAATCACAATAGCAGAAATCATATGAATTAACAAATGGCAGAAATCATATGAATTAACTTAAGCACCTTGGGGTTGGAGTTAGGTCTAAACCTAGCCAAGGCTGATATAAATTTATGAAATTTCAACGGGCATGTCAAGTATATAACTTGAAGTCAAATTAAACTTGATCAGAATATATCTCAAGTAATGGTTAAATCAAAGCTTATAATTGGATTGATAGTTATCTTCTCATCAGAGCTGGTTAAAAATTTAAAAACATCTGTTGTAGATTTGAATTTATATAGAAAAATCTATACCGAAGCTACTGTCATGAGAACCTGGAAATCCCAGATTCATCATGGTGGGGAGGTTTGGGTGCCACCTCAGATTTTGGATCCATCTGGCATTTGGGTCATGGTCTCAGGTGGTTGCAGTTGGTCATTTGGCTCAAAATATTGTAGACGGCAAGTCAGTTATAAATCAGATAAATAACTGAGGAAATTGAAGGTAGAGAGTATTTTTGATACCTTATTCAAAATAGCAATTTGGCTTTTATACCTAATCAATAGAAAATTTAAAAGGGGAAAGGGATTTTTGGGGTTTAAAGGAAAAGAGATAAGATTGAATCAAAAGGTTTGAAGGGCAAAACTAGAGTGGGAATATTCTTGGATTGATAATCTCGCCGGTTTTACAACACTTTGGATTTTTGTTTTATATATGAACGGCTAATTTTTTAGACAGTCTTTATGACCCTACGACCTGATAACACTCATGCAACTCATCAAAGCTTGTAATTTAAGTGATAAGCGGTACTCAATGAGTCAATAATTGAATTTTTATAGTTAAAGGGTTATCGATTAACGGGTTCCCAAAAAGATCCCAAATTTAAAACTTTAACGGATCGATCGGCTTAAAATTTTAAAGCTTATCATCCATGACTCACAGTTACGTCTCCAAGGATATATCTATATAGAATACAGAACCGGTTACTGTAAGCTCATCCAGCTAAGCCATCACCTTTTCGTTGGGTAAAAAGTTTAGCTTTAAGCCTACAACTGATCTGTATATTATGATTGTCGATTAAGTTTTTTATGATTGTTTATATTATTAAGTGTGAAGGTTGATAAGTTTCGGCCACAAAAATTTTATCAGGTTTAAAAGATCCGTTTCGGTTACGCCACCCCTTCTGAGCCTATACCTTTTCCATCGCTTTAATCGGTTCCTTTAGTTTTAGAAGCGCACTTCATAGTTCTCATGTCGGAAGAAGGTAATAACTTTGATTAACGAAGCCAACAATGTTGCCAGCCCCAACCCTTTTTTCCTTCCCCAGGGAGGAGGAGAAGATCCTCCAGTTCTGGCGCGAGATCGACGCCTTCAAGACCTCATTGAAGCTTTCGGAGGGTAGGCCGGTGTTCTCGTTTTACGACGGTCCCCCGTTCGCGACCGGCCTGCCGCATTACGGCCACCTGCTCGCCGGTACCATCAAGGATATCGTGACCCGGTACGCCAGCCTGACCGGCCACTACGTCGAGCGCCGCTTCGGCTTCGATTGCCACGGGCTTCCGATCGAGTACGAGATCGACAAAACCCTTGGGATTCGGGGCAAGGAGGACGTCCTCAAGATGGGGGTCGATCACTACAACGAGGCGTGCCGCTCCATCGTGCTACGGTACTCCAAGGAGTGGGAGGCTACGGTCGAGCGCTGCGGCCGCTGGATCGACTTTGAGAACGGGTACCGCACGATGGATCTGCCGTTTATGGAGTCGATCTGGTGGGTTTTCAAGACGATCTTCGATAGGGGCCAGGTGTACCGCGGGTACCGCGTGATGCCCTTCTCCACGGGCTGCAATACCCCTGTCCAACTTCGAAGCGACCCAGAACTACAAGGACGTCAACGACCCCGCGGTGGTCGTAAGCTTCCCCCTCAAGCGGGACCCCGGCGTGGCACTGCTGGCGTGGACCACCACCCCCTGGACGCTCCCGAGCAACCTCGCGTTGTGTGTACACCCCGAGTTTGAGTACATCAAGTTCAAGGATGAGGAGACCGGCAACGTGTACATCTTGCTCGAGAAGCTCCTAGGGTCGATCTACAAGGACCCCAAGAAGGCCAAATTTCAGAAGCTGGAAAGCATCAAAGGGGCCGAGCTGGTTGGCGTGGAGTACGAGCCACTTTTTCCCTACTTTGCCGAGCAATATCGTGGCAAGGGCTTCCGCGTCATCAGCGACACGTACGTGACCGACGACAGTGGCACCGGCATCGTGCACCAGGCACCCGCCTTCGGTGAAGACGATAATCGGGTTTGCCGCTCCTTTGGCGTAATTGACGACGACACCCCGCTACCGTGCCCCATCGATGAGAAGGGCTGCTTTGTGGATCCGGTTGCCGACTTCAAAGGCCTGTACGTCAAAGATGCCGACAAGGAGATCCAGAAGGCGCTCAAAGCCAGCGGGCGGCTTGTCAAGCAGTCCCAGCTGATGCACAGCTATCCCTTCTGCTGGCGCTCCGATACGCCTCTGCTTTATCGCGCGGTGCCGGCCTGGTTTGTTCGGGTGGCCAACATCACCGACCAGCTGCTGGAGAACAACCGCCAGTCCCGTTGGGTGCCCGAGTTCGTGCAGGAGAAGCGGTTCGCAAACTGGCTCGCCAACGCGCGGGACTGGAACATCAGCCGCAATCGCTACTGGGGAACCCCGATCCCACTCTGGGTGAGCGAGGACTTTGAAGAGGTGGTGTGCGTTGGGTCGGTTGCGGAGTTGGAGCAGCTCTCGGGTTGCGCCCCCCTCACCGACATCCACAAGCACAAGATCGACCACATCACCATACCCTCCCGCACCGGCCGGGGCCAACTGCGGCGCATCGAGGAGGTGTTCGACTGCTGGTTTGAGAGCGGCAGCATGCCCTACGCCCAACAGCACTACCCCTTCGAGAACAAGGAGAAGTTCGAGGGCAGCTTCCCAGCCGATTTCATCGCGGAGGGGTTGGATCAGACCCGCGGTTGGTTCTACACCTTGATGGTACTGTCCACCCACCTGTTCGACGAGCCGCCTTACAAGAACCTTATCGTCAACGGGCTGGTGCTGGCCGAGGATGGAAAGAAGATGAGCAAGCGCCTCAAAAACTACCCCGCCCCCTCAAAGATCCTTGACCTGTACGGGGCTGATGCGATGCGCCTGTACCTCATCAACTCCCCCGTGGTTCGCGCCGAGCCCCTGCGCTTTAAGGAGAGCGGGGTCAAGGAGGTTATAAGCAAGGTGTTTCTGCCGTGGTACAACTCCTACCGCTTCTTTGTCAACCAGGGGATCCTTCTCAAGAAGGACGCCGGGGTCGAGTTCAAGTATGACGCCAGCCGGACCAACCTCACCACCAACACGATGGATCGGTGGATCCTCGCGTCGTGCCAGAGTTTGATCCAGTTTGTTACCCAGGAGATGCAGGCCTACCGGCTCTACACGGTGGTGCCCCGCCTGCTGCAGCTCATCGACCAGCTCACCAACTGGTACATTCGCTTCAACCGCAAGCGCCTCAAGGGTGAGAATGGGGTCGACGATTGCCAGGCTGCCCTCACCACCCTATTCGAGTGCCTCTTCACGCTGTGCCGTACCATGGCCCCCTTCACCCCCTTCCTGGTTGAGAGCATGTACCAGTCGCTTAAAACGTACATGGTGGTCCCAGACGACGGCGCGGATCGTCGCTCCATCCATTTTCTAAGCTTCCCAGAGGTCCGCCCCGAGTACTTTGACCCCGAGATTGAACGGGCCGTCTCCGCGATGCAGAGCGTTATTGAGCTGGGCCGCGTCGTCCGCGAGCGCCACACCCTCGGGCTCAAGACGCCCCTGCGGGAGCTCGTGGTCCTCCACTCCAGCCCCACCTACCGCCAGGATATCCAGTCCCTTGAACTCTACATCAAAGAGGTATGGGCGGTACGCCTTTGGCTGATCTGTAGGAACTCAACGTTCGCGCGCTGACTGTCACCGATGACGAGGCCCGGTATGGGGTCCTCTATCGCGCCGAAGCCGACCTGAAGGTTCTCGGCCTTCGCCTCAAGAAGGATCTCCCCAGGGTTAAGCAAGCCCTCCCCACCCTTACTTCGGACCAAGTCAAGGGGTTCCTAAGTGCTGGGACCATCGAGGTGGCTGGCCTTCCGCTCACCTCAGACGACCTCCAGGTCGTCCGCTACCTCAAAGCGGACGAGGCTTCCACCTACTCCCCCAACTCCGACAAGGACGTCCTGATACTTCTGGACACGCTAGTGGACGAGTCGCTTCAGGAGGAGGGGTTGGCACGCGAGGTCGTCAACCGCGTGCAGCGCCTCCGCAAGAAGGCCAACCTGCAGCCGCACCAGGCGGTGGGCTACCACGTGAGGTTTATCCGGGACCCCTTCGGGCTCGAGGGGATCCTCGCCCGCCAGCGGGAGGCCGTGGTCAAGGTTCTGAAGCGCGAGGTGGTCTGCCGCCCCCCGATAAGCCAGCGCGGCGTCATCGTGGAGGAGGAGCAGGAGGTGAATGGGGCGGCCTTTTCCCTGACGCTGGTCCACGATATGGGCGCACTCTCGCTCTAATCATGGGGTCCAATAAATTGGTTTTTATACATCGTCTGATGGGATTAAAGGTGGAAGGTGGATCTTTGGTTTGATGGTATCTTGTGCAATCCTTTGGCATGTTGGATATATCTTGTATACACTCCAATAGCTCAACTCTTGTAGGCGGGCTAGAACTTACCCACACCATAACCTGCGTAGATGCAAATCTTAGTGAATTGGCTATAAAAAGGTTCCACTTTATCTGTTTTTCCTATAGCCATCTATCTTCATACCTGGTAGATCATTTGATGAGCGATCAAGGCAGTTTGATCGTAACGCGATTCCCCAGGCGCCTTCGATAAAGTTAACCTTCGGTTGCTTAAACCCTTGCTAACCTTAATCTATAATGCTATCAAGTCACACGTTTAGCTGTTGGCTAGTTTTACCTAGCGTTATATATATAATTGTATAAATTAAAAAACAAACCGTGGATACCTAGTTTTTTAACGGTTGGCGTGGGTAAAGGATATCTAAAGTTTTTAAACTTGCTACCCCACCCAAGTTTATAAGTTGCGACCCCCTTAAAATTAGGCTTCAGTTCTCGCTAGATCCCTCAGCCTATACCATTTTACTCCAATTTCAACATTTTGCACTTCAACTTCAACATTTGGTAGGCTTGTCTATTTCAGTGGGAACAATAAATTTAAAACATTTTTAAAAATTGTATTGAAATTGATTTATAAAATATTGAAAATGATTTGTAAACTGTTGAATTTCAAATATAAATATTGAACTTGCAGCGTAGAATGTTGAAATCGAAGTATAAAATGTTGAAATCGAAGTGTACAAAGTTCGAATTGAAATGCAAAGTGTTGAAATTGGTGGAAAGATGGTAGATAAAAAAGCTAAGCGATTTTATGTTGACTGGTGGATGGAAATATGGTTGGATCAGATTACCGCACCAGATAGTTTTACTCTATACCAATTTAATAGTTGGATATCATATTAATATCTTTGCTTTAGGTAAGTTGACTAAATTCATGTCTAATTTAAGTCTTCCATGAGTTGTAACACGCGATCGTAATACATCTTATCCCTGCAAGTGGAGTGATACGTTCAATCTGCTTGAAAAGCAAAAGCGTATTAATTTCACCATGGCTTATGGCTATAGGCGTATGCTATCATTCTATAATCTTTTAGGCGCTTTTATATCAGTGGTGCAAAGGCATGTTTACACCTATGGTTAACTCCGTTGGGTTGGCTGCTACATTCAAACAGCCTGATGTAACTTCGTTTAGCGTGTAGGGAATTGGTTCATTGTGGCATTAAACTTAAAGTAGAAAATATTTCTATCAATCCAAAACCAAACTGCAAGAGTGATGTTTGACCCTTTAGTTTCTAGAAGACAATTGAGCAGATGGAGTTAGATGGTAAAGTGCTAATGATAAATAAACGTTACACTGATCAGAATTGTGAAAAGGGAAGCAAGTATGATGACAAGGTGAGCAATATAGAGATTATTAAGCATTGGCCTAAATAAAATAGGTAAGCCATTGAATAGGTTTATGAGTTAGGATAATGGGCTATAAAGAATATCTTTTGGCTGTTTAAAATAAGTGAGGGGTTAGCCACTCAATGTAAAAGGGACTTACTTTTCAGAAAGTTTTAAAAAATGAGGACTAAGGAGTTCAAATTGCTTCTGTTCAATAAGTCAGATGATATGTTATATGAGCTAGATTTTTACCAAAGTTTTAAGTAGAATTATCAATGAAAAAGTCAACCTGGAAGTACAATTCAGTTTAATCTGTAAAGCGCTACCTGTAGCTGATATTATTTAATTGTGGCATCTTTGCCATATATCATGGACAGAAAGTAAGGTACTTGGAATCTGTTTGCCTGAAATCTATCCAGATTTTTTTAAATGTGTACCTCAAAACTTTAGGTGATAGGAATACTATCTTATGTACTTAATAAACCATCAACATTGTTACTTGGGATATCTTTTAACTGGATGATTTTTATAATCGGAATCACAACATCGATGAATCCCCCCCTCAGGTTGGGACTATCTAGTACTAAAAAAATATAATCGGAATCACATCCAAGTTTAGGTCATCCCATTTTTCAAACTTTAGTTTCTGACATTTTGTGTTTTGCCTTATCACATCAGTGATCCCAATTTATAACAACACTTGCCTTAACCAATCTATTGACTCTTTTGTTTGGATCTATTGTTATACACTATCAATTTTTAATGATGTGAAGCTTAAGTTTTACCCATTTATATATCTTTCAATATATAAACCTACTAGAAACTGGATACATGTCTCTCAAAACTTTAATAGTTGTAGCCTATAGCTCTATACCATCTTTAAATCAAGCTGCTAAGTTAAAGCTAGAAAAGATCCCATTATATAACATAGCTTATCTAAATAATAAGCAAACCTGAAACTAAACTATGGTCTGTAACTATTTATAAGGTCAGAGAACTAAATTAAGTCAAAACTGCTCAAGTTTTATAAGCCTTACTTTGGGATTGCTATGTATATATTTATTAAAGCTTATTCTAACTACAACTTGGCAGGTGACTTTAGCCTTATTTTCCTTAATCTTTCAAGAAAGCACAGTGTTACAAAGGCTTATGGATGATAAATTGCACTATAGGTCAACATTATATATAGCCACCTTTAGAAGCTTCAATAAAGTTTACTAGATTCACTTGGTAGTACCCTGGAATTTTTGACTATGGAAGCAGTTGTAGCAGTAGCACAATCCTTAAATTAAGCTTACAGTAAAAAAGCCTAATTGAAGACTTCATAGATCACCATATTTAATAATTCTTTTGAGTTAATCTAAACACCTTAAAGTATATATGGGCATGTTATAATGATGTGTTGAACAGAAAGCTAATCTTTAGTCTAGCCAGAGAAGATAAATATCTATAAACTGGTGATCATACCAGATCTATACAGGTAAGACATTTGTAATATTTTGAGAAAGTTATTTTACAGGTCAATATGATCCATTAATGAGTTGTTGATTAATGTAATCTGATAATGTGTGGGTGAGTGATACTATTATAAAGACTACTATCCAGCTGAATTTCTCATAACAAAAAATCTCTATTCAGGTTTCTCCTTGGGAAAGGCATTAGCAACCTTCCTTCAACCCTACGTGAAGGTTCTTTAAAACAATTCAGACAACTTGAAAAATCCTATCCCTTCACACTTTCTTTAATGTTGACAAACTTCTGGATGCAAGGAAACTTCACCCTTCCTCTCTTGGCGCAAAAGCCCGTGGAGAACTTGAAAAGCAATATCTAGACAAAGGATAACTATCTTTAATTTTAATCCCAAGAGTATAATAAAAAAATGTATAACTATTTAAATATTTATGAGACTTATCAGTTCTTTCATTTATAAAACATAAAGGAATATAATAAATTAGGGTAAAAATTAATGTGACTCATTGTTTGAAATAGAGGAGTGCTAATGTGTGACAACTGTTAGCCAGTCATCTGCTCTATAATTGATTCCCCCTCAATCAGGTACATTTCTACAATAAAGGATGATCTGATGTAAGAAATAAAGAATTGCTAATGTTGATAAAATTTAGCAAGCTAATCTTCCTTTATAAATATCAACCTGAATCAGGTAACTTATTACATACAAAAGATTTTCCCTTCACTCAAAATACTTGAGATATTTACCACTATCTTTCATGGCTACCTGCCATATAAGGATTCTCAGTCAACCTCGCTGATGAACTCCTTATTGCCTGTATTCCCCCAAGTTGGGTGAGAAATTGACTATTTTTTGAGACTTTATCAATTTGCTCTATTTAATAAAAACAAGGGTTTCATAAGGAAATCTGAAGTCCAACTCTTCTAATGGTGCCCCAATAGGAATGGCAGTCATTGCCTATGAACTAACACTCTCAGAGTCATTAAAATAAATATTTAATTTATCTGTCTAGTTGAATTACACTACCAATTAAACATGACACCTCTTGAGTTAAGAATCTGAAAAATGTGTCCCCACATCTTCACTCAACCCCAGCGAGCTATCCTCATTAAGCTAGCAGACTGCTTAGGTAATGAGACTTTTTACACATTAACATCAGGTCACGTTATCTAAATGTTAACCTTCAAGTTTCTAAAAAAAGGGTTGTCAACGCTCAGCAACTAACAATAAACCCTTAATCAATTAGTGACAAACCCTGATTGATTCATACAAGATGATTATTTTTAAATCATTATATCAATAACTGAATCATTTGTAAAATGTTACCAGGGATCCTCCCTGACAGAATATTAGTAATTAAGCAAAATAAATCATAACACTTAATTAACATCCATTAGGAATAACAACCAACAATAGTTGGGATTTTTCTCTCTAAATTTGCTTACTTTTGGTCAAATCATAGATTTAAATTTAGTAAAAACAGCTCCACTTGTCATCGCCCTATTCAAGTTACCTATATCAATGTGTTTGACGCCTGCTGCCCCCATGTAGGGCAGTGGTGTGCCACCTCCTATTATTTTTTGGCCATTACTGAAACGTGCTCAGGATGGATTGGCTAGCCCTCCAAATTCTTCAGCATGCTATGTCCTGCCTAAGGACTTAGCCTTACATCTCACTTGAACCCAGGCTGTGCCACACTACCCCTTATACTCCCCCAGAGCAACATGTGATTTAGCCTTTGGGTTGAATATAGCAAACTGTTCCCCTATTCAAATAAAGCAATTATCAAATTAGCCCAGGCTGTTATGCAGCTGCAGGCTTCATTAACCTCCACCCTTCAAGTGGTATTATGATATGAGCTTCTCAAGTGAAGCTGATGCTGCAGTAGCAGCTACCATCCACCTGGTGTTCCAGGGAACCCCCTCCCAACTACTCATACCCAGTTGTCCACTGATACCACCCTTGTGGTTCAGTTTGCAGGCCTCCCTACCCACCTACCACCAAAACTTTAGTTAAAGAGATTACTGCTAGGTTATTGAAATATGGTTTCAATCCCAAGGTATAATTTGTGGTTCCCAATGGAGCCACTCACCTCACAGGCCCCTGCACCTTCACAACTATTCATCCAGTATCAATGGAAATAGCCCTCTCAATCCCCCTTGCACCATTATCCCCTATGCCCCAGACCATCATTTTTGGGCTTGATGGATGGAGGGTGCACCATTTGCTCTACCTGTTTTGAACTGGACCATTCAAAATGTTACTGCCCCTTCATCTCACGAGCTATGGCATCCACACTTGACTCTATGCATGATGACCTCATAGCTGATCCAATAACATTTTTCTAATGGGGCACTATCCTTCCCACCTCCCCCAAAGTGGTAGCCACAGCAACAACTGAATCAACAAACCAAAAATTACTAAATGAACCTCTTCTCCTGAACCCACCAATCAGGAGCCAAAATGGACTAAAGTATGTTCTAAACCATCCTCCCAGACAAGCGCAACAGAGAACCCATAGGCAAACAACCCAATTAAGTTTAACCAAAGTCCATGGGATTAATTGGTTGAGGTTGATGAATTGGGAGAGCTTAACCCTGAATCTGAATGGGCTGGGCCCTTTTATTTGAAATGTACCCTAATACTGATTATGTGACCCAATTCCCAAAGCGCCATTATGCACCTCACCCTGATGCCACCTCATTCAAAAGTGACCACCAACTAGCTGAAGAGGCAGTTGCCTCCCCTGAATGTTGCCCAACCCATAAAGCTGTTGCAAAATAGTTGCAATACTGGCTATAACCCTTCCACCTCCTATCCTACTAGTATCATGCTTCCATAACAGAAAAAGACCTTTTATGATACTATCAGAAAGCAAATTAACAGTTCAAAAAGTTGTAGCAGTCACAAAGTTTGGCCCAAAAATCCACATTACCAGCAACAACCTTGCAACTCTTGCCACCCTACCTAAAGTATGCCTTGAGGCAGAAAAAGCACTTGCAGACTATATTTCCACCCTCTTAATTGCAAACATTGAAAGCAAGCACCCATTTGTTATCTCAACCCCCATTTCCATGATGCACCCACACCATTGCTATCAGCTTTATGCCACTACATGTCCACAACAGATGAATGAGAAGAGCCTCCCAATCCCCCTTCGCCCACCGCCATGGATGGATAAGTTTTTCCACTTCTGACTTCGTTGGTGTGTTTTGTTTAAATTTTGCATCAGTTCAAGTGGAGCCATCTGTCTCATTTCAAGTCTATTTTAATTTAATTTTAAGTTTTAGCTCATTTGAGCATCAGTAATGTCCGTCCCCTGGTCAGCTTGCCTCAGTTAAGTATAACAACCAACAATAATTATCATATCCTATAATAACTCCCAAATCCGCCATAGTAAGTCACTTCCAACAGATAAGCAGATAACAACAGAATCAATTAAGCTGGGTTATGTGGCCATACAGAAATCCCAACACATCTCCACTTGACAGGTTATCCAGCAAAATCTAGAAATGCAGGATTGGATGCCACCTTGGGCCATGGTCACAATTCAGCTATCATAGGTAAACTTGAATTCAGCGGAGCTAGGTCTTGTCCTCACTTGACACAACTTCCCATGCCCATTCTCAGCAACGCAGTTCCTCTTCTCCTTTTTCTACTTTCTGCTGCCTCCTTAGAGAGTGGTTCTACGGCCTCATGCTGTACCAGGTCTACTCAGATGATATTTCTGATGATATTTTTTAAAAACATGTATTCCCCAGATTGGGCTTCTATAACTACACGCTGTTTATGGGTCTTCTTGGTCAGCCTCACCAATGGATTCCTTAGTCACTGTACCCCCAAGCTAGTCTCTATTTTTGATCAGCGCTAATCTTCTAACTCCCCTCATGCCTCTTCACGGTGTACCCACTTTCAACACAAGCTGATCCTGCCAAGCATCATTGCCTCTTATTCAATACTTTTATTTTAGCACATCCCCCTTCTTACCGCATGTTGATGGGAGGTGGAATTAACGCCTGATATTATTGATTGTAGCCAAAAAATAAAAATGATATTATTTTAATATAAGTATTTTTCAGTTTTTCATATTATTTTTAACGTATATCTCCTTCTAGAAAATTTCATTTTCTTATCCTAATCCATTTTTCTCTTTTTATATTATTCCTTGTTGTAATGAGACTTAACATATTATCATTAGGTTCATATGTCCCTTCTTTTTTGCAATGGGACTTAAACTACTTTAGTAGGTTCAGAGATTGCTTTTTTGCAATGAGATTTAGCCGATTATCAGTAGTGTCAGGGACTGGTTCATTATTGACCTGGTTTGGGGAAGATAACTGTAAACCAGCATATCCAAGGCCTTTGACAGTATGGCAAGGACACTAAATGCATTCAAGTAAAAAACTGATGACTATAGTGGAGTTTGATTCACTCACAGATAAGTTTTTAGTAAAGGAACTATGGAAGAGAGATGTTTGAAGATAAGGGTAGTAGATTGGAATTAATAACACCTTAGTATATAACTCAGATAGTAATTTCATCTTTAAGAATATGTTTTATTGGCTGCAAAGTTCAACAACAATATGCCTTAGTTATATATGTCTTTCCACTCCTTGGACTTACCCAAGCTTAGTTTACTTTTTTGAGTATAAATATTGTGCTTCTGAGCTTGTGTAATTACTACTTGCACATAATTTCAAAAGGTATTTGGGATTTATCTTTATTGAAAATTTATTTTGTTATTCAATTAACTGACTTAATCTTAATGCAATTGAATTTTGCTATGCAATTAATTGAACTAATCTTGTTGCAATTAAACTTTGAAATGAGATTAATCAATCTAACCTCAACACATCTATTATTTGATGGATAGTATCTGAAGTATCTGAATCCCATTCATGTCAGGCTTTGCTATGAAAAGTAGGTTCAGAGGTCATTTTTTAAAGACTTAACCAGCAGTTATGGTTCAAAGGTCCCTTATGAGACTTAACCAGCAATTATAGTTCAAAGTCCTGATTAATCATTACAATGGAACTTAACCTATTGATAGTAGGTTCAGAAGTCCCTAGGGAACACAGCAAATTAATTTTCTTTAGATCTTATACGTTAAGTATTTGGTATGGACCCAGTTCACTATATGACCATCATCAATGTTTCTCAGCATATAGGCATCTTTTGACAACCTGGCAATAATCTCAAATGGTCACATCTAGTGGCCATTTGTTCCTGACATGAAAAAGATTTTAACAGGCCCTAATCTTAAATCATCCTTTGAAAGCTGGCACTTGATCCCCTTTGGTATCATAATAAGTGACTTTATCACTAATTGCCAACTATTTTTATAAAGTTGATCATTTTTCTCTATATCTTATTTTCAGGCTTATTTGCCTTCTACTAGAGTGAATTACAATCATCCTCAGCATTTTGTGATATTTAAAAAATATGGACTAATCATATTCAGTTTTTATTTCTTGACATCATTTGCTTTTATCAACAAGACTTGATACAGCGGGCCCCCTCCTGGGTCCTCTACAAATAAATTAGAAGTATCTACTCCATCTGTGCTGATATCTGGTGGAACAAGTTTGAATGCAGCGCAGATTGTTCTTCATCTATACTGTGAACCTTTTCAAAGACCTTAGACTGTTTTCTCCTCTTGAAGAGAGACAAGAATCACTATTCCTCTTGGATTCTTCCCCAACATTCAGATGCAAAATATACAATTTCATCACATTTCTGACAAGGGGTTTTTGATTTCTCTGTCTATTTTGATACATTGGGTTCCTTCACCATAAAAACTCATTTCTGCTGATCAATTTTTTTCATATTCTAGTCTTTGAATTTAGCCATAAATTTGACACTCCTCAGCCAAAATTCCTTGATAAAATTAATTAGGCGCATAAACTATTAAGCCTAACATTATCATATTCAACTATTTGCGATATGAAAGTCTGATATGTCAGTGCTGAAAATATATGCGCTGTGCAGATCTCCGTAGGGCCAATGTGCCATCTGCATGGCTATATGTGCATCAAAATCTGATAGAACTTTTGAGCCAGCCAGGATTTGTTATTCCTGGTAAATTGGTTAGCAAAAAAGGATAATGTTTCATCCTTCTTGAATTGAATTCCCCTAAACTCCTATTTACAGTTAGCCATCCATAAAGGACAGCCTAATTCAGTCATGGTTGCTTCTTTGACGTCGCTGTATGCCAATTGCCCCTATTAAGATGTGGCAACACAAGATTTGAAAATCTAAGCTTAAGCAGTCCTTCACTAATACTGATTTTTGTTGGTCCTCATATCCAAAAATTGTCAATTTTAAAAGGTGAGAAAAGCTGGTGCGTTATCCTGATGAAACATAGGTAATTTTGGTGTCTTTCAAACTTTTCTCTGTTGCTACTTTGGCAGGAGATGCTGATTGGCAACCTGATTAATGATAGGGGTACTTTTCTTGAGAGTCATATCTAAAATTGCAGCAAAAGCTCCAGATATATTTCTCAAGGGTTAAATCTTAAACAAGCAGACTTTTGTGTATCTAGTTGTCTGTTTCATTTGCCTCCATCTGGGTAAAATCACGTTTGTGGTTTTAAAGTTCTTGTAATCACTTTAGGATCTGCGATACATCTTCATGAATTTAGTAAAGCGTTCTCTATCCTCTTCCCTCTCAGTATTCTAGAACTATAACTCTTTGATTACTTTGGTCTCCTTTCATTTCAAGGAGGTGATTTTTCCATAAAGATTGTTGTTGATATTTGTGACTTGTTATATTCCCTCATTGGCTTTTGTCACTCTCTCATCCATATTAGTTAGATCAGCTTGTGACGCTGAGTTCAGCGTATCCTTGGTTACAGTTTCCAATTCAGTCTACAGCTTCTGAAGATTATTCTTATACAAACCTATGCTGATAATTTATTCTGTAATCTTTAGCCTAAAAATTCAAATACCTCTGTAGTGAGCACCAAATATAAACTTTTTGTTTTTACTGTACAGTTTATATGTGAGCAAAGAATAACTTGTTGATTGATGTAATCTGATAAAATGTGTGAGTGAGAAACTAGTATGAAGACTAGTATTCAGATGAGTTTCTCACAACAAAAATATCACTGCTCAGGTTTCTCCTTGGGACAGGTACTGGCAACCTTCCTTCAACCCAAGTGAAGGTCTTTGGAACAGGCCAGACAAAATGGGAAATTCTATTCCTTCAAATCTTCCTCTAGAACTGAAAGCTTTTGTAGACAAGGGAACTTCTCCTTTCCTCTCTTGGCGCAAGAGTTCAAGGAGAACATGAAAAGAAATATTTAGGAATAAAATAACTATCCTTCAACTCTAATCCCAAGAGTAAGGTACAAAAATGATTACAATCTAAGTATCTTTGAGATTATTTCTCTCACGTATAAAACAAAAAAAGAATATAATATATTAGGGTACAAATTAAATTAACTCATTGTTTGAAATAGAGGAGTGCTAATATGTGACAAAATTTAGCAAGTCATCTGTTCTATAATTGATTCCTCCTCAAATTAGGTACGCTCCTACAATAACAGGATGGTCTGATGTAAGAAGTAAAGAATTGGTAATATAAACAGTTAGCAAGCCAATCTTCCTTATAATTGAAATCAACTTCAATCAGGTAACTTCTTACAACCAAAAGATTTCTCCCTCACTCAAAGTACATGAGACATCTACCAATGTCTTTCATGTCTACCTGCCATATAATGAATCTCATTCAACCTAGCTTATGGACTCCTTAGCGCATGTATTCCCCAGCTGGGTAAAAGATTAATCTTTTCTGAGACTTTTATCAATTTTGCTCTACTTAATAAAAACAAGGGCTTATATAAAAAATCTGAAGCTCAACTCTTATAATGGTGCCCCAATAAGAACGTTAGCAATAGCCAATGATTTATTCCACTGGATTCAATTAAAAAATCATTTACTTTATCTGTCTAATTAAATTCCACCATCTTCTAGAACATGACCCCTCTTGGGTTGAGTATCTGAAGAACATGTCCCATGTCTTCACTTAACCCAAGCAAATTATCCTCATTAATCTAGAAACCTGTTTAGTTAATGGGACACTTGATCTACTAACAGCAGGTATATATCTAAAAAGTTAACCTGCAAGTTGCTACCAAAAATCGTTGTAAAAGCCTAGCAACCAACAAAACCCTCGATTGATTGGCAACAGATTATGATTGGTCTGTACAAGATAAATATACTATCAATTATTATATTAATAGCTAAATTATCTGTAAAACATTGCCAGGAAACAACCCTGATAAAATATGAGTAATTTAGTAGAATAAAACCATTACAACTAATCAACATCTTATTAGGAAATACAAACAAAAAATAGTTATCATAACTCTACTTCCACTTGGCATAACTTTCTGAGCAAATTATATGAAAAACAAGAAAGTAAATTTTGATTGCCCACCATAGTTTCGCTCTGATGTCCTCAGATCCTCCATTGGCCACTCCAGTGTGGGGCAGCGGCGAAACTCCCCCCATCATCTTCCATATGGCAGGAAAAATGCGCTCAGACTGGATCGCCCAGTCATACCAAACCCCTGAAATGATTCATTACTCCCAAGAATCCTGACGCCCACCTTGCTTGTACCCAAGCGGTACCTCGCTGCCCCCTGGTGCTCCCACAGAGCAACATGAGTTTTGGCCTAAGGGCAAACTATGGGAAACTCTTCCCTTACCATGATCAAGCCATTATCAAAAATGGCACAGGCGATGATGACCCCTGCCAGATTTATAGATTTCATCCCTATAAGGGGTATTTCAATATCAGCTTCATCTGTGAAGCTGACGCCACCCACCACAGCTTCTGTGCCCCTGGTATTCCAGGGTACCCCTCTTCCCACAACTCAGACTCAGCTCCCAGCGGACACCACTTTGGTGGTCCAGTTTGCTTGTTTGCCCACCCACCTCTCCCCTGCAGGCTCCACCAGGAGCTGATGGACGGTTTGGCAGTCTATGGATCCAACCAACCTTACAATTTGTGGTCCCAAATGGGGCCACACGCCTCGCTTGCCTTGGGAATATGCCATAATTAGTCCTGAATATAGTAAAATCACAGTGTCAATTCCCCCTTGCACCATCATTCCTTCTGCCCCTGGCCATCTGTTTTGGGCCTGCGTTAAGGGCAGGCGGACAATCTGTCCATCCTGTTTCAAGTTGGACCACTAGAAGTGCAAGAGCTCCTCCTTAGCTTCTTCTGACAGCTTGGATTATTCGTCCGCCAACCTCCAATCCACTGCCCACACTGTGCCAGTTCTGGTATGGGGTACAATCCTACCTCCCCTTCCCCCCAAAGCCTGATGCTGCACCTGCACATGCAGCCACCAATCAGCCTCCTCCTCACCCCAGTGCCACACACAATTCCTCCAATCAAGCACCAGCTTGAACCCCAGTTTGATCCCATGCTTTCTCCAATGAATCAATCAAACCTCAACCATACGCCAATTCCCCAATTCAATTCAACCAGAACCCATGGGAGTTATTGGCTGAAATTGACAAATCAGGTGATCTCATTGAAGAACCATCTCTGCAAATTGAGTGGTTCATTAATACATAATGGGACGCCAGATATCCCCCTCATTTATATGCCCTAAGCCAAATGCAAATCATTTTGCAGTGACCACCAGCTTTCAGTCAAAGCAGCTGCCACATCAGATTGTCATCCCCTCCGCAAAGCTGTCACCAAATCAGTGGCGATGCTCACAGGAGGTATTCCCCCTCCTGTTATCCCCTCAACCCTCAACCCCAAAGTAAAATCACAGTGAACCAATTGCACAAAAATGTCAAAAACTCTCTCCAGAACGTGGTAACTGTAGCACGGAATCCTAAAGCTAAGATTACCCAAACCAATATTGCTACGTTCATTAAACTCCCAGATGCCCGCATTGAAGACAAAAAAGCTTTAACTGAATATAACAGCGCCATTTTCTTAGCTGGCAATTTCCATGAAATAACAATCATAAGTGATATTGAACCACATGCCACCAATGCCCCAACGCCCTTTCTATCCGCCTTGATACATACCCTACTCTGGGACGAGGAAGCTGCTGCTGAAGATGAGCCCCCTGAGCTCCCCTCCTTTTCTGCCATATATGGATAAGAAGTTTCCGCTGCCCATCTGGTTGTTTTTATTCAGTGTGTTTCATTCAATCCGCTCATTTTGGGAGTTTTGCTTGAATCAATTAGTTACACTAGTTTTTAGTTTTTAGTTTTGGTAATGTTCATCTCCTGGTCGTCTTACCTCAAATAAATGAAAATAGTTATCATATCCTATGATAACTCCCACATACAACGTAGTAAGTCACACCTAACGGTGTAAAAAAGTTATTGGTTCTGCTTAATATCAGCCAATAACCCCTATAAATTAATTACTTGCATAGGTTCAGTTCTTGTGAAATTCATCCGCGTTGTACTGTTGTTGATATAATCAGCTGATAATAGTATGATGACTTTTATCCATAGTTGAATGTAATTCTTAAATCTCAGCCCAATTCTCAGCCAGTATTTCTGCTTGAAATACTTGAGATTTCTCAAAATATGGATTTGTTCCCTCATACTATACAGCCTGATCTTCTCTGAGATTCCCTGGTGACAGTTTCTCTGGTTCAACACACAGTCAGCAGCAATCCCCGATTTGTTTTTGCTTCCTCTCTGGATCCCCACTCAGATCCTTACACTTTTCCTTAAAGTGTCTCCCAATTATTGCACACAGTAATAATATCTCTGAGAAAAAATAGAACAAATGAAAGCTGATAAAGTTTACTACTTAAACTATATACCAGATAAAGACTTCTTTTTAATTATTGGTGAATTCTAGGGAATTTAGTGGGGGATTCAGCGCCCAACCCTTGATTGATACCTCTTCAATGAAATGACAGCTGTTGCCATTAAATCACCCATCCTTGTCTCAGCAGCGATGGTCTTCCCCATCCTGGCTAAGATTTTGTCATTGGACATCCTTGAGACCTAAATGGAAAGAGTTGGAAAACTTGTCCCTAACGTTTTCCTCTCAATCCAAGTGAACCAACCATATTTGGCTAGTGACCTGCTTAGGTAATGGTACTTGTTACCTATTAAGGCAGGTCATGAACCAACTGATTGATTTGCTAGTTGCAGGTGGCATCATTCGCCTCACAATTTAATACTTACATTCCCAATCAGTTGGTGATGAAACCCAACTGATCCCAATTGGTACACCTGATAGTTAATCACTATCAGATGCCACTATTTCATTGGCAACTCCACTCAACAAGATCTTAAGCATTCATCTGGATCGATCCCCAATAGATATGACCAAGTAAATATCCTAAAATCCCCTGAATATAGTTATTTAAAACAGGGTCAATCAATTTCTAATTAGCAACGCATTAGGGAATTATCCCCTAGTGATTCCTGGTAATCTAGCAAGCTGGGTATATGGGAAAAAATTTAAAAAAAATAAGCAAATAACATGGTAGATTAAGCTGGATTATGTGGGCATACTGAAATTCCAACGTTATTTATAAATTTTGCTTAGAGATACTTGACTTATTGATATCACATTAGTCTAAGATGCAGAGTTGGAAAAGTACAAATCTATATCTATCATCTATATCACAAAGAGAGTAAGTAGTTTACCTTTAGCATCTCATTTGATCCTAGTGCATAGTATAATTCACAATTGTGCAGTCCACCTGGCCTCTCAACACTTTGGTTCTTTGATGATTTATTAATGGTTATAGTCTAAATTCAGCACTATGATCATCTGGATTATGAGCTTCCTACAGTCAGAAGTAATGAATGTTAAGGTAAAACTTAATAATAAATAAATTATATCGTTCTTTAAAGAAGATTGTTTTCAGAGAAGTTTTTATATCTATATTGAGCTTAGAATTTATCTTATAGGAGAAGTTAGTACCATTTAGGTTGGTTAGCTTTGACCTCCATAATGAGGTTTATGTAGTTTATGGTATTATAAAGAAAACTATAATCTTACTTTTTTGTCAATAATTGTCTTTGTTTATAATTTGTGCGCAAATTTTTCATTTGCAGTAATTTTAGACTCTATTAGTATTCCAGGCCAAAAATATGAAGACTGCTGGCCTTGCTCTTTCACCATCATTGGTGACCTTTCCTACAAATCCGCAAAGCAACCCACCAAACCAGCATACCAACACCTCGCTTCATATAACTTATCCACTAATTCTGGCTCAGAGGTCCTCTCCTGGGACTTGTTCACCAATTAAAGCGCAGAGGTCTCCTTTGACTCCCTCAGGGTTCCTCCCTTTCAGTCCCTCTGTCCATCATTGTTAGTGGCCAGTTGGCCAAGTTCCTCATGGGGTTTTCATAAATATCCAGGGCGGGAGTTGGTTGCACTGAATACTCCAGGTGTTTTAATCCAGAAACTAACCTCTTGGGATCTTCAGTCCCAACCCCACCAGCTAAGCTCACCTTTATCCATTGAAAACTAAATAAAGATTGGCAATCAACAATTAATTAAAGGTGAAAAAGATTGGAAGATTGGA
Organism: Massospora cicadina; assembly: GCA_022478985.1. Lineage (NCBI taxonomy): Eukaryota > Fungi > Entomophthoromycota > Entomophthoromycetes > Entomophthorales > Entomophthoraceae > Massospora > Massospora cicadina. Next base: position 61,380 of record JAKSZP010011932.1, read on the forward strand.
AGATTTGAAGATTCTAGGATATTATTATAAAGAAGAAGGAGATTCAACAATTTAAAGCTGTTATCCCACCTTTCAATGTCATCAGCATTTATTGTCGTCTCTCAATTTTCTGAACTTTCCCTAGTGATTCCAATCATCAGCTCTCTGGCTAGCAATAATCCCTAATTAATTTATTCTTTTCCACGCCCAATACCTTACATGGAGTTATCCAGAATCTGTTGCTTATTAAATTGTATAAATTTATATTATAAATTCTCTTTGATTAACCTCATCCTTAATTGCTGACACTTCATACTTTTGTTGGTGGAATATCCTTCTTGCGCTCAATTTTTGGATCACTCTTGGATCCCTTGGCTCCAAAACCATTAGCTTGATCCTACTTGGCCTGGGTTACATGCTGATCAAATCAGTAAACTGATTTGATCATGGCCTCAGTCACTGGTGATCCCAACACTCAACGTCAAACTCTTGATTCAGTGTAGATCTTATTTAATTAAAATTTAATATGTTTCAACAACTTTTCCAGTTTTCAATGTCCAATTGGTCCAATTTGCTATAGGGGATCATCCCTAATACTTTCACAAAATCAAATCAGCAATTTAACTTAATTGATTAATTTATAAGTGTTTTGACATCCTCAGCATCACTCACCAGTGTTAAAATTAACCAAATTACTATCAGGGATCATTCCCAATACTCTTGACATTAAATTATTAATTTGCCATCCTAAATAATGATATAGCACTTTTGACATCCTCAGCCTCAGTCACTGGTGTCAAAATGTAAAATTTTCTGTCAGGGATCATCCATGACACTTTCAAGATCCAGCGGATTGAAACAGCTCAACCCAATCATATGGGGAGCACAAATTGAGTTTTAAATCTTTAATATTATAATCAAAACTAGTAAGATAGTTGTTAATTGTCCTCAACTAATTTAAACCAAATTTTAATACTTATATGAGGAATTCATCAGGTTAAAATTACAACTAGTATAAATAATTTTTATTTTTATGAAACAATGTATATACATTGGAGTCTCAAATAAAATCATATTAAGTATGGAAGGATAACATATCACTAATTCTAGACCCTCCTTTTTACTAAAAGAAATAGACAATAAGTGAATGCTCATGTGTCATAAGATACTCGCTTATATATATATATGTAATATATGATGCATCTGTGTCAGGCTATGGTTAAGATCATATCTTATTCATTATGGAAGCAATTATTTTCTAGATCTAGATAAAAGAGTAGTAAAACACCTAAGGCCTAGAGGTCTCAGAAAATTGATGTAAAAGAATAACACATGAATTACCTTATAAACTTCAGCGGTCCAAAAATAAAAGATATAAAATGAATTTAAAGATTTGGTGACACATTGATCAATAAAATTCTTTTAAGTAGATGGTAAAAATTCTAGAAAAATTAGAACTATTTAAATCTGATATAATACTTAGTGATAAACATAGATTCCAAGTATTGTTTTAAGGTTTAGGAATATAGAGCATTATCTGCAGATTAAACAGAAAGAAAACACAAAAATGAATATATATATTCTAGGTTCATTAATATTTAATCTGAGAAGCTTAATTTGACCTATAATTATCATATGAAAGTTATTAGATTCTTGCAAACTATGTGGTTAATATAATATCTAAAACGTATTCAACTATTGGTATCTTATAAACAAGCTATGATATTAGAGTATTTCAGGTTTTTATACAGAATTGAACTTTAGCATTAGTGGCGAAACCCTATGTTAGAATAGTGCAGGGCACCATATTTCAAGCACAAAGTTATGCACATAAACAAAAAAGGTACTGTTTAAGGACAGTATACTTGACCAAAAACAAAAAAGATATCTTATTTACAATAATAGTGAATCTATTATATAAAAAAGAGCATAGTGTATTATCATATACTTTCAGTGGCTCATGGGTCCGCTCAAATAATCTTCTGGGGCTCTTACAGCTTAACCAGGAAAAGATCCCCTTATAGATGGTAATCCCACCAAGATAGCTCCTTCTACCAGAGTTCTCATTGGTACTTTTTATAGTTATTAAGTAGCACTTATAAAAAGTATACTAAAAATTTAATATTAATATGGGCTACAAAGGAAAATGGTTAGGTCTTGGGACATTCCATAAAAAGGTGAAATATATCAATTGTAATTGAATTATCAGTGGATGACCATAATAACAATAAGGATCCTGTTCCCAATGATTTTATGTTGACGTGGGGCAAAGGAGGATATTAAACTATATTAAAATATTAGGTAATATATCAACCAAGTCCATTGCGTCATGGTCCATAGATCAAGGGAATGAGAGTTGTGCCAGAGGGGATTAATATTTAATTAATAGTAAAACAATATGCTAGGAAACTATTTATAAAAGCATGTCCTGCAGGGCGAAAATTACTAAGAACCTTTAAATCATCTATATGCTTAATAGTCAAATATGAAATGAATTTCATTAAATAAAATAATACATTCCATATAATTGGTCAACCCAATTATAACAAATCCTTAAACTTAAACAGGCATATGGTAACAAAGATGAGTGGGGTAAACTATATCATTGAGAGTGAGGAGACATTAACCCAGGAACAATGCTGATATTCTTCAAGAACTTAGCATGCACTGGGTTACTAAGTGACCTTTACCAGAATCCTTTAGAGTAAAGGCATCCATGAATGTCTTCATAATGATCTCAAAAGGCCCTCTCATATGTGATCCATCTTTCTAGTTTGTCTGAATCCATGATTATTATATTATAAAACTAGTTCCCTTTGTGGGATCTGCCAACGGATGCCACAGATATATTTTTTCAAGTGAGAATTTTGCTTTTTAATAAAAGTAATAAATAATGATTTGTTAAAGTTTTTTATTGTTTAAGCAGGGCAAACCCAAGAAAGGTCCTTTCCTCAATACTAGTAATCCTATTTAAACTAGTTCAAATTTCAAGACCAGGGGTATTCGAGGCAAAAATATATAGAGCTGAGTCATCTAAATTAGGAAATATAGGCTTTTGGCCTATCAGATCAAAGATAAATATTTTGAGGCAAAACTGACCTGTGGGGTAACAATTTGATGAATTGTATTCAATCATCAACGAGTAAAATCTTCTCAACTTGGCAGTGGTCAGGCTCATGTGGTAATGATTGGTTAATTTGCACCCTATCATCATCAAGTAAAATCTTCTCACCTCAGTGGTGGTCAGACTTGTATGGTAATGATTGGTTAATTTGCACCCAATCATTGACGGGTAAAATCTTCTCACCTCAGGAGGGTTCAGATCTGAGTGGTAATGATTTGTTAATTTGCACCCAATCATCAATGGGTAAAATCTTCTCATCTCGTGGAGGTTCAGATCCATGTGATAATAAGCACCTCAAATTCAGATGAGAAGTCAGAGTAATTCTATTGTTAGTTATTACCTTTTTAAGCCAATTTTTGATAAACCGTGTTTTTCTGATAGTTAGGATTCCACTGAGAATCCGCCAAGGTCTTTTTCGCCATGGGTACTCATATCATTGATATCCACAGTATTATTTGATGATTGGACAGGAGATGGGCCAATCATGGTATCATATTTGGGAGCACTAATACCTCCAACATTCTTTTTCTTAAGTTGAGAAGGAGAATGTCCAACACCCTTACAGCAAAGTGGGTAAAGGCCATCAGTCTTCATTATCACGGTCACAAGACCTTCTTTTCTAAACCAGCACATTAAATATTCACCGCTGTGTAGTGAAATAAAGTCTTTACCAGAATTTTTGAAACTTTAAGAGTGTCATATCTTCTTGATTGACACAAGAATATAAATATGGGGAATTTCAGTTGCTTCCCTTAAAGTAAAGCTTATGGAGGATGCCCTGTGGCCAAATCATAAGAGATATTAAAGAAAAAAGGGCTGAATGTATATTAAAAGGTTACAACTAGAAACTTTCATTGTGATTAACTTGCGCAAAATTTTACAAGGGTACCATTTACTTGTTCCATGGTGCCGTTGGTCTCAGGGTGATAGGGTGTAGACAATACCCCACATATATACTTATTAAATCGTTAATCTTTGCAATTTTTGAGATTTAAAGTTAGTCCCATTGCTCATCAAAAATTGGTGGTATCCATGCCACTAAATGTGACCTTTTTGATACCTTAGCTCTCATATTATCCCCTAAGTTCCTGAGCTCTTTGGCATCCATCCATTTAGAGAGGGTATTGATGGTCATGATTAGTATTTGAACTGACCAAAAAGTATTGGTCAGAGGGCCCACAACAAGATAAAAGTGGTGTGGCAAGCAATGTTGGGTTAATAAGTTGATAGGAGATGTCTTTTTAGAAAGGGCTGTCCAATTGGCATTCCTTACAACAGTGGAGGATCTCATGAATATCAAACGCATTAATTCTCAATAATGGTGCTGTTTCAATAATTTAAGCGTTATCTTAAAGCTGCCATGTCCCAAAACCTTGTGGCCTCAATGCTAATTTTGGAGCGCTCCATTGGTCAGTATCAATATTGTTGATTGTTGAGACTTTTATATAGCTTACCATTTTTGATAACAATGTTCTAAATTAAATTTGTAAATTAAAGTGAGCTCCAAAGGGTTCATTTTCATAATATTGGGTCATCTTCTTATAAAAGGTCATTTTTCCTTAAGCCATTAAGTCCACAGTATTCAGATGTGATAAACCATTGACATTTTAATGCTTTATTCTGGGGGAAAAACTAATTTTGAAATTGTAAGCTTGTAAATTTCAAAGCCATCTAGCCAGCAGCCCTTCAGGCTCCTTCTGTCATGGTTCCATGACATGATTGAGGGAATGGATCTCAAGGATAAGGCTGAACATCAGGAGGTCAAAAAGATTTAGTTGGCAGGCTTCCCTAACTACGAAGTACCCTGTACTAACGCTGACTACTGGCGAAATATGCCCAGGTTGGTCCTGGGAATGTGCGTGATGCTTAGCAGGGCGTTAAAGCTCTAGGAGTAAAAACATACCAGCTAAGTGCTAAATCATAACAGTTTGTTATGTTTGCTCGAGGAACAGGGTTTCAAAACCCATTTCATTTCTTATATTACCAAATTGGGTTAAGTCCAACTACAATCCATAACTTGTGTTCAAATTTGAGTTACAGGACTCTGGCCAATGGTAGCATGCACCTATTGGCTCTCTTAGGTTTAGCACACTTCTGATGATCAATGACTCGCCACCATCGCCTAAGTATGTTTCCATGAGACCAACATTCCTCATTGGTCAACTTCCTAAATAAAATTCCTCATTAAGTTTATGATTTATAAATATGGTTCCTTAGGTGAACCTGTGTGTGGGCCTCTTTGAGGAGAACTCCAACAACGTTGGCAATTTTATTTTCTACAAATTTAACTACAGTATCCATTGCACCTTTGAGACACCATGGTCCCCCTCTAGATTAAGGAACCCAAGCACTCTAGCACCAATATCCACTTAATTATGGTTCACCTCTGGGGTTTAACCAGGTTCTGTTGTTTCACTATTTTTTACTATTATTCACTGTGTTAAACACCCTCGCCTTAGGTCCCTTTGCTCTAGAACCTTATGAGGTCCCCTAATTTCTAATTTTGCTAATGGCTAGTTCCCTGGAAGTGTGCTGTGCACCCAGCACCACCTCTCTGGGAATGTGAGAGTTACAGAAACCCTCCTAACTCCTTCAGAGTATATATTCAATACAGGGAACTTTGATCAGTTATTATGGTGAAATGCACTCCATAGATGGAAACCCAGATTTTTTACAATTATAAATGACCACCAGGAATTCCTTCTTAGTCACTGATTGTTGAGTACTTGACTGGACCTGATTGTCGATATTCAATAGGGACATAATAATGTTAATATGCTTAATTTATTAAGGATCATATCAGATATCAGTGATTATGGATCAGGAATATCCTAAGCTTATGCGAAGCTTGGGATCTGTGGCCTAGCAATTTCACTTAATAATATTCAACTATGATGACATGGGCTTGAGGGCTTTGTCAGTTAGGTTGGACTTAACATTAAGTTTCATCCTAATGAATTGGGCACACAGGCTTTGTTGGTCTATGTTGAAATTAGTTTTAATGTTGATTGAGTTTTTGATTGAATTAGTTAATAGAGTAAAATGAATTGCATTGGTATGTGCTTCCAATTGCTTGAGAAAGAGAATCGGTTCAGCTATCTGCAGATGCATATGAAACGCTGTCTTGAGAATAATAACAAAATTACAATATCCCTGAGGTGTGCGAGATGCCCTGAGTCAAAGGATTGTAGACCCTCAAATGAACATTTTACATGTTCCTCTGGCCAAGTGCCATTAAAAAGAGACGTCATGGGTAAGATGTAGTGAGCATTGAACCTTATAAATTATCTCAAGTTGATACTGATAAAGTACAATCAACTATTACCATAAGTTCATAGTTTAGCTTATAAGCATTTTGTATTTATTACTTTACGTTGTATCAAGTTGAGAATTTACTTGGGATCAGTAAGATCAGGGCAGTATGCCATTGTCCAAGTAATGACAAAAAAAATATGACTTTGAAGTGCTATTACCAAGGAGTTATATTTGAACTAGAGTCACCATCTGATTTATTGTCACCATATAACAGACGTTTGAAACTCCACCATACCGCAGAAGAAGAATCAGCCATCCAAAGCAGACCAAAAATTCAACACTAATCAATTATGCTTATGAGCATCCCAGGTTCAGCTGCAATAGGCCATGAGATGTCAATCCCTTCAGAATCAAATTTAAATAATACTGATCAGAAGGCTGTGAAAGAGGTGTCCATTCTATTAAAAGTTAGTCAAAATTTAGGAATTTATCAACAGGGGCGATTGGTAAGGTAAAGCCTAAATTTCTAAAGGTTAATTGACAGTTAGTCCACAAAATCGTACTCCATTCTTTAACAAATGAAATAATGGCTCAACAATTTAGTAAAATTCTCTACAAATTGGCAATAATAGTTGATCATTCCTTTAATAACTTGAACGTCACACTTGCTACCAGTCGCACCATGCATTCAATAGCTTTATCTTTGCCAGCTGGGGCCACATGCCATGTTTAATTGTGACGAAACCTATATATTCTAGCTGTTTACAGAAAAATAACACTTATGTGGCTTGATCTTCAGATGAGCCTTGCAAAGATGATGGAAAATTTCTTCCAAGTACTGCAAATGTTCATCAGATGATTAAAAAATTTTGATATCCTTAAAATCAACAATAACACAGGAAATTTTTAAATCACCATGAAGACTATCCATAGCCCGCTGAAAGGTCTGGGGGGCATTTCACAGCCCAGTGGCATTCTAGTAATTTGGTAGAGGCCCTGGGCCATAATCATGGCCCATTTTTCCTTCTCCTCCTTGGGCAGCTCTATCAGTCAATAACCTGATAATAAATTCATGGATAAGAATATATTGCGGTCTGCCCAAACGGTCTAGCACATTGTCAATCCTTGGTAAAGTATAAGATATATTTTGGTAATACTGTTAAGCTTATATAAGTTTATTAACATAATCAGACTCATCCTTTTTTGATAATCAACAACAGAAATTTCATGGAAAGTAATAGTATTATTAGACTGACCTAGAACTCAGGGTGAGTGACCGCTTAGAGCACCAGTTAGAATCCCTCCAGTACAGCCAGCCATATTGTGGGATAGAAATTAATAAAAAGGCATGAGCACTATCCAGAAATTCCCAAAATTAACATGCATATCTACTAAATATCTGGAAGACTTATTAAATTCACAAATACGACTTGATTTCTCAATGATATTTTTTGGAACCAAAGGTGGAAAGGGAAAAAATGGAGCATCAGCAGAAACTGTTAAGGTCCTCTGCTTTATAAACTTACAAAAAATAGGGCTAAAATTGCATTTGCCATCAGTAATAATTATGCAATTTGACTGCAGTGAATCAAGATTTAAAATTTTTATGACGCCAGATTGATCTCAACCTGGCCAGCTGACTTATGCTCAACTTTGTCACCAAATACTCCTTCAAGCGCAATTCCGCTTAGAAGATTAGTGACGCTTTGTCCAGTAGGCAACTGGGTGCGCCCATGGCCAGGCTACATATGGATAATCTCATTGAGATAGGAAGGGGTTTATTGAACCTGTACCTATCAGGAATAGGCTCATGATTGCCGGTGACAAAAAAATGTAGTGATTAGGGATTTCCAAACCAAAAAACTTAATTGATTTAATTTTTCCAGATATCAATTTAACTTATTAACAGAACTCAAATGTTGGAGATAAACTCTTGTGTATCAAAGATGACCTTCTTCTGGCACTGCCCCCTGACCGCTGCCACTCCCCAACACACACCCTGAATCTTCTAGACCAACTCATGGGTGGTTGGCATGGGGGGAAGTGATGCGATTTTAAAGGGTAAGCTATCACCTAACTCTCATCTACCACATGGGCTAAGTCGCCCATGGTGACAATAGGGATACCACTAGCTTTCACCCCTTATTAGCATAAAATGGGAATCTTTATGATTAAGCTGCAGGGTTTCTCCTTAAGACCTATATTACCCTTTCCTTTTGAGTCAGGGAGCACACTCACTGGGAACTTGGGCAAGCGCAACATTTTTGTGCGCCTTTGGAAGCTTTATTGCCAAGATGGAGGCAACCTTCTAGGGAGAATGGGGTGCATCCAGGTGTACAATGTGGAATGCTTCTACCAACTCTTGGCAATTGTCACAAACACAAGCACTACCCTATATATTCTTGTATTAAGAAATCCCTTAAAAACCACCATGTATCGCACTGAGTGATTTGATCAGCGTGATTCCAGAATGGCCTCCACCACCAACTCCAACAAATCCTTAATAATGACAGGATTAGAATTAGTGTGCTGCATGCTTTAAATGGCGACAACTTGGAATCATGGAAGACGGGATGCTGTTTACAATGAGTGGAGAGAGCCAACCAAAAGGCCCGTTGTTAAAATCCTCTCCCTTATGAGGGCTTGAGTGCTTGCTCATGATTTTCCTCGAGAGAACTTAATATGCAGGTGGCGCATATCAAGCATGAGCAATGACCCATTCTTATCTCATGGGCAGGGAGGCATTTACAATACTCTATCTTTTTAATCACTTATCATTTTCATCAGAAGTTACCAAACGGGATTGAAATATCCCAGTTCTGCTGCAAATGTTCTGAAGTGGCAGGTGCCTCAGGGCAAAGGGAGAGATATATTAGGAATGAGGGATTGTACCCCAGGGAGGCTCTATATGTGGAAACCTCATTTGAGAAATGGGTGGCATTGATGTAAGTGAACTGCTCCAGGGGGAGGTTGGCGGCTCAGGTATCCTGCATGGCAGAGGCATAACAATGGAGGTACTGCTTGAGGATCTGATTGACCCTCTCAGTTTGGCCATCCAATTGAGGGTAGTGCGCCATGGACAGCACGGCTTAATTTTCAAATGCCCAACAATGCATCCAAAAAAGTGGGCAATAAACTGAGGCCGCCATTCACTTACCACCTCCTATGTAAACTGAATATATAAAAAACATGGCGAGTAAAGAGCTGAACTGTGACTCAGAGTTATGGCTGATGTACAAGGAATAAATAATGATAATATTATAAAACAGTCCACGATCACCATAATGGCTGAGAATCCATTAAAACTGGGGAGTTCAACTAAGAAGTTAATGGATACTGAGGTCAACGAGCCCTGTGCCTTCTGCAGGGGATAGAGGATACCATTACTGCCTGATATCTCAGATTTGGCGCGCGCAAGTCACACAACTGGAAATCCAAGAAGAGGCATATCCTTGGAAGTTAATGGCTAATTAATTTCCTTTTGATCAAATCAAGACACTTTTGCTCTAGTGGGTGACCCACTGATGTGGGAATCATGATGCGCGGAGATTAATTCATCCTAAAGATGGAGTGGAACCCAAACACTACCTCCAAACAAAATCTGGCCCTCTACTAACAAATAATGGGTGCACTTGTGACCCAGTGACCCTTCTGATAGAATAATTCTAAAATCTTCAAGCAAGCGGTTTGACTTACAAGTACCTGAAATACTAATGGCGCATTCAGTTCCCAATTCTCCCAAGAAATTGCAGGAGGGGCAATGGTGAGAATCTGAGCAGGAAGAATCACCGGTATTAACTCCTGCGTTTTCTCCTCCACCAGACTCAGGGAAGGGTTATGGATAATCAGTTTGAGGAGAATATTTATTGCTCCTTATATGAAATTTATTCTAAAATTAAAACAGCACAGGTCCCTAGACTTCTGAGCCTGACGGTGTGCCAATCTCTGGGGTCTTTGAAATTACATCAGGGCCTGCTGGTCTATCTGGACCAACTCTTCATGCCATGCGCCTTGAAGCAAGTACCACCAGTGAGTAAGGGGCCAAGGCACATCTCAAGCTCCTTATCATATATATGGTTTGAGATTGTTCTGCGGTGGTGAACTTACATGAGAAATAAACAATGGGATGTTCCACCCCGTCAAAATCCTGAGACAGACTAGTCCTACTGAGGCTGCAAAGGCATCACAAGCAATTTATGAAATGCCAGGATGAATCAACATGCATGAGGACTGGCGGTGCCACAATACCTCCTGAATCAACCTCAAACTTTCATTAGCACTATGATGTCCATTTAATTGTAACACTCTGCCCTGTTAAGGGATTAAGTGTCGCTTCCAACTGGGAAAGCGCTGGTAAGATTTTTAAGAAAACGAATGACCCAGGAAACTAAACATCTGTTTCTGAGTGAAGAGCTTAAGCTAGAAAAGAAATGCTTCAAGTTTGCTGGGAGGAAGATAAACCTTGGTATGCCCACATTATCAAGCTAAATCAATTATAACACCATCTTCTTTACTTGCTGTTAGTTTTTTTACCTTAGTGGATGTGATTTAATATAAGAAATGAGTAACTATTGTTGGTATTTATTACTAACGGGATATTAACTAATCTGTTGAGTTTCAATACCACCAAATCACTAATGTTTTATTGGGGGATAATCCCTGACAATTAACAAGTGATCTATTATCAATATAATGATTGATAGTCTAATTATACTGTAGGAGTTGATCAGAGTTTGTCTCTTATTGACTAAGAAATTTATTATTTGTTGTTGGGTGTTGACAACTAGGGCAGCAATTTTTAAGTTAATATTTTATTAACGCTACCTGTTGTTAATGGATAAACGGTTTCATTATCTAAAAGGTTACTAGATTAATAATGGTAATATGCTGAGGTTGAGTGAAGAGTTGGGACACGTTCTTTGATCCAACCCAGAATGGATCACATTTCTAGTTGGTAGCGGAACCCAGATAAATGGGTGAGAAAGATCTTCGTTGAGTGCAAATTTTAAATTTATTGCGGGGAAGGCTGACCATGGGATGGACACTTCCGAATATGACTCAGGAAAGACAAACTTAGTACCAGGGGAGGCACCCCAGAGAAGCGATGCTATCTCTTGTTGCCAGCGGGAACGCCACTTATGGGGAGGGGGAGGGAACATGTGAAGGGGCCGTAGCCACTATTGAGCACGTGTGGAGGAAGGGGTCTGATTTGATGAACCAGACTGGGAACCAGGAGGAGATCAGCTGTCAGCGACGTGGTGGGAGGTATCAAACATCCACGCCTGAAAGTGGTCCACCAAATGAGACTGGAATATGTGGACAGCTTCTGGGAGGGGGGATTGGAGCCTGCGATGGCATCCAAGACAATCGTGTGGATAGTCCACATGGCTATTGCAACCACCAGAGCATGGAGGGAGGGTGGAAGGGGGGAGGCCATTGATAGAGCAAACATATCTCTTGACAGACTGAAGGGATGCGTTTGATCCTGGCCCAGCAGACGTTGAACTTCGCGCCAAATCACTTTAGAGGTGGGGCACTTCTCCAGGCGGTGGAACAGCGTTCCATACTGGCCACACATGACACAGGATGAGTGTAAAGCGTTAGAGCGCTCAGCTGTACGATACACCCGCCTCAGGCAGCGCCACACATGGGAACGGACTTGAGGTTGCAACAGAGGATGGTGTGTGTATTTCCAGATAGTCTTTTGGGTCTCAGTAAAATAAGGGATGTCCATCATGTCCAGGTAGTCCACCCTGGATAGGACTTGGGGTCGAATGGGGATCACGCCATCATGGATGGGTAGCCCCTGTACCTCTTGTGTGAACTGAGGAGAGGGGCGGCCTCTTCGGGTTGTATGTCCACTAATATGAATTCTCCACTCTGCGCTTCGCATGGAGAGTAGGATTCGTTTGTAGTGGGTTTTAGTACCGTGAGGACCTGTGGCCGATGTGTGTGATGCGAGGTATTTCATCAGGGAGTGGGGGTTTGATGGATTGTTGAGGCCCAAGGCTCGGGAGAAGTTGGAGTGGGCTGCGCAGGACCAGTGTTGGGATGGGAGTGTAGGAGCAGTAATGGCCGCGATCCAGGTGCCCAGGATCTTGGCAGCATGAGCTTTGAAGTCTAGCAGGCCCATGCCACCTTGATAATGAGGGCCAAACATGACCTCTAGCCATACTGGTGGAGGGCGGCCTGACCAAAGCCATCCTTGCAGCAAGGCAAACAGGGATTTGAAGAAGCTTGGGGAGAAGGGGATGGCGTGGGCTCCGAACCAAACTTTGGATAGGAGCATAGAGTTGGCTAGAACAACCCTGCCAGTAAGGGTAGTAGGGTGGGCTCTGAGAGAGGCGATTCGCTTCGTCACGTTGTCCAGTATACGGCACTCCATTACTGCTGACGCATATCCGCCTGCCTCCATCCACACGCCCAGATGGTGTACCGGTCCTATGGTAGGACGTGGCATGAAGGGGAGCACCAGTGGAGCGGTGTGTGTTGAGTTAGTAAGGCGTGGACGTGGGCGAGCAGATGGGCCAGGTTGGGAACTAATTGCTGGGGCCCAGCAGTTCTGAAACTGACCAAGGAGAATGATTTCAGTTTTGGAGGCGTTCAGTGCTGCATTGCTTACTCGGGAATATTCCTGGATGAGGGCTTCAAGCGCGCTTGCATCTTTATTATTAGACACCCCCACCATGCAGTCATCTGCAAATGCCATCATCTTGACTGGGGTTTGGCCTGGCACATGGACCCCAGTGAGTTGGGCATTCACATTTCGCAGTAGTGGGTCAAGGCTGAAGTTGTATAAGAGTGGGCTGAGGGGATCCCCTTGTCACAAGCCCCTTTGAGGGTGGACTACTTCCGTTAGGAAGCCTGGGCCACACACTGCTATTGTTGCAGATTCTGTGAGCAGCATCACCCAGTTGATGAAGCGGGGGGGGGTAGGCGGAATTGATGGAGGCAGGCCCTTAGGTATTCCCAGTTTACTCTATCATAGGCCTTTTGTTGGTCCAAGAATACCAGTGCCCCAGAGGCTGTGGACTGACATGCATTAGCCACGGAGTGCACGTTATCCTAAATCGACCTTCTGGGGATGAAACCAAATTGTTCTGGGGAGATGGTGGCAGATGCTACAGTCCCTAAACGGTTAGCCATGATTTTTGTTAAAATTTTGGTGTCTGTGTTTGTTAGAGAAATGGGGCGCCAGTTGGCTAAGTCAAGCTTATCCCCTTTCTTGAAGAGTGTGACAGTAAAGGCCTCATGTCCTCTTGGTAGGAGGCGCGTTTCCAATAGGCTTTGGGTAAGTGAGGCGAGCAGCAATGGGGATATATATTTGAAATATTTTTTTTTAGAACTCATATGGAATGCCATCTGGGCCTGGGCATTTTTGGTTTGGCGCACTGTGAATGGCTGTCCATAATTCATTCAGAGTAATTAAATTCATTATTTCTGGGTATTGGAAAATGGTGCAGATATGAGCTCGGTAAAGAAATTCCGCCACTTCAGCTGGCTGAATTGGTTCAGCTTGGTACAACTCGGAGTAATATTTTTGCGTTTCAATTGCCACTTCAGCCAGTGTGTCTGCAATGGAATTATCTGATTTTTGCACCTGTGTGCAGGCCACGCTCTGGCGTGGTGCAAATTTTTTTAAAGAAATATGTGGTGCACTTGTCACCTTTTGTGATGCGTGTGGCCCTGTATTGAACACAAACCTGATGTTTGTGCTGCCTTTCAAGTGCGTTGAGGTGGGCAGCTGCCTCCACCCACTTCCGGCCCCATGCAGGGCTGTATCCTGTAGCTGGAATGTTGGACTCCAAGTGTGCCAATTCTGCCAGAGCGTGCGAGATAACCACCAATGTGGCTCGTGAGCATCTGGAGGAGAGATGGCGAGAGTGGCAGATGATGTCCTCTTTGAAAGTTGCCCATGTGGAAATGGGGTCCACACAAAACGGTGCAACAAACGATTTTGCCAAATTTGCCTCTTCTACCCACATGGAAAATCCTGGCGACGCAAGCTTGGGGGGGCGGATTTTGCACCAATGTGGGGCCTTAGCAACTGTGACAGGTAGGTGGTAGGTTATCAAGACCAGTTGGTGGTCGGAGAATTCCATTTTCATTGTTTTGAAGTGGAAGATGTGGGGTTGGAATTTTGCCAGCATTAGAATAAGGTCAATGCGGGTCATGGACCTTAATTAGCCTTTGTGGATGTGGGGACGCATCATGTTTTTGAGTAGCGGGGCATGTCATGGCAGCACATCCATTAACCCAAGGGTGGCCTTTAGAACGTGTAGTTCTACGTGACCCTGTGGGGCGAGGGGTGAGGGGGCCACCAGTCCGTTGGTGAGGTTTGCCACAGTTCATGTCGCTGACTAGGAAAGAATCAGGGGGTAGTGGGAGGGATTTGAATGATGAGAAAAATTCCTGATGCTTGTGTGCACCGTTTGGGGCATAGATGTTGACATTTGCGTGTGCTACATCAGCCCATGAGAAGGTGACGACGAGCACTCAGCCATTTAGGAATGTTTCTGAGGATGTGAATTTGAAAAATTATTTTTCTGAATTAGCACCCCACAGTGCTTCGACCAAAAGGATAGGGATGGGAGGAGCATTGTTTTCCAAGCTTCCTCAGAAACTCATGGACACTGGGACTCCTGGATGGCTAGGATATCCACGGGTAAATTGTGTTGTAAAAAACTCAGTTTTCTAGCCCAGGATGGGGAGGCCTTGAGTCCAGCAATATTCAACGTCCCTAGAGTGAAGGTTTCCCCCATCGCACCTTAGGTGCGAGGGGGTGGACCCCTGGGCCCACCAGCCTCTTCTAGGTCCCCATGGGCTTTCACAGCAGCATGGGTGTTAGCAGCAACGCTATCAGAGTTTTTGTTGATTTTTGCAGAAAGAGTCATGTTGGCTTTGGCCTTTGCTTTTTGTTTTCCCGACGTCAGACGAATTTTTTGTGGTGCAGATGAGTTCAGTGCACTGTCAAGCAGGTCAAAAAATTTTTTTTCAGTTGGGATAGGTCCCAAGTCAGTTTTGACTGGAGCTTGGATGCATCGATTGGGTGAGATCAAATTTCCCATTGGATCCTCAGATTGAGTGGCCGCTCATCATGGGCTTCCCAATCTGATTGGTTAAAGGATTCCTGAGTCACTTCCACCACGAAGGTCTCCATGTCCTCCTGGCGTTGTGAGTGTGGGATAGCAGTGGTGGCCTTGGCCGCTTCCTTGGCCGCGGCCCTATGGGCCTGCTTGGCCTTCTTCTGCTCCTGTGGGGAGATAGGCTTTACCAATAGGTAGCAGCCTTGTGCTCCCCACAGGAAAGCCTCCTTGGTGCTTGCGGTTGGTTCATAGTGCGCCTCTCCGTTGGCCATGGCCGCCGAGGGGTGCTCTTGGAATGTGACGCCCTCCTTGATGGGGCATGCATGCACCTTATGGCTGAACGCATCACAGTGGGTGCAAATGGGGGCGCTCTTTCCACGGTCACCTGGAATGGGTGGGTGGTATGCCCTGTGATATCAATAAAAGTGGAGTGTGGGATCTGAGTTAGGTCCTTCACGATCTCCTCAGTTGGGGTCAGAACTGCGATGGCTTTGCTGGTGCACAGGTGTGGCATCAGCGTGAAGCGTTGCATTTTGAAAGATTGTATTTCACCATATATGGCGAGACCATCTTTCAGGTGTTGTTCCAAAATGTCACATTTTACCGTAGTAGGCAAAAAGTCAAACGTGAGAAAAATTTGGTTTGATTTTGTCCATCTGGTGCATTTGGTTTCGATGACCCATTGCCTTTCAGGGAGCTTGACCACTATGTGCACCACTGCAGCCTCATCTGCTGCTTTTTTGCTTTTGAAACCTAGGTCCAGCCAACTGTGCGACATGGAGTGAGGTGCAACGTACACCACGGTCAGGAAAACTTTGTGTACATCTTCACAAAATTTTTCCCATAAGGCCGTTTTTTGGATGTCCAGATACACACAGACTCCAAATTCCACCGATGAAAGTGGCTGGGAGTGTGGCGTGTTGATGTACTGGTTGCATCGTGATTGCCAAGCAAGTATCTCTGGGGAAATTGTGACCGCCAGTTTTTTAAGATTTTTTGTCTATTCCACCAGATTCTCCGGGGCGTTTTCAAATGTTGGAGGCCGCGGGCCTTCCACCTGCTCCTCTTACCTTGCTTGCCCAACTGCTCCCTGACATGGGCACAGACTAATCTCAACTGTGAGATTATCAAACTAGATTCAGTCTTGAATTGAATAGGTTGTAAAAGTGATTGCAACAAGAAAGAAAAGTTTTCGTTGAGTGCAAATTAAGAGGGTTAATTCATTAATGACGGATGTCATTTCCATGTGGGGCGCCAATGGAAGAGTTTGGTTCCAGATTACCCTATAAATTGCCTTGTTTTTTGAATAAAAAAGACTTGAAAGTCTAATAGATACTTCAAGATACTTTAAGATCAATAAAGTATTAAAAGATTTATATTCCTTTAGACTTATATAAATTTAGTGCATAATTTACTCTTAGGTTAAAGTTAAAGGATAAGATATTCTTTATCTATTTATTGCTATCAAGACCTACACAGGCTCCTTCATCAAGAGAGGAAGAGAGAACCTCTGAACATACTAATAGGTTAAATTCCATCGAAAAAGAATCAGAGAAAGAAGAGCTTTTGATTAATAGAAAGGCCTTCAAGGACTAAAGGGAAGAGAGTTAGCACCAGTCTAGAGTTGAGGACAATACTAATATTTGTTGTGAAAATCTCAACTAGGACAATAATCTTCAAATATTGTCAACCCACCTTAGTATTATACTAATAATCTATATTCAATGCACATATCAGAACCTGTGCAATAGACTTGAGAGCTACAATAAGAAACCCCGCTCATATGTTTACATTTTGGTGCTCACTACTGGGTATCTGAGTTTTCAGGCCAAATATACAGAATAATTTATCAGCACAATGGCATACAAAAACTAACTTAGGAAGCTGTGGAAGGGATTAGAAACTAGTAAAAAGAATGCGCTGAACTTGTCATTACAAGCCAATCTCACTAGTTTGAAGGAATGTGTGATGAAAGTTGAGGAGGAATTTGAACAAGTGTGAAAGGTCATTAACAATTTTTATGGGAAGGTCACCACAATAAATGAAAGGAGACTTAATTAATTATGGAGATAGAATTTCAGAAAAGTGGATGAGAAGCAGATACAGAATGCTTCTGCCGGATTCAGGAAACATGATACAGATGCTAAAACACTTAGTAGATTTTTAAATCTACAAGTATGATTGCGCCAATATGGAGGCAAATAAAGCTGATAATATGACGCACAAAAATCCTTTAAAAAAACAAACCCCAAGTAATATTCCTAGATCATTTGATTCAATTTAATAGATATCTCCTAAAATATAATTATCATTAGTCAAGTTGCTGAGCATGGATCTCCTGCCAGTGTAGCAACAGAATAATTTTGGAGTATGCCAAAATTACCTATAATTTACCAGGATAAAGCAACAGCGTTTTTCTTCCTATTTTAAATAATGATGTTTGGATATGGTGACTGGCAGAAAATAGTAGCCATGATGAACTGCTTATACACTGACTATTAAAATCTGGTGTTACCCCATTTTAAACTGGGACAATTGGACGTACAGCAACTCCAAAGAAGCTATAATGACTGAGTCTAGTAGTAATAATGGATGGCCAACTGTAAACATAAATTTATGTGAATTCAGTTTAGAAAGGATGTAACATTAGCAGTTTTTACTGACTAATTTTTCCAGGAAATACAATTCCTGACAGTTAAAAAGTTCTATCAGATTTCAAAAGCATGCATAGAAATGCAATTGGCGCTTCAGCCATAAAATTATCTTCACTACACTATGGTGTCAGAAATTGCAAACCAAACTTCCAAATAACAGATAAAGGAGAGTCTCAAGAGGCTAGGAGCGACATTCAAAGCACCTAAGGCAACTTATCAAGTCATTCCTACCAGAACTCAGAATATAGCTAAGCTTTCTGAGCCTAATAAGGACCACCAGAAACAAGTCATAATGGGAAATAATACCAAAGTATCAAAATGAGCAGTTAAAATTTAGGTAAGCGTGGCATCAATTTAAAAACCTGGGCATTTAGTCACTAAATGTTGGTATAAGTAGCCTAAAGAGCAAGTTAATCTGGTGCACTCTAAAGAAAAGGAAACTGGTAAAGATTCAAGAAAAGAGCCAAAAGTCTAGATATGATAATCTAGCACTGTGATGAACCTGTTCCCCCTGAAATAACTAAAGATGACCTGGATATTTCCAACCTATTCATGTATGAAAACACACATGATCTGCTCTACCAAGTGGTTGATTTGGATGTAAATACTATTACCTAAGCAAAGGCGAGAAGTTAGATCCTAAATTGTTAAAGAAGTTGCTTGGCCATACGCTTTTTTTAGTACTAGATGGTTGGTCATACGCTTTTCAGTTGGCAAAAAAATAAGAACTGGTGAAATCATGGAAAGAATTATATAAAATATAACTTAATGTAGATAACGTTTCTCTTTATTAGAGTGATCAAGAAATTCGTTACTAATTATCCATGCAATTCATACTATAGATTCGATGAACAGTGCCACAACTCACTCAGTAAAAACTTTTTACAATACTCTGTACATATGTGGACATTACATTCAATTGAGTAAGGTTATATATAATAATCGACAGTAAAGTGCCTGTTAATATTGTTTTGATTAAATTGTTTTAAAATTGATGATTTTGCCAGATTAAGAGCACTGGAAAGAGTATGGAACCACTAGATCAGATACCACAACATCTTGTGGAGCTTGTAGTGCACTACCACTTAATTTTGTATCACTGATGGTATCAGCTTCCACTATAGTAATGACAGATTAAAACTATGATATACTCATTGGAACGAAATTCCAGAGAAATTATGGTGTCAAGTGTGATTTTGAGGAGAATACCCTGACAACCTTGGGGCAACCCTGCCCTTAGTATATCAGAAGAGATTAGAAACTCCACAGACAAAGAAAAATAATTTTGTAAATCTAATTAACAATGTCAGCATAATTCACATCTAATACAATTAGTTGTACAAAAAAGTAGGTAAATGCCAAAAGAGATTTTCATAAACTGTGAAACCATTGAGGATGAAAACAATGAATACAAATATGCTGGAAATGCAAATAAAAGTTACCATAAGGTCAACGTTAGAAATCCTGGAAAGAATTGTATGGAAAAATAATTGCCCCATAAAGTAAGTTGAAACTGGAGCCTTGGGTAGGCTGGTTATTATAATTCCAGGCCATAGTGAAATATGAGTACTACTAGCCAATCTAAGCAAAAAATTGATGAAAGTAAAAAAATCAAGCTATTGCATTTAAACACTTAATCCCAATGGCGATAATATGATAATTCCAAAAATTTGTAACAATAACAGAGATTGGATTACTGGCGGATGCTGTGATGGACGGGGTCTCTGAAAACTGCCACAAAGCAGTTAGGAAAGAGTGCCCAAGTGAGGGCCCACAGGCAGGATAGCCCTGCTGTTTAGAGATCCTAAATCTGACTATGCGGAAACCACTTTACCACGAAGGTTTGGACCACAGTTAGGACAATGCTGGCGCTCAGGAGGGAGGGCCTGACCCCCTGAGAGGGTGTACAGGGACTGAATGGCCTTGTCAAAGTCTGAACTGCTGTCCATGTGGGGGTTTCCAGGTTTGCTTAATAAACTGATTTACAAATGCAAAAACTTTATTTTCAAATTTTTTAAGTTTTATTTAATATTATAGAAGACAAAACTGCTTTACACAGTTTTGCCTGCTCATATTTATACTGAGCTTAAAGGGGAAGAGCGGGTCCTGTTCCCGCGAAGTCTGCGGGCGTCTTCCCAGCGGCAGGCCCTATTTGAGAATCTAGACCCTCAATTTCAGCATTAAGGCCCGTTCTCAAACTCAGGCTGGGTACCCTCAGGGTTGCAGAAACTTTTCCGCATTTATTATTCAGCTTCAATTTGCTCTTGAAGCCTGGGCCATTCCCTTCTCCTGTATTCCCCAATATTGGTTTGTTGCCTCTTTTGGGAATATTATGTTTGGTGGCATCTGGTTGTCCAGAGCGCCATTCACAAGGATTTTCATCCTTGTCAATACTTCCATGAGCAATGGATTTGGCCACATTTAATTGGCTGGAAATTCACCTCTGAGGGTCTGATCCCTCATCACCACATTTAGCAATATTGGATTTGGCTGTAACTGGTTGGCCAAATTGCCATTTCCAAGGCTTCCCTTCCCCGTCAGCCTCTTGATTCAATTTTGCTTCCAATTTTGATGCATCTGATTCATCAGATTGCCATTTATGATAATTGGTGCATTTGAGCCCCTCTCCCCTGGCCCCGACTATCACCCTAGGGAAGATTAGGGCTATGTGGTGGTCAGGAAACGCCTTGACCATTACATCACCCTCCCCAGATGATAGCCCCCTCCGGTTCCAGAACTCCTCCATTTCTGTGGGCAGTTGCTGCAGTCATCGGCCATCTGTCAGGTGGACTCCTCCACCAGGTATCCTACCCATTTAACTAGGTACCAGCGCTTTCTCCGCGAGATTTTTGACCCCAAGATCTCCTCCACCTCATACTCCGCCTCTCCTGGGTTTCCTGAGTGGTCAGGCTCTGGTTTCTCTGGGAGAGGGCCTTCAAACTTCCTAAGTTGTGAGACATGCAGCACTGGGTGTGCCCGCAATCCCTCAGGGAACTCAAGCTTGTACGCCACTTCATTTACCTGGTGGAGGAATTTGAATGGTCCCAGAGCGTCTGGTCCAAATTTACTACAGCTTGCTGGCACCGAGTAGTTCTTCACGTTGATCATCACTAGGTCTCCTTCCTTTAGCTCTGGGGCCTTGGATCAGTGAGTGTCGGCCTTCCTCTCCTGCATATCTATCACTTTTGACTAAGTTTGCACGCAGGGCTTTCAGGTTTTCCTTCAATTCTGTTGCCAAGTCGTTGGCCGCTGGATTTGGACCTCTGGGGTGGTTTTCCATCATCTTTGGGTGGAACCCGTAGTTCGCCATGAATGGCGACATTACTGTTGATGAATGGGTCAAGTTATTATATGTGAATTGGGCTAGTCTTAGCCAGTCCATCCAGCATTCCTGTTGTGTAGTCATGTAGCATCTCAGGTACTGCTCGAGGACTTGGTTAACTTGTTCTGTCTGGCCGTCAGACTGTGGGTGGTAAGCTGAGGATCTGCATGGCTTGATCTGAAGATTTTCAAGCAGGTGTTGCCAAAATCAGGCGATGAATTGGGGGCCTCTATCCGATACTATCTCCTCCAGTAGACCGTGGCGGGCGAACACCTCATTAATGAAGATATCCGCCATGCTCTTTGCTGTGATGGTGGAGTTACAAGGAAAGGATTCCGCGTACTTGGTCATACTGTCTTCCACCACCATCACAGCGTCATATCCCTTTGATTTTGGAAGCCCCGTTATGAAGTCCACACTCAGTGAGGATCATATTATTTCTGCAATCTGGAGGGGCATGAGTTTTCCTAAAGGCTTCTGCATAACGTGCTTGGAACGGGCACATGTGACACATTTCTGGATGTACTCTCTTACGGCGCTGGGCATCCCAGGCCAGGAGTAACTTCAGGCCAGGAGCTCTATGGTTTTCTCATTTCCAGGGTGTCCCGCCAAGGGGTGGTCGTGGAAAGCGCTTATCGCCTCCCCCTGGAACTCACGGTTGGGCAGCCATGGGCGCCCTTTGTGGAGAATGAGGCCTTTCCTTTTACAGAAATTCTTATGTTGCTCGTTCTCTACCCCCTCCTCCAGGTCCTTCCACAGTGTTGTCCCATACTTTGAGCTTCGCTGGGCGGCCTGGAGCTTTTACCTCAGTTTCTTGGTGGCATTCTGGATGACAGCGAACACATTTGAGGGCAACATAGTGGCGGTGTTGTATGCATCCAGCTCCTCCCTTGGGAAAGACTTACCTGGGTCCCTGCTTAGGAGATCTGGGATAAGGTTGCTTTCCCCCGGCTTGTACACAATCCTAAAATTATAAGACGCCAGTTCTAGGTGCCATCTGGCCTGGCGCTGGTTCATGCGCTTTGGGCTCTTGTAAAATTCAAGGGCTCGGTGGTCCATTCTGATAGTAAAGGGATGTCTGGCGTAGAGTAAGTGATGCTGCCATTTCTCCAAGGCTGATACAATCACTAAGAGCTCCTTGTCATACACGGGGGTAGTTGGTCTCAGCAGGCAGCATTTTCCTGCTAAAGTAGCTTACGGGATGGTCTACCCCATCTTCTCCCTCTTGTAGCAGGACTGCCCCAATTGCAAAGTTGGAGGCGTCAGTCTCCACAATGAAAGGACGGTTGGCGTTGGGATGGGCTAGTACTGGTGCCTTCATGAGGCTCTCCTTGATGGCTTGGAAGGCTGTCTCCTCCTCTTTTCCCCAATGGAACGGGACCTGCCCTGTCAGGCGAGTTAGGGTGGCCGCCATCTTGGAAAGGTCTTTTGCAAACCTTCTTAGGAAGTTCACCACTCCCAGGAAACTTCTAACACCCAATCTATCCTTAGGGGCCAGCCACTCCCTTACTGCCTTCAGCTTGTCCGGGCATATGGCTGTCCCCTTTTGGAAGACTACGTTCCCTAAGAAGGATACTGAGTCCTTGTAGAACTCGCATTTAGATGGCTTCAAGCGGAGGTTCGCCTTGTTGAGGACTTCCAGCACGCTCAGCACATCACCTTTGTGGTCCTCCTTGGTCCTGGAAAACACAAGTATGTCATCCATGTACGCCACACAACATTTTCCAATTAGGTTTCCTAGGGCGTTGTCTATGGTACGCTGGAATACTGCTAGGCGTTCTTGAGGCCAAAAGGCATCACCTTGTACTCAAAGACTCCTAAGTGGCACTTGAAAGCCGTATATTGTTGTTGTTCAGCGATTACTGGAACTTGGTTAAACGCGTCAACCAGGCTAACTTGGTGAAGACCTGGCTGCCTGAGATCATCTGAGAGATGGTCTCGGCCGCCCTCGCCTTAAGGTTCAAAGGGTAGATGGGACAACCCTTGGGGAACTCCGCATCCTTTTTGAACCTGAAGGTGAAAGGGTAAGGACCGTTTGGGGTGGTAGAGTGAGCTTGGTTCTTCTTGAACAGGTGAGCATATGCACGAAATTCGTTGGGTATGTCCGCCTCCGTCTCCAGCCCTACTACTGCGTTCACCCCAGGCTTCCCTCCGCCAGTGGTGAAGAAATCTAGTGCTACTGGGGGTTGGTTCTTGGGGTGTAGCAAGACCAGGCGCTCCTGCAGTTTGAACTGAGGGGAGTACTTGTGCCACCACTCCATGCCCAGGATTATGGGATGAGGCAGATTTTTAATGGCACTGAATGACTCTTGGAAGGTGTGAGGCCCCTGCCGCAGCAGCACCTGGGTCTTGATCTTCCAACTGCTGACCGTTTTTGAGGTGTCTGCCAGCGTCACGGCTCCCTTCCATTCCATTTCCAGCCTCATTTCTTTTGCTAACCCGTGATCTAGGTAGTTCTCTTCCGCTCCAGTGTCCACCAGCGCCCACAGCTGATCCTCCCTCTTTCTTCCCCAGAGCTGTAACGAATAGGGGACATAGAGATAAGATGAGGTATTTCCTTTATTGATGGTAGCAACGCGCGCAGGAGTAGGGCGGAAGTTGTAGGAGGGACTAGGGTTTCCCTCTCTGTGGTTTCCCGAAGGGTTTACCCCATTGGCGGAGCCAGAGGGCGAACCCTGTGTGGACTCCTGCGAGGGGCTTGCACTAATGCTAGTTGGCCCTCCACCTGGGTCGTGATTGAAATCTCCTCATTGAGGGTAGCTCCCAGGCGAGTGGCAGCCAATGCCATAAGGATGTCTGGGCGGAGGTTCTGGCGGAACATTCGTGCTATCTGGGTGGGGGTGACCTTGGCAGCCTTGGCCAAAGGGCGGTACACACAGGCGTACTCCATGACTGACATCTTTCCTTGAGTCAGGTTCAGAAGGGCGGACCACGCAGTGTCTTGGGAGTCATTTGGTGTAGCCGCTCTCTCAACCAGTTGAAGACATTCCTCCAAGGTGGGAGGGAGCATCTTCTGGGTTTCCAGTAGCTCAGTGAACCAATCCGCTAGGTTTCTGGGCAGGGCGGTTACTATCTGGGCAATCTGAAGTGACACTGGGGCCGTTCCTCCTGATGCTGTGGTCAGCTGGGCTTGAAGTTTCACATGCGAGAAGGTGGTGTGCAAGGTGCTCAACTCTCCTGGGGTGAGGGCCTGTCAGAACTCAGACGCGGACTTCTCAGGTTGAAAGTAGACGTTGGTATGCCCTTTGAGGGAATGAAATGGGCGACTTCTCTTAGGAGAAATAGAAGAGAGAAGATGACTATCAAACACGTGGCTGGGTGTTCATACCACGCAGGCAGGGCGCGTTCAGATGGCTTGTCCACCATATCCAGGAATAGAGACATCAAGTTAAATGAGTTTCGTCTAATGTGATGGACGGGGTCTCTGAAAACTGCCACAAAGCATTCAGGCAAGAGTGCCCAAGTGAGGGCCCACAGGCAGGATAGCTCTGCTGTTTAGAGATCCTAAATCTGACTATGCAGAAACCACTTTACCACGAAGGTTTGGACCACAGTTAGGACAATGCTGGCGCTCAGGAGGAGGGCCTGACCCCCTGAGAGGGTGTACAAGGACTGAATGGCCCTGTCAAAGTCTGAACTGCTGTCCATGTGGGGGTTTCCAGGTTTGCTTAATAAACTGATTTACAAATGCAAAAACTTTATTTTCGAATTTATTAAGTTTTATTTAATATTATAGAAGACAAAACTGCTTTACACAGTTTTGCCTGCTCAGATTTATACTGAGCTTAAAGGGGAAGAGCGGGTCCTGTTCCCGCGAAGTCTGCGGGCATCTTCCCAGCGGCAGGCCCTATTTGAGAATCTAGACCCTCAATTTCAGCATCAAGGCCCGTTCTCGAACTCAGGCTGGGTACCCTCAGGGTTGCAGAAACTTTTCCACATTTGTTATTCAGCTTCAATTTGCTCTTGAAGCCCAGGCCATTCCCTTCTCCTGTATTCCCCAATATTGGTTTGTTGCCTCTTTTGGGAATATTTTGTTTGGCGGCATCTGGTTGGCCAGAGCGCCATTCGCAAGGATTTTTATCCTTGTCAATACTCCCATGAGCAATGGATTTGGCCACATCCAATTGGCTGGAAATTCACCTCTGAGGGTCTGATCCCTCATCGCCGCATTTAGCAATATTGGATTTGGCCTCATCTGGTTGGCCAGATCGCCTTTTCCGAGGCTTCCCTTCCCCATCAGCCTCTTGATTCAATTTTGCTTCCAATTTTGATGCATCTGATTCATCAGATTGCCATTTATGATAATTGGTGCAGTTGAGCCCCTCTCCCCTGGCCCCAACTATCGCCCTAGGGAAGATTAGGGCTATGTGGTGGTCAGGCAACGCCTTGACCGTTACAGATGCTGCCATAACCATTAACATACTGTTTGATTGTGAGCAACTGAATGGTTATCAGAATGACAGCAAGAAGAAGTGCTACAATTTATCGAGAAAGAGTGGGTGATATTGCCCAAGATGATCATAGCCTTGGATGCACTAAAATTGTGATTCATAAGGTTGACCTAGGGTATATCCGCCAATAGAATGTGACATGTCCGCTGTACCAAGGCTGCTGAAGCAGTAATCAGAGAAGAAATTAGCAAACTGATTGAGCATATGCTTCTTATACTGTTGTTGAGTTCATGGGAGATTCTGACAACTTTTGTGAATAAAAGGATGGTTCAAATAAAATGGTGATTGATTACTACTGATTAAATAATATAACTGAAAGGATTCATATCTTCTGCTGAGGATCGATGACATGCTTAATCTTAAGGAAAGCCAAATTCTTTTTTAGTATGGATTTGATCTCAGGATTTGTCAGATAGACTTTCCAAAAAGATTAAGAGATTAAGTTATAATCACCACACAAGATTATACCTGCTGGCGAGAATTCCCCAGTGATAGTGTAATATAATGAACTTTTCTAAAAGCGATGAATATATCCTGAGTGATTTAATGGTAACTTGAATTATTGGTGTACTTAGAGGACATCAAATTTTTCAGCAGGACATTCATCATTCACCTGGAGCACTTAAAGGAGTGTTCAAACGCCTTAGGATGGAAAATTTGAAGATCAATCTTAGGAAATGCATTTTTATAAAAAAAGCTTGAATATCTGGGGTTTGTTATAAACTCCAGTGGATTGCAACAACAACCGCATAAGATAATGGCTATTAAATGGATGTCAATACAAATGAGCGTTTAAGACATACAAGTCTTTCTTATAATGGATTGCTAGTACTTTCAATTTATCAAAAATTTGCTGATATTGCCAAATCATCATTTCACATGTTGAAGTATCTAAAAAAGGATTTATGTGGAATGAGGAGGCCCAAGAAGCATTCAATGAGCTAAAAAATATATGATGAATAGACCTTTTCTGAATTATCTAAAATTTAATTGGAATTTAAATATTCAGACTAATGCCTCATCAATGTTGATCAGCGCCATTTTAAGTCAAGTAGTTGATGTCAGGGAAGATCATTAGGTGATGTATGTGAGTAGAACATTATGTCAGTGTAAAGGAATTATTTTATGGCAGAGTGCAAGTGCCATGGAGTGATTTATACCTGCAAACATTTTAGAGTGTATATTCATGGGACACACTTTCAAGATTGTTAATGACCACTCATCTCTACGCTGGTTAAATAAGCTTAAGGAACCAGAGGGGTGACTGGCACAATGGGCTCTAAAAATGCAAGTATATGATTTCAAAAAGCATACACTTAGCAGGGAGCATATCAGTTTTCTGAAAGTCTATCAAGATTTCCTGCCATTCAAGTCATTTATCACCAAATGGATGAATTAATCTAATGGATGATTAAAGAGAATATCAGGGATGAACCCCAGGAGTTTCAAACTGCGTTGAAGAAAGTGATGAAAAATACCAAAATGAAGAAAGGACAACTGTATAAATTAATTGACAGAAATGGTACTTATTACCTAAATTGTTAAAAATCGGAAATCATATAAGATATACACAAAGTTGTAGGTAATGGTGGCCTAAGAAAAACAATGGATCATTTATGATAGTACTATTACTGGGAATCAATCAGTTATGACTTAGCGGATTATCTAGCCTGTTTTATTTAATATCAACTCCACAAGCCATATAATGATGTGGCTGGATATAAGTTAGTACGCCTTGAGTTCTCATGACACATGGTGTCAATAGATGTGACAAGGCCCTTGAGTGTTTGTACTGGGGGACTAAAGTGAATTATAATCACAATAAACCATATGACTAGATGGGTTGAGACAAAGGCCTTGAGCAGAGTAGAGGCTTCAAGTACTACAATATTCATACTGGACCAATTAGTATACCTGCATGGATGCCCAAAAGTATTATTAAGTGACAATGAATTAACTTTACATCCTATATGATCCCAAAACTGAACGCACTAATGGGAATTTGAGGGGTAGTGTCCATTCCCTACCACTCAATAATCAATGGAATGGTAGCAATAGTCAATGGAACTCTAGCTGTGATGCTGCAAAAATTGTTAGTGGGTTAAACTTCCTCTTGGGGATCTTATATGAATTCAGTTACCTAAACATATAATATCAGTTATCATACAATGATAGGGAAAATACAAAGCAAACTCCTATATGGATTAAGAGCCTCACTACAGATGATTTTTTAAACAGCAGCGAATTAGCTTCAGGGATGAGCGCAGAGCAATATAGCCTGATTGGCAAATATTATGATTAAACTGAGATCACAGGCATATGACACGACATTGAAATGGAAAATTAGAGCAAAGAAGATGGATAATAAGAATCAACCAGCGCTGAAAGAGTACCATGCGGGAGATAGGGTAGTCTATTATGATACCCATGGATTTGAACGAGGAAACAAGTTGGACGCCCTATGATCAAGTCTGTTTGAGATTATTGTCAAGTTGTCACCTGATTCCTATTTGATAAAGAACATTGCAGATGGTCATATAGTGAACTAAAATTATAGTAAATACTTAAAGTATTGGATTTAAGGGAACATATATATAAATGAAAAATAATAAAAGATAAAAAATACACAAAAAATATTTATCTATAAGGAGATCATCTTAAAGAATAAAATAGAAATATAAAAAACATATATACTAGATAATACTAATTTGACGATTTCCTTTCCAATTAATAACACTTTTAGTAATCAATTTAGTAAAAGAACGATCTGATAATCTGATACATATGAGATATACACATTACATAACATGATTGGGCAAACGTGGTAAAAGGTAGTGGACCTGGATCTGCAACGCCCAAAGGCACCAAGCGCACAGGAAATAAAGGAGGCCAAGTGAAAAACAAAAACCCAAGGTGGTGCATCCCATGGGTTTTGTGGATTTTTTTAAAATACTGAAGCTACATGGAAGTATTTCATTCTCAACTGCTGTCATCTTTTGAATACATGATTAATGTATTATTAGGGACAGATGCACCATCATTATGGGAAAAGTTCAACAAAGCCAAACCAAATTTATTCCCACACACTGTGTACATGACAACCCATACTATCCGCTGTTGTTGGGTGGACCTTGGGTTCATGATGTCATAAGAATCTAATGACGCTGCAAAGTTAAGAGTAGTAGTTGATCTCCTTAACGGTCAACTATTTTTATTGACTAAACGTACAAATTGGACAGAATATAAAGACATTTTCATTATTTTTGACTACCTTCTGACAACATATGCATGCACAGTAGTTAAACACCATCTCCAGGAGTTCTTAAAACTTATAAAGAAATAAAATAGTTTTTTGAAGATTCCAATTAATACCAACCTTAGCACAAAAAAGCAATTGTAATTTCACTGAATCTGGAGGTAGCGGAGGATATCACAAAAATTCCTCGCATTGCCTCTATTATTATCAATGGAAAAAATCTTAACTATTCCCTGCAACAATGAAAAGTGCATCACCCATATGCAACCACTGTCAAGCCTTTGAATATAAGATCTGTGCCTGTCCTATATAAGTAGGCTTAAGAGAAATGAAATTCTGTGAATAAGAAATGGGCAAAAATGACTCAGAATATGACAAAAACACAGACACTACTCAAGCATTTAACTCTGGTGAAATTTAAACAAATTTTAATTGTTGACCCAATTTTACTGATAAGATCAAAAAATGGCCAAACAGGCCCACAAGTTGGCCTCAACCAATGCAAAGGTATTAGTGGAATTATCTGCCTTGTTTGAAAAGATTCAGGAAGATATTAAAGAAATAGCAATATTGAGCCAATCAAAAGCTATAGAAAATTATGAATCCAATTTAAACTAACAGGATCTGGCGAAATTTGATTTTGAGCGAGAATTTGTCATCATAGGGTAATTGCACACTCCCCAAGATTATGAATTACAACCTGAATAAAAATGAACATCAACAACTTAATTTGTCAGACACAATTGAGTCCTTTTGGAACACACAAGTGCAACGCAAAGAAATTGAGAGCCAACAAAGGCAAGAAGGGACACAATTCAGCAGTAACGATTGGGAAAGAATATTCCCAGTGCCTACTCAGCATTTATGTCACAAATAGCAAGAATGCAAAGGTGAGCAAGGAGGGTGAGATTAGGGCTGAGTGGCCCTGATAACTGCTCCTGAGGAGCAGCGGGCATTTCAGTGGAGATAGGGATATTGAACATAACAAAACTTAAGGCCTTAATGTCCTAGGCTAAGAAGTTGAGTCTTCTACACAACCACCTTGTGGACATCCTGGAGGTACAGGAAACCAACTGTCCACAAGCAAAGGCAGAAGCATGGGAAAACATGCTCCTCCCAATACTATCAAATGAATGCAGCACTGTGGGGTGATAGTATGTGCAAGCCAAAATTTTTAATTTATCAATAAAAACTCATTTTTGGATGGCCACGTACTAGACGTTCCCTTCTCCCAACATGAAGAGGTGTACACAATGGCCAGCGTATATGCACCAAACTGGGCACAGGATTGTCATGAATTCCTCACAGCCTTGACACACCTCCATCTCTAAGAAAACACCTTTGTTATGGGAGAAATTAACTATTGAATTAACCCAAACACTGATTGATGGCCACATAAAACGGAGGCAAAACAAGGACACGTTGAACATTGCTTGTTAAAAACCACTTTGGGCCAATATGATACTGTGGGATCCGCTGAAAGATGCCACACATATATCTCAAAATATATATGAAACTTACTTTTTCCTTAAAATAAAATTTATGATAAACGCTTTTTTTAAAGTTTTTTATTTTTTATTTTTAATTTAAGCGGGGCAAGCCAGAAAAAAGCCCTCTATTTGATACTAGTATTTCATATTTAAAATAGTTCAAATATTGGGGCCATGGAATTTGGGGCTATAGTGTCAAAAAGCTTAGTCATCCAAATTAGGAAAGATAGGATTCAGCCTATCAGAATGAGGGAAAATATTTTGGGGCAGAACAAACCCATGTAAAATGGTTTGATAAATTGCACCCAATCGCTGGTGGGTAAAATATTCTCACCTCAGGGGACCTCCACCATGCCTAAAAAGGGGGGGGGTCCCCACTTAGGAAGTGGTATAGAATGAGAAGCGGCTGAGGGGGAACCATGTGATGGACGCCCCAAATTCAGCTGAAAAGTTGAAGCAATCTGACTATCAGTTTTTACCTTAATAAGCTGATTTTGATTATAAAACATGTTTTCCCGATGGGTAGGGTTCCACCAAGAATCCACCAGGGTCTTTTGGCCGATGGTACTCATATCCTCATTAGCCATAGTATTGTTAGAAGATCAGACATGTAATTGGCTAATCATAGTAGTGGAATTGGGGCATTCTTACCTCCAACATTCTTTTTTGAAAGTTGAGAAGGAGAATGTCTGACATTGCCCCCTCAAGAATGTTGGGGGAGTGTAGGGCTGTAGGAAGTGGCCATGTACCCAGTTTATGGTAGCTCTGGTAGCCAATGACTTAATAGAATACTCTTTTCCTCTCTTATATGTGATGGTAAATGGCCCCTCCCAGATTGATTTAAGTTTGCCACTTTGAGGAGTTATGCGATTGTGGTAATATAAGACCATATCCAACACTTGGAATGAAGGTAGGGGAGCCCAAAACTCATTGGCAGCTTGGCCTTCTTTAGTGACCGTTTTGGCTAGGTTGGTCATAGCTTCAGATTGAAGCTGAATGATGCGGTTAGCTATTCTTCGCATGGCTTTCTCAGGCTCCTCTCCTCTAGAGAAGACATCCTTAGCTAGAAGAGCAGGTATGCCTGGTTCCCTGCCATACAAAACTCGGAAAGAGGACATTTTCAATATCTGGTGATAGCTAATTTGATAAAGCCATAAGAGCACTAGGGAGATAATGATCCCAATTGAAGGGGATCAGACGAGGCCATTTTCCATAAAGATAGAAACCAAAGTGCCATTTGCTTGCTCCACCGTACCATTGGTTGATGGGTTATATGGAGCTGAGAATAGTTGCTGGGCTCCCATGGAGGTAGCTAAGATTTTGACTACTCTGGAGGTGAAGTTTATTCCATTGTCACAGAGTAGTACTTGAGGGCACCCATGTCGAGTGAAAATATTTTGAAGGAGAAAGGTTGCAGTGGCCTTAGCAGTTTGGGCTGGAAGCGCCACAGCTTCAACTCACTTCGTGAAATGGTCAATACCTACCAAGATATATTTGTTTCCACCTGTGGTATGAGGAAGCGGCCCTACTACATCCAAGATTTATGGTATAGAATGGCTGTTACGGGGTAGTTGGCTGATATTGATATCTAGTCTTGAACCGAGACTGCTTCTTACACATAAGGCAAGCATCCAAGACTTCAATGATGGCTTCCATGATTCCCTCCCAAAAGTACCGATCCTTAATCCACTCTTAGGTTTTCTTTGCTCCTCCATGGCCTAAGGTTGAATGAGCTTCCAGGATAACAGGTACGCGTTCCAAGGGCCGTAGGTAAGGCAACCACTTCGCCCCTACTTGCTTATACAACTTCCCGTCTTCTACTTTAGTGTTATAGGAGTGCCAGGCCAACATCCTCTGTACGGGCTCATCCTCATCCTCCCGGTCATTTGGGGTCATTAAAAGATCATACAGCCGCTCCACTTCACTGTTATCTAATTGGAGGATGGACAGCTAAGTTAACCCATCAACATTCATGTGATGGGTTCCAGCTTGGTGTTTGATCTTCATGTCATAATGATGGAGCTTTAGAGCCCTGCGAGCTAAGCTCCCCGTAGGGTCCTTCATGTTTTGCAACCATTTTAAAGATGCGTGGTCCATAATCACAGTGAAAGAAGTCTCATACAAGAAAGGGCGGTAATGCTTCACTGCTAGTAGAATGGCAAGACACTCTTTCTTGGTAACACTATAGTTGTGTTCCGCCTTTGATAGCATCTTACTGAAATATGAGACAGGATGATCCACCCCTTTTTCATCCAGTTGGGCTAGGATGGCCCTGACGGCGTAGTCTGAGGTGTCTGTAAACAAAATAAACGGTTTTCCATAATCAGGATGCCTTAGGATATGCCGTTTTTGTAGCAGCAGCTTCATTGTTTCAAAAGCAGCCTTCTGTTCAGTGCCCCATTGAAAAGGGATATTCTTCTTCAGTAAGCGAACAAGGGGCTCGCTGAGTTGAGCAAACTTAGTAATGAACTGATGGTAATACCCCATCATCCCTAGAATACCTGTACATCCCATAGATTTTTGGGGGAGGCATTCTGGCAATCGCTTCAACCTTATCTTGTATGGGTTGGATACCCTCTCAAGTAATAGTATGCCCGAGGAAGTCTAATTTCCTTTGGAAAAAGGTACACTTCGAAGGTTTTAACTTGATACTTGAGTTTTGTAAGCGTTGGAACACCTTCTTCAGGTGATCAAGGTGTTTTTAAAGGACTTCGAGAATATGGTAATGTCATCAATATAGACGATGATGAAGGTTAACTTAAGATCCTGCAAAATGTGATCCATCGCACGTTGGAAAGAGGCAGGTGCTTTGTACAACCCTTGAGGTAATCGCGTGGGTTGGAAAAGACCTTCACTGCATATCAAAGCGCATTTCCCTGGTCTTGGGGAGAAAGATCCATTTTACAATAGCTACTAGCCAAGTCCATGGCGGAGAAAAAGTTTGAGCCTGAAAGCTGGGCCAGGGCGTCATCAATTCGTGGGATAGGATAGCTATCCTTTTTCATATGATTGTTTACCCTGCGATAGTCCATAACTATCCGGTGACCTCCATTTTTCTTCTTAATTAGCAAAAGGGGGAGGACCAAGGGTTTTGCATAGGAACTAATAACCCCGCGTCTAATAACTGCTTGAGTTCCATCCTCATCTGCTGTTCCTCCACCTTTGACTTGCGGTAAAGTTTTGACCTAATAGGATGGGCATCACCCACATTGATGGAGTGGCACCAGCCCTTCATGTGGCCATAATCATTGTCTGACTTTGAGAATATATCACTATACTCATCCAGAAGAGTATGCACTTTCTTTAACTCATCTGAGGTCAGCTCTTCCGAGATATGGACGTTCAGTAAGGTACATACCAGGTTATCTGCAGGCAGGCCTAAATCTGCCATTGAGCCAATGGAGTGGATTTTTCCAACTTTCTCCACAGGGAGTAAAAACCCTCGGCCCACCTCCTGGTGCTTTCTTGCAACTAAGTCCTTTTTGGTGAGGTTTCCCAACAGTAGAGCAATAGGCCTCTGATAGGCTGGGTCTAAAATGCCAGGCAATACCCAAGGCTCAAAAGGGCTAACACCCTCAATGCTTAAGAGGTGTAGTAAACAGTGGTGAGGGATTTTGAGAGTGATTTTCGTATCTATCACTCGTTGTTCACCCAGCTTAATCACCACCTCATCGGCCGCATATAACGGAATACCTTTGTTAGCATCCACTGAATCAGGCAATTTCTTTGTATTTCGCCCAGAGGTGGTATAATGTAAAGTAAAGCGGAAAGCGAGTACTTAACCATGAAAGAGTATTACTTCTTGATGGGTTCTTTATTGGATAGAACTAAGGGGACTTCATAATTGAGCAATGACAAAAACCCCTGCTTCATATTGTTAATACCTTCATATTCAATCATAAAATGAGTACCTATGAGCATATCATAGGCGTTGTTATCCAAAGCCACTGCAGGGACCAATAGAATAAGCTTCCCAATATGAATGGGAAGGGATGAGTAAGCGCCAAGTGCACGGGTGTGGTTGGGACCAGCGGTTCCAAATTCTTGGTTGTACTCCAAGTCAGGTGCAAGTTTGATCTTTTTCATCAACTTGGAGGAGATTACATTTACCGGGGAGCCTGTATCTAGGATGGCCAACACCCAATTTTTTTGGATAACCACTTCAACCTTTGTAAGTCCCCCCAAAATTGGGCAATAGCGCTAAGACCTCCTTGAGATGAAAAAGTGGAGGTTAATTTGCGCGCGGTCTTAGGGAATTTTCCAGGATAGACTGCATGGTATGGCCATACTGGAGAGGGCGAATAAGATTAGACAAGACCTCATCCGTGTCACTGGCAGTGTCAATAACGGCTGGCTCCCCAAGAACTTTGTGGAGATATGTCTCTTCAGGTATGGTGGCCTCATCTACTCCTCCAGCATTCAAGCGATTGGGGACTTCCACTTCAGTGGGTACTCCTATGACGAAATAACCAACCTCATCTGTTCCCCCCTCAGAATCATCCCCAGGGGTATTGGTAACACGAGGTATTGGCATAAGTTGTTTAAATGAGTCAGGCACATGAGATTTGTTGGCAATAGGTGTGCCTCTCCCTACACCGACATTTCTTTTCCCTGCTCCTGTTCCTCCGCGTCAGCTTTCTTTTTCCAGCACACAGCCTCCTTGTGTCCAAACTTGTAGCAGTATTCACACTAAGGGCGTTCAGGACGTTTTGCTTTGGGTTTTTGCTCCTCAGGGCCCATTATCTGAAGGGGCTCCTTCTTGTCTTCAATAGCCAGGACCCAAGGCTTGAGCTTTGGATCCTCAATGGCTAAAACGTGAGGGCGGGATACTGCTCCACGAGAAACTTTCAGGCTTATTGGAAGTCAGCGAAATCTATTAACGCCTCCTTGATATCTTGAATGGTACAGAAATTAAGTTTGACTGAGGTAATGTGCATCGCCAAAAGATGGTGAGATGCCATTCCAGTCAAAAACAGCAGCTAAAGGGTCATCCAAGGTCAACATCTTTGAAGTTAACAATGTCTGTGCTTCCATATAGAATCATTCCGCAAAGGCGATGGGTACTCATACGCATAAAGGCTTGCTTTTTCATGCTTAAAGCCTGTTTAGAGCCGAACGTGTTTATGAGGGCCTCTTTTACCTCGGACCAGGTGCTAAGAGCATCCATATGTGGGACCATCACCTCCTGTGCCATGCGACCCAAACAGGAAAGAATAAGTTTGGCCTTTTGATGATCAGTCGCCCCTTCCATAGCCGTTTTATAAACATATAAAAACGAAGCAATGCTGCCCCCACCGGGGATAATTTGTCTTTGAACGTCGTTTTGAATGAACTAAAGTCACCCCCAGTAAAGTAAGAATAGCTGGAGCTTCTGTTTCTGGGGTTTCAGAGTGATAGTTTAACTGGTCAAAGGTGCGCAAAAGGCGATTAAACTGGTCTTGCATGACTTCAAGCCAGGCTTTCATTTTGAAGAGAGCTTCTTGGGGCCCAGATTCACATAGTCTCAATCGAGCTTTGATCCCCAGTTTGTGATTTTCAAGATCTTTCACTCGGCTCTCCAAAGCATTGACTTGAAAAGTGGAGTTTTAACATCAGTGAGCTTAGGTTTATTTGAGCAGCTTCCACGGCTTCCACGCGTTTCTTCAGCTCTTCTTTCATTTGCTTACACCCTTCATAGTCACGAGGGTGTGAGCTTGGGCCTTATACTCCATCCTTGATCTGCTCATACTTCTGCTCAACCTGCGTTATTTGACTAAATACTTCCTTCAACAGCACAGGGCTTTCCAGCGAAGCTTTTATCACTTTTGCTTCGTTTTCACATTCATTCAGGCGAAGCGCCAAATATTTGGTATTTTCAAATGAAGCTTTGAGAGCTAGCTCCTTTTCTAGCTGAACAACCTTGGCCGCAAGGGTGAAGGTGGCACTAGATGGTTCAAGCAGCAGATGGCGTTCGAGCTCATCAACATGTGAAAAGGCCTGGGTTAACTGTCGCTCCACCACAGCCACACGCTGTTCATATTCAACTTGAGGGGCAGAGATGGGGGCTAAAAGGTCCCGGTGCATTTGCTCATTGTGCTTTTCAAGTTCTTTAGTAAACTCCTCCAGAAACGAGTGAGTGCTAGTGATGGAAGCATTCAGTTCATCTCTAAAGATCTGCATGGCCTCCTTGACATACTTTACAATCCCAGTAACCATGGTAGCAATTCAGTCATGCAGCTGAATGATGAAGTTGCGATTAGCTTCCACACCAGATCTGACTGCTCCAAGGTTTGGAGGTCAGTTGGTACAACTTATCATAAGCTAAATTCAGAGCTGCATGGGTATCTAGGTGTCGATGTAGCTCTCCGTGATGGCTGGCTAAAAGATGCATCATGTGAACCAAGGCGGGGTGAGCAAACTTGCATATGTAGGTGGTCAAATTTGTGAGCTAGCTGTAGGTCTCCAGGAGGACACTAGTCTCATAGAGAAACAAGTGATGTTCCTCTACCAACGACTTTCGTTCATGGGATGCAATGTTGCCAGGGTTAAGGATGCCATGGGTAAGGTCTCTCACAGCTTCAGTGGCCATTAAGGTGATGTGGAAAGATTCAGGTATTAATATGAGCTCAAATCATTCTTCTCTGAACGTCAAAGTGGTAGGGCTGTCCATCCAATCATCATCTTCAGCTCCCTCTCCATTTTGCATCCAGTGGGTGACACTCTCCATTGCTTTGATACTTTATTGAAGTATACAGGGTGAACCCCTGTAGTGAGCACCAGTTTGTGGGATCCACCGATGGATGCCACACATATATCTCAAAATACATATAAAACTTACTTTTTCCTTAAAATAAAATTTATGATAAACGCTTTTTTTTAAAATTTTTTATTTTTTATTTTAATTTATGCAGGGCAAGCCAGAAAAAAGCCCTCTATTTGATACTAGTATTTCATATTTAAAATAGTTCAAATATTGGGGCCATGGAATTTTGGGCTATAGTGTCAAAAAGCTTAGTCATCCAAATTAGGAAAGATAGGCTTCAGCCTATCAGAATGAGGGAAAATATTTTTGGGCAGAACAAACCCATGTAAAATGGTTTGATAAATTGCACCCAATCACTGGTGGGTAAAATATTCTCACCTCAGGGGACCTCCACCATGCCTAAAAAAAAGGGGGGGGTCCCCACTTAGGAAGTGGTATAGAATGAGAAGCGGCTGAGGGGGAACCATGTGATGGACGCCCCAAATTCAGCTGAAAAGTTGAAGCAATTTGACTATCAGTTTTTACCTTATTAAGCTGATTGTGATTATAAAACATGTTTTCCAAATGGGTAAGGTTCCGCCAAGAATCCGCCAGGGTATTTTGGCTGATGGTACTCATATCCTCATTAGCCATAGTATTGTTAGAAGATCAGACATGTAATTGGCCAATCATAGTAGTAGAATTGGGGCATTCTTACCTCCAACATTCTTTTTTGAAAGTTGAGAAGGAGAATGTCCAACAGATACCTTATCAAAATGCTCATCTCTCCTGTATAACATGACATGACCTCATGTGCACAATAATAAACTAATATCTATGTTGCGCATGGACCTTGTACTTGAGCTGTTTTTTTTGACGCCAAATTTGATAATTTAAAACTACAAAAATTAAATTCTCTGATTATCTTCTAGTTTTGGTGTCTTTTACACCATTGAATTCAATCGCACAATCACCAGGGTGGTGCAGTATAAGCCCAGAAAATTTAGCTGATTTGGAGTTTTATTACTGGTGGATGATATAATATTGACAAAGGAGCTTCAAACACCTTTCTGTTCAGACCCACTTACCACCTTGGAGCTTTAAGAAATTAATAGTGCACTAGATCAAACATATAGCATCAAGAAGATTCCAGGCAGCTTCAGCAATATTTAAACGCTCATTGGCTTTAGTTGATCACCTGGAAAACAATGTCCCACGCACAGGATAAAGCCCTGAGTAGGGGAGTAAATGGGTTGAGGTTTTTGCACGCTTAAACACTTTGGAAAAAGAACACCAACGCAGCGTTGATGTTCACTTTAGAGCAAAAAATATAAATGCAAGAGAAACATGTTTAATTTATTATTACCGCTTTTACTCCCATAAGAGCATTGTAGCATGCACACAGGTCTGGAAGCCGTATATAGCTGTCAGACAATTACTAATTCCAATTTTGTGGAAGAAAGTATTGGTTAATAATATGGATGATAAAAAGCATGAAATAGGCCTAAAGACCCTGGCTGATTCTTGTGGAACCCATTGAATCAGAGTAATAAATTTATTCATGGTACCTGGCAAAGCCCTACAAGTTTGGGCGGTCAGATTGCCCCAAATCATTGGCCAATCTGGGAAGACCATAGGAGGCTCCTCCCCAGGACAAAGCTAACTTGGTAAAGCTACACCGCGGAGACTAGCTTCTTTTATAGGATCTGAGGGGTCCAAACTTGTGCAGAAATTTTTAGAGCAAATGATTGGGTAAATGTTAACAAAACATTAACTCATGGATCTAAACTGCCTATCATCGCCCTCCCTTGGCCATTTCCTGAATTAAGGCGAGTTTTGAACAATCTGATAGGTCCACCACCCATATTGCCTAATTTGGAATTTACCAAGCAATATGAACTTTGAACCTCAACACTTTAAATACTAAGTATCAACTTATTAATAGGGTTTGTTTCTTTACCCCGCCGATTTAACTAATAAGAGGCTCTAAAACTCAACCTTTTAGTGTTTCTTAGTTTTTGTTATTTTATTATAAGTAATAAAAAACCCCCTTCTTTAAATAGTTAGATCTAAGGTCAAAAAAGACCAGCAAGTCTTTTAATCGCCGAAAATTCAGCAACATCCATAATAGAAATTCCAGAGGAGGTCAGGACCAAAGTACACAGGGTTTACACGAATTAAAATCTGACCTAGTCAAACCAACGAAGATTATAAAATTCCTCAACAAGGCAATACTGGAATACAGTTCAGACCAACAATTATTTAACTTAACTTTGTGAGAGGAATTATGGAAAACGGTGCACAGTGCATCACGATGGAGATACCCTGGAATTTGTGGGATTCCCTATGAATTTTAATAAACTTTCTAATAACATTTCTAGTACTCTTTTAGCTTCCATGTATAATTATATTATGGAAACATGCCTTTTTCCTGGAGTTCAAGAAGCAAATACAGTTACTCTCCTCAAAAGGGGAGATGAATAAATTAATCCAACTGGCACCCAATTTGATTAAAAAACACTGGCAACAAAATATTCACAAAATTTATAGTTAAAAGGCTAGGGGGAAATAGCAAAAGACGTGATATCCCCTTCAAAAGATAGATTTGTCTCCATAAGATCCATATGTGATAAAATTTATACAGTTGCTAATGTCTGCTAATCAAAAAGCCTCTGGAGCGCTTGTTTTCTTGTATCAACAGAAAGTCTGTGACAGAGTGAACTGGACTTATCTTAAGGATTTCCTTTGGAAAATATAACCTTTTAAACAGATTTATAAAATGAGTCATACTGTTTAGTGAGTCAGCCACTATGGCTTTACATGGAACAGGTTTTATAACTACTCTAGTTTTTTTCACAAAGGGACTCCATCAAGTTGACCCTTCAAGCCCATTATCATATAATTTTAGCTTTATTCGTTAATTTGAAATGCAAATACTTGCATTTCTGGAGTCAACGTCCATGGCCAAACACCATTGAAAATGATGGCTTTTGCAGATGACTGTGTGGTGGGTATCTCCAACAATTATGATTCTCGCACACATGAGAAATAACACAAGAATATCCCATCATCAGCAATGAACCACTTAGTGATGAAAAAAACTGAAATTAAAATAGTAAAATATCAAACCCATTGGGTACCACCCACTTCAGGTCAAAAAATCATGACACCCAAGAAACTCTTTGCCAGGTTTAATAGACGAAATCCTCAATAACATCACATGAACTCCCCTTAAATTCCAAAATGGCAGCTGGACCTTTCCGTCACTTAGGAGTATGGTTTGAGTCAGGAGGACGCCAGCACCATAATGGAGAATCATCTACTGGATAAGTTAACAAAACGCATTATCCCCCTGAATGGACAACACACAAGTCTAACTGGATGAGTTGTGATTGCCAACTTAATAATATTATCAAAAATGCGGTTTATGGTGCATGTAATCGCCTTTTATTTATTTATTGCGAGGAAGGCTGACCAGGGGACGGACACTTCTAAATGTCAACCCAAAAGAGACAAAACTTAGTAACATGGAAGGCACCCCAGAGAAGCGATGCTATCTCTTGTTGCCAGAGGGAACGCCACTTATGGGGAGGGGGAGGGAACGTGTGAATGGGCCGTAGCCACAATTGAACACGTGTGGAGGAAAGGGTCTGATTTGATGAACCAACTGGGAACCAGGAGGAGACCAGCTGTTAGCGACGTGGTGGGAGGTATCCAAACATCCACGCCTGAAAGTGGTCCACCAAATGAGACTGGAATCTGTGGACAGCTTCTGGGAGGGTGGGATTGGAGCCCGCGATGGCATCCAAGACAATCGTGTGGATAGTCCACATGGCTATTGCAACCACCAGAGCATGGAGGGAGGGTGGAAGGGGGAGGCCTTGATAAAGAAAACATATTTCTTGATAGGCTGAAGGGATGTGTTTGATCCTGGTCAAGCAGACGTTGAACTTCGCGCCATATCACTTTAGAGGTAGGACACTTCTCCAGGCGGTGGAACAGCGTTCCATACTGGCCACACACGACGCAGGATGAGTGTAAAGCGTTAGAGCGCTCAGCTGTACGGTACACCCGCCTCAGGCAGCGCCACACATGGGAACAGATTTGAGGCTGCAACAGAGGATGGTGTGCGTATTTCCAGATAGTTTTTTGGGTCTCAATGGAGTAAGGGATGTCCATCATGTTCAGGTAGTCCACCCTGGATAGGACATGAGGCTGTGTGAGGGATCACGCTATCATGGATGGGTAGCCCCTGTACCTCTTGTGTGAACTGGGGTGACAGGCGGCCCTTTGGGTTGTATGTTCGCTAATATGAATTCTCCACTCAGTGCTCCGCATGGAGAGGAGGATTTGTTTGTAGTGGGTTTTAGTACCGTGAGGACCTGTGGCTGATGGGTGTTTAGCCAGGTAGTTCATCAGGGAGTGGGAGCTCGATGGATTGTTGAGGCCCAAGGCGCGGGAGAAGTTGGAGCGTGCTGCGCAGGACCAGTGTTGGGAGGGGAGCGTAGGGGTGGTGACAGCCGCAATCCAGGTACCCAAGATCTTGGCCGCATGGGCTCTGAAGTCAAGCAGGCCCATGCCACCATGCTGATGAGGTCCAAACATGACCTCTAACCATACTGGTGGAGGGCGACCGACCATAGCCATCCTTGCAGCAGGGCATGCAAGGATTTGAAGAAGCATGGGGAGAAGAGGATGGCGTGGGCTCCAAACCAGACTTTGGAGGGGAGCATAGAGTTGGCCAAAACGACCCTGCCAGTAAGGGATGTAGGGTGGGCTCTGAGGGAGGCGATGCACTTCGTCACATTGTCTAGAATACGACTCTCCATTACTGCTGATGCGTATCCGCCTGCCTCCACCCACATGCCCAGATGGCGGACCAGCCCTATGGTAGGGCGTGGCACAAAGGGGAGCACCAGTGGGGCGGTGTGGGGTGAGCTGGGAGAACGAGCACGTGTGCGAGCAGATGGGCTGGGATGAGCGCTGGTTGTAGGGGCCCAGCAGTTATGAGACCTACCAAGGATGATGATTTCAGTTTTGGAGGCATTCAGTGCAGCGTTACTTACCCGGGGATACTCCTGGATGAGGGCTTCAAGTGCGCGTGCATTTTATTATTAGACACCCCAACCACACAGTCATCTGCAAACGCCATCATCTTGACTGGGGCTTGGCCTAGCACATGGACCCCGGTGAGTTGGGCATTCTCATTTTGAAGTAGTGGGTCAAGGCTGAAGTTGTATAAGAGTGGGCTAAGGGGGTCTTCTTGTCGCAAGCTCCTTTGAGGGAGGACTACTTCCATTAGGAAGCCAGGGCCACGTACTGCCATAGTTGCAGATTCTGTGAGCAGCATCACCCAGTTGATGAAGCGAGGGGTAAGCAGAATTGATGGAGGCAGGCCCTGAGCTATTCCCAGTTTAATCTATCATAGGCCTTCTGTTGGTCCAAGAATGCAAGTGCCCCAGAGGCTGTGGACTGGCATGCGTTGGCCACAGAGTGCACGTTGTCCCAAATTGACCTTCTGGGTATGAAACTGAATTGTTCTGGGGAGATGGTGGCAGATGCTACA
Source organism: Massospora cicadina (assembly GCA_022478985.1). NCBI lineage: Eukaryota > Fungi > Entomophthoromycota > Entomophthoromycetes > Entomophthorales > Entomophthoraceae > Massospora > Massospora cicadina. The sequence continues at coordinate 104,284 of JAKSZP010011932.1, forward strand.
ATCCCTAAACGGTTAGCCATGATTTTGGTTAAAATTTTTGTATCTGTGTTAGTTAAAGAAATGGGGCGCCAGTTGGCAAAGTCTAGCTTGTCCCCTTACTTGAAGAGTATGACGGTGAAGGCCTCTTGTCCTCCTGGCAGGAGGCGCGTTTCCAAAAGTCTCTGGTTAAGTGAGGCCAGCAGTAGTGGGGATATATATTTGAAATACTTTTTGTAGAATTCATATAGAATGCCATCTGGGCCTGGGCATTTTCAGTTTGGTGCACCATGAACGGCTGTCCATAATTCGTTCAGAGTAATCAAATTCATTATTTCGGGTATCAGAAAATGGTGCAGATGTGGGCTCAGTCGAGAAATTCCGCCACTTTGGCCGGCTTAATTGGATCATAATGGTACAACTTGGAGTAATACTTTTGTGTTTCAATTGCCACTTTGGCTGGTGTATCCGCAATGGAATCATCCGATCTTCACACCTGTGTGCAGGCCACGCTCTGGCGTGGTGCAAATTTTTTTAAAAAATGTGCGGTGCACTTGTCGCCTTTTGTGATGCGTTTGGCCCTGTACTGAACACAAACCCGATGTTTGTGTTGCCTTTCAAGTGCGTTGAGGTGGGCTGCTGCCTCCGCCCACTTCTGGCCCCATGCAGGGCTGTAGCCTGTGGCTGGGATGTTGGATTCCAGGTGTGCCAACTCTGCCAGAGCGCGCAAAATGACGGCTGATGTGGCTCATGAGCGTCTGGAGGAGAGGTGGCGAGAGTGGCGGATGGTATCATCTTTGAAAGTTGCCCATGTGGAAATGGGGTCCACGCAAAACGGTGCAACAAACGATTTTGCCAAAGTTGCTGATTCCACCCATGTGGAAAATCCTGGCGATGCGAGCTTGGAGGGGTGGATTTTGCACCAATGTGGGGCCTTAGCAGCTGTGACAGGTAGGTGGTAGATTATTGAGATCAGTCAATGGTTGGAGAATTCCATTTTTGTTGTTTTAAAGTGGGATATGCGGGGTTGGAATTTTCGCCAGCGTAAGGATAGGGTCAATGCAGGACATGGACCTTAATTGGCTGTTGTGGACGTGGGGGCGCGTCATGTTCTCAAGCAGCAGGGCTTGCCGTGGCAGTGCATCCATTAACCCAAGGGTGGCCTTTAGAATGCGAAGTTCAATGTGGCCCTGGGGCATGGGAGGAGGAAGGCCACTGGTCCGTTGGAGTGTTTAGCCAGCAGTTCATATTGCCAACTACGAAAGGGTCTGGGGTAGTGGGAGGGATTTGACCAATGAGAAAAATTCCTGATGCTCTCGTGCACCATTTGGGGCATAGATGTTGATGATAGCATGTACCACGTCAGCCCACGAGAAGGTGACAATGAGGACTCAGCCATTGAGGAAAGTTTCTGACAATAAAAATTTGAAATAATTATTTTTCTGAATTAACACCCCACAGTGCTCTGACCAAAAGGATAGGGATGGGAGGAGCATTGTTTTCCAAGCTTCCTTGGAACCTCGTGGACAGTGGGACTTCTGGATGGCCAGGATATCCATGGGTAAATTTTGTTGTAAAAAACTCAGTTTCCTAGCCTGGGATGGGGAGGCCTTGAGTCCGGCGATATTCAACGTCCCTAAAGTGAAGGTCATCCCATTGCACCTTAGGTATGAGGGGGTAGGCACCTGGGCCCACTAGCCTCCTTTGGATCCCCACGGGCCTTCACAGCAGCGTGGGTGTTAGCAGCAACGCTATCAGGGTTTCTGTTAATTTTTGTGGAAAGAGTTGCGTTGGCTTTAGCCTTTGCTTTTTGTTTCCCTGACGTCAGACGAATTTTTTACGGTGCAGATGAGTTTGGTGCACCGTTGAGCGGGGGCAAAAAAATTTTTTTAGTTGGGATGGGCCCCAAGTCAGTTTCAACTGGAGCTTGGGTGCAACGATTGAGTGGAGATCAAGTCCCCCATCAGATCCTCGGATTGAGTGGCCCAATTGGCATGGGCTTCCCAATCTGATTGGTTGATGGAACTTTGAGTTGCTTCCACCGCGAAGGTTTCAATGTCCTCCTGGCGTTGGAAGTGTGGGATAGCGGTGGTGGCTTTGGCCGCTTCCTTGGCTGCGGCCCTGCAGGCCTGCTTGGCCTTCTTCCACTCTTGCAGGGAGATATGCTTTACCAGTAGGTAGCAGCCTTGTGCTCCCCACAGGAAAGCCTCTTTGGTGCTTGCAGTTGGTTTGTAGTGCACCTCTCCGCTGGCCATGACCGCTGAGGGGTGCTCTTAGAATGTGTGTTGCCCTCCTTGGTGGGGCATGTGTGTGCCTTATGGCTGAATGCATCACAGTGGGTGCAGATGGGGGCGCGCTGTCCACAGTCACCCAGAATGGGTGGGTGGTATGCCCTGCGATATCAATAAAAGTGGAGTGCAGGATCTGGGTTAGGTCCTTCACAATCTCCTCAGTTGGGGTCAGAACTGCGATGGCTTTGCTGGTGCACAGGTGTGGCATTAGCGTGAAGCGTTGCATTTCGAAAGATTGTATTTCACCATATATGGCGAGACCATCTTTCAGGTGTTGTTCCAAAATGTCACATTTTACCATAGTAGGCAAAAAGTCAAACGTGAGGAAAATTTGGTTTGATTTTGTCCATCTGGTGCATTTGGTTTCGACGACCTGTTGCCCTTTGAGGAGGTTGACCACTACACGCACCGCAGCAGCCTCATCTGCTGTCTCTTTGTTTTTGAAACCTAGGTCCAGCCAACCGCATGACATGGAGTGAGGTGCGACATACACCATGGTCAGGAAAAAAGGTGTGCACATCTTCACAAAATTTTTCCCATAAGGCCGTTTGTTGGATGTCCAGAAACATGTGAACTTTGTATTTCACTGACAAAAGTGGCTGGGAGTGTGGCGTGTTGATGTACTGGTTGCATTGTGCTTGCCATGTGAGAATTTCTGGGGGAAATAGTGACCGCTGGTTTTTTATAATTTTAGTCTATTCTGCCAGTTTCTCCGGGGCGTTTTTGAACGTTTGAGGCCGCGGGCCTTCCACCTGCTCCTCTTACCTTACTTGCCCAACTGCTCCCTGACATGGGCGCAGACTAATCTCCTCTGTGAGATTATAAAACTATATTCAGACTTGAATTTAATAGGTTGCAAAAGTGATTACAACGAGAAAGAAAAGTTGCGTGCAATCGCCTTTTCACCATACTTTTACAACAATTACAACCCTAATACAAAGGTAGCTTTATTCAGGCCAAAAAGCCCTTTTGCACCTTGAAACGTCATTTGGCCATAAAAATAACGGAATTATGGGGCTAAAAAATTATGTAGACCAAGACTATAAATAAAAGGAGCCTTGTTAGCCTTGGTAACTAGTCCAAACCTCCCAAACCTACATTAGGCCAGATCAGAAAGACCAAACTTTGCATGTGCTCTATGGATAAGAAAGCCATTTATCCAAATTCGTTAAGTATCTAATATCTCACCCAACACCTGCAGGACTGCATGGAACCTTTAAACACTTTAAACGAATAATTATAGGCATGAGAAGAGCGGAATGGAAGATCCACATAAGTGTCCATACTAGTCAATGACGCTGCCCATTGCTAACTTACAGACAATAAGTTAACGGCCAAGTTGTCATAAACAACATGATAAACCGTAATCCAATTATCATTTCCAGTATTGATTACCTGGATATAATGGACATAATATGTAGCTTTGAAACTCAAAGGATAATCTGGAGATACACATACCATCCACTACTACAACCCAGAATACGTGCACATGTATGGAGATGCATGCAGAGAGTTTATCACATGGTGGAGCGATCAAACACCTACCATTCTTTATCCACAATATGCGGCCAATATGGAAGTTTAATACACCGCCTAGAACAATATCTACCATCGTGGGTATCTGGAAATAGTTATGCGCCAATCCGCCAAGGCAATGGGAAGATAATTAGCTTATCTAGATACGTGTATGCTCTCAACATGGAGTACCTATTCATCCATCTATCTGGACGCTAATAGTAGCAATAGCTCCATGGAAAATCTATATTGTAGTATTGAATTCATATTCAAAAACAAATCATACCCTCCAAGAAGTCATCAATCATTTTCACTCCCATATAAGGAACATTTTCAGGAATGGATGTTTGGCATTATGACCCACACAACAGGTGGCTAATCAAATCATTGTTCCCAATAGTTCCTAAGCATTGATCCCTTCTTTCACTCATGCTGCATACAAGTATAAAGTTTGCATGAGTCCCTCCATTGTCCTAAATCTGGCGGTCCTGGATGACAATAGAAGGGGCTATGAACCCTCTCAGGTGTCTTAATTTTTATACTTCGTTAGTATATCATCATTATATTATAAGTTTACATCCCCTGGTTAACCTTCCACAAATAAAAACTGAATAAAAACCAAATAATTATTTTATATCTATTGCCTTGATTGAGAGTGTTGCATAGAGACTGCGAGTCATGCTACTGGTCAGATATCAACCAATGGAATTATTATAAGAAACCAAACTGGTGGCAATACTGGTAACCAGGCATCGTGGATGAGGGCGATCAAGGCCCTTTTATATGCATGGAAGCAATAAATAATTTTTCTTTAATAGCGACATCAAGAAAAATAATTTTTGCCCTGCCAATTTAGAAATTTTTTAGAAGAGGATGATGAGGCCGCCTTAAATTCATATGAAATTTGACCTCTTTTATACCTTTGGGTGGCCAAAAAATCATTCTGCAGATGACGCCCTTTGAGCATACCAAATTGCACCAGAAAAAGTATCATAAGTACAAATGAGCATATTACCAAATTGGGCAGTCATCCAAATTTAGAGCGACTCAAAGCCACAATGTGAGTCACATCATAGGAGCACCATTAAATAAAACCAATGTAGAGGTGCATATTATCAGATTTGGAAATCAGCCAATTTTAAAAACAAAAAAATGAGCCAAATCAAAGAAGTGGGATCTAGCACAAAGGCACCTAAACATCCAGGTTCAGGGGTAACCACTGTGAGATGGAGCTCTTGCATGCAGGAATTGATAAAAATGAGTGAATAGTTAAAGCGGCAGTCAGAAGCCATCTGATTAGAGGATCTTTAAAATTCTCTTATCAAACCCCCTAAATTTTCTTATATTTTACAATATCTCATTTTATCTATATCTTTTTAACTCTCTTAAAGTATAGAAGACCACTTTTTATTTTAACAAGAAACCTTTTTTTACAGAATCTTAAGTTTATCTTTTAGCTTTAAATTGTTTTGTATCAAGTTAGTAATAATCAATATCCAGTCTAGGTATTTAATCCAAATTAATATCCAGCGTCTAGTCTGGGATAGCCCACCTTGAAAAAGACACTCTGTCAAGGGTACTTTGATGCTGATAACGCCTTGAAAGAGGAGGAAAGGTTCTTGTTGAGCCACGAAGTCCAAATTTTTTTCATTAATGTCCAATAGTGTCAAGAAGTTTACTAAGATAGCAAACAATTTAAGAAAGCAGTCAGTGAACCAAGGGTAGCATCTGAGGGGGTTTACTTAGTGAGAACTGTTGTAATGTTAGTGAAGGTTGTATGTTGCTTAATTTGCTTGGATTAGATCACACAAGAAGCAAACCAGCCTTTAAAGTTAAGCAAACTGAGGTTGGCGCGCTGACCTTGGGGCTCACTACAGGGGTGGCACCATCAGGCCCTAGCTATGATCATGATAGTTCTACTGAGCAAAATAACAATGATGCGGATATAGAGGTGTATCACGGAGAGAGCAGAGAGGATTCTTCTGAACTCCTGGTGAGGGAGGAGGGTACCATCCATACAGATTCAGAAACCCGGAATTTGGATCGCACAGTTTGCATAAAATCTTAAGCATGTCAAAGAGACCACTAAAGGAACTAGAATTGCATCACTACCCATAGTGAGAGGACCCTCACCAAATTATTTAAACTGGTTACTCTCAAGAACATTGAGGATAGACTTGTATTTCTTGAGAAAGAGAATGGTAAAGCCATCACCACTCTTAAATAGTATGGAGAGCGATTGAAACTGCACAACATGCTGGTCATAATGTACAATAGTATTGAAGTTAAGAAGGCACTAATACACACTGTACCAGAGCCTGCATATACTCGACCTATCACTTTAATGGGGACACCTGCGTGAACTACTCAAATATTTGCAAAATAACCGGTCAGAACTTATACTCAGCCAACTATGATGCACGCTGGATCCTTTTGAGGAGGGTCCAGCTTTAATCTGTATTTTAAGACCATGTACACATCAGGAGAGGGGAAAATTGCTGGTTTCCTTAAAATGTACAAGAATAGAATGGATGACGCTAGCAATAACCAGTAGCTCACCATGTACAAGGATGCATGAGATGCAAGGCTCAAGGATCCTAGTGCAAGCTTGAGACCTGGATTACCTTATAATAAAGTCAAGAGCATCTTAATCTCTGAGCTCAGAAGTTAACAGGATGTCCATAATATGAATCAAAGGTTGCTATTAATGAAGATGGGCAAAACTAGTCTTTCACAAATTACGCTTCTTATTTCTACCTTAAGGCCCAGCAGCTTTGGACAACAGGAAAATGGATCTTCCCACCACCAAAACAGTTTTGTAAATTCCCTGAGATGTATCCTAATTTGAAAATGCACATACCATAGCCGGTCAAGGGTGCGATGTCCTTTAAAGCACTAAAAGAGGCGCTACTCTACATACAAGGGACATATGGATTTGATTTTAGGTCAATGGCACCTACACCACCCCTTGACAAGTCAGTAAGGCGTTTATGTCGTCAATATAAAGGTTAAGAAATCTAAGGTTAAGAGCAACAAACTTCATGAGCGCTTGCCATGTTAGGAATTTAGGTTACATAAGTATCACTAACCTAGGCACTTCACACAATCCTGTCCATTTTTTATGGCTGAAACCAAGAAGAAAACCATAAGGAGGACAAACCTAATACCATGTATTGGCTGGATCTTCACACTTAAAATGATGATGACCATAAAGATGAAGAATTGGATGTGCGGGTTACCATGTGTCAGGGGCTCCTAGCGCAGTGGCTACACCAGCTAGAATGAGAGTTCATAGTGCCAAAGGATCTGTATCAAATTATACATATATGGCAAAAAAATAAGCCTACTCAAGTGATCAATCTCGTTGAAGAAGGATAGCAGTTGGTCGCGTCTAGCTTATTGAATGTGGTACCATATAGTGCTGACACTACCAAGGCAATACAAACGCTGTTACTTTAAAGCAATCTGATGAATCTGCCACCGACGTCATGCCTACTAAAACCTCTTCAGAAAGAGCGTAATGAAAGTAAAGGCTATCATCCAGAAGGTGCGCGTACTGGTAGTATTCAAAATGGTGTTCCAGTGAACATTACCTCCTTTAAACTTATGGAAGCTCAAGTTTATGTCTGACACTGACTATAATGTGAAATATCATAATTCAGGACCTTACATCACCTGCACCTTAGGATCTTAATCTGACTTACCTTTACAATATGTGCAACCTTTCTCTCTCGTTGCAAATACTTTTAAAACATATTCTATTAAAGTCTAGGTAAGCTTTATAATATCATAGAGGAGATTAATGTGCACCCAATGTTGGGTAGCAGTTGGGTGAGCAAACTTAAGGGCACAGGAGCAGGACCCACACCAACAAGTTTTGTAAACGCCCCAGAGACACCGGCGGCCTAGATAAAATTAGTAATAAAAAACTGGTGGTTGGCATTTCCCTGGAAATTTTGGCCTGGCAAGCGCGCTGCAACCAGTTCATCAATATGCCGCACTCCCAGCCAATGTAATAGGTGGAAAACGGGGTGCAAGTATTCCTGGATATACAACAAATGGCGCTTTGGGAGAAGTTTGTGGAGATGTACACACACATTTCCCAAATGCAGTGTACGTTGCACCACACTCCATTCCTCACATTTGGCTGAACCTTGGGTTCAAAAACAAAAATGTGGTGGACAAAGCTGTGAAAGTGTGGTGGTGGTGGACCTCACAGACAGTCAATGGATAGTTGACACAAATCACACTAGTTGGACTAAATCTAACTAAAATATTCGTAAATTTTGACTTCTTACCTACAACAATTAAGCGCACTGTGCTGGAGCACCATTTGAATGCTGGCTTACCAAATACAGGGAATTTAAACCTTTGAGATGCAGAGCTTTACGCTCATGCCAGATTTGTGCATGGGCAAAGAGATTGCTGTTATCACCCCATCCGCAGGGGTAGCAGAAGATTTGACCCAAATCCACAGACTGTTTTTGTAGAATTTGATGGTCAAGAATCCCGCCTATTCTAGGTCACCATGGATAGCGCGCCTCCTATCTGAATCTTCTGTCGCGCTTTTGGTTACAAGGCCCATACCTGCCCACCAAGGAGGGTACTACTCAAACTGAAAACATCCTGGATGCAATGTGCAGTGCAGATGCCCACTATGAACTGGCAATAGACACCGATGCAGCCTTCCCATGGGGCGCGCCTGGGTGCTACATTCAAGTGAAACCTGTGTCCCCACAGGAGCATAAAAAGGCCAAGCAGGCCCTCAGAGTAGCATCCTAGACTGCGCCATGGCTGCATCTGTGATCCCGCCTGCCCACCTCTAGGAGGACATTGAGTCATTTGCTGCAAAAGTGGCTTTCAAATCCTTCCACCAATCAGATTGGGCCACCCAAGCTGACAACCTGATGGGTGAGACGGATTCATCTGCCTAATGCCACCAAGCCTTAACCAAAACCGATTCACCCACCAATCAAACTTCCAAAATTTTGTCAACATGCAATGGTGCACCACAAGTGCGCACCACACAAAAAATTCCAAGGGGGAAATAAACAGAAGGCAAAAGACAATGGCAACCCCACTGCAAAACCTACCCATAATGAACCTTACTCCATAGAACATAATACCCGCACTGCCACAAAGCCACGTGCTGAAAAAGAGAAGCTAAAGGGCGTGGGTGCCCTTCCCCTTGCACCTAAGGTGCAATGGGAGGAGCCTTTACTATAGGGACGTTGAACATCGCTGGACTTAAGGCTTCGCCGTCCTGGGCTAGGAAACTGAGTTTTTTAAAAATAATCTACCCGTGGACATCCTAGCCATTCAGGAAACCCAATGTCACACGGTGCAGAGGACACATGGGAAACCATGCTCCTCCCTCTCCTTTCCTTTTGGTCACCGCAATGTGGGGTGCTTATCCTTGTTACCCATATTTTTAAATTTATTTATTAACATCATACCTCAATGGCCATGTCTTTGTTGTATCCTTTTTGTGGGCTGATGAAGTGCACGCTATCATTAACATTTATTCTCCAACCTATGCATGAGCTGGTCAGGAATCCTTCTTTGCCATTAATTCCCTCCCGCTTCCCCTGAACAAGTTTGTTGTAGGCAACATGATCTGCAGGACAAACCACGCCACTGAACACTGGCCCTCGTCGCCTACACCCCCACAGGGGCACATAGAACTTAGCATTCTAAAAACTACTTTGTGGTTGTTTGATACTCTGCCGCCTCATGCACTGCTGCCCCCAAACATGTCTTGTCCCCATGTGCACAACGGCCAGCTGAGGTTTATGTACTGCATTGAACTTATTCTCGCACCAATGAAATTTCAATCCCAAATTGCCCACTTTACAATGACGAAACTCAATTTATCTGACCACAAGATGGTTTCTGTTTCCTTCTCTTTGTCACAACCAGCAGCACAGGCGCTGAGATGGTGCAAACTCTGCCCAGCCGAGATCACGTCACCCAGGGTTTCCTCATGGGTGGACACTGAAACCTCAGCTCACGAATTTACCACACCATTATGTGCAAACCCACTTTCCACCTGGTCAACCTTCAAAGTGAACACCATCCACCAGGCATGCCACATCTCATCACGTCACTCTCAGACTGCCTCAGCAGTCATTTTGTGCACACTGGCAGAAGTGGGTCACCTGGTATCTAATGTCCCGGTGGCAGGCTACAGCCTGGCTTGGGGTCATAAGTGGGCAGAAGTGTCCACTCGCCTCAACGCACTGGTAATTTAACACAAGCGTAGGGTTTGTGTTCAGTATAAAGCAAAGCATACAACAGCGGGCATCACATTCTCTGCTTACTTTTTTTGAAAATTCTTTGCAACACGCCAGAGCCTATCCTGCACACAGGTGCGGTGGCTAGACCACTCTGTCGCAGATACTCCAGTCAAAGTGGCAATCAAAGTACAAAGAATCGCTCCAAATTATATCATCTGATCCAGTTCATCCAGCTGAAGTGGACAATTTTCTCAAAAGTGCACATATCTGCACTGTTTCCCGTTATACAGAGTTGATGAATATAGTTTCTCGGGATGAACTCTGGTCTGCTGTTTGCAGTGCACCATACAGGAAATGCCCAGGTCAGATGGGATTCCTTATGAGTTCTATAAGAAATAATTCAAATATCTTTCCTCTTTGCTGCTAGCATCAATGAACCAATGCCTAATGGTAATGCGCCTCCTCCCTGGAGGACAAGAGGCCTACATGATAAAGTTGTACAAAAAAGGGGATAAGCTGGATTTGGCCAACTGGTGCCCCAAATCACTTACTAATACAGATACTAAACTTTTTACTAAAATCATGACAAACCGTCTAGGGGTAGTTGCCTCTGCTCTCATTTCCCTGAGCAATTTTATTTCATTCCCAAACGGTATATTTGGGACAACATACACACCATAGCCAACATCTGCCAATCCATGGCTTCTGGACACTTGTTCTTAGACCAGTAGAAGGCCTATGATAGAGTAAACTGAAATTTCCTCAGAGCCTGCCTCCACAAGTTCCACTTCCCATATCACTTCATTAATTGGGTGATGTTTCTCACAGAATCTGCCACAATAGCTGTGCGTGGCTTTGGATCCCTCAAGGATGTAGTACGCCCTCAAAGGGGCCTACCCAAAGGGGCCCTCCAAGCCACTCATGTATAACTTCAGCCTTGACCCACTTCTTTGCAATGTAAATGCCAGACTTACTAATGTCTATGTGTAAGGCCAAGCACCAATCAAGATGTTGGCATTTTCTGATGATTGTGTGGTTGGGGTGTCTAACAATCATGATGCATGCGCGCTTGAAGCTAGTATCAGGTTTACTTCAGGGTAAGTAATGCTGCACTTAACGCCTCCAAAAACAAAATTATTCTCCTTATTCAGTTCTAATTCCGCTGGTCCCTAGAGCCCCGTTTCCTACCTGCTTCAGCAACTTGCTCATGGGCTCGCTTGCCCTGCCTACCCCACACCGCCCCGCTTGTGCTCCCCTTGTGCCAAGCCCCACCGCTGGCCCAATCTGCCATTTGGGAGTGTGTCTGGAGGCGGGAGGGTACGCCTCAACGGTGATGGAGCACCATATCTTGGACAACGTTACTAAATGCATAGCTTCCCTCAAAGCCCGCCAAACCTCCCTTACAGGCAGGGTAGTGCTAACCAACTCTATGCTCCTTTCTAAAGTTTGGTTTGGGGCCTATGTTATCGCCTTTTCCCCATCTTTCTTCAAGTCATTATTTCGTCCTTCTGCAAGGGTGGCTTTTGTTAGGCGGCCACCGCTAGTGTGCCTGGATGTCATGTTTGGCCTTCACCATAGTGGTGGCATGGGCCTGCTCAATTATGAGATCCACGCCGCCAAAATACTTGACACCTGGATCGCTGCAGTCACCAACCCAACGATCTCAGCCCAGCACTGGTCCCTCACGTCCCGCTCCAACTTCTCCCACGCCCTGGGCCTCAGCAATCCTACCCACCCCCATTCTCTGTTAAAGTACCTTGCCTCACACCCTTCTGCTGTGGGCCCACATGGGACGTTGCTCAACTTTAAAAGAGTTTATATCTCCATGTGGAGCACTGAGTGGATAATTTGCATCAGTGGGTACACCGCCCAGAGGGGGCGTTCTACTCCTTGGTTCACCCAGGAAGTACAAGGCAACCCATTATGAACAATGTGATACCCATGAGGACTCCTGTCATGAACAGGGTGGACTACCTGGACATGTTGGACATCCCCTACTCCCTCGATACCCAGAAAGCCATTTGGATGTATGCCCACCACCCTCTTCTGCAGCCACATATTCGTTCTCATGTGTGGCACTGCTTGAAGCGGGTATACCATATTGCTGAGCGCTCTAATGCTTTGTAATCATCTTGTGAATTTGTGTGACCAGTATGAAACTTTGGCTAACACAAGGAGGAGTTCCCCCATCAGATGCGATCTGGTGTGAGGTTCAGCATCTCTTTCGCCAGGATCAGACACAGCCCTTCAGCCTATCTAAGGACATCTTCCCCTTGTCCTTAATTTCACCTATACTACCTTCCCTATGAGCCTTAGTGGTTCAAATCACTATGTGGACTATCCACACGGTTGTCTTGGATGATATCTCAGGTTCTACTCCCACCCTCCCAGAAGCTGTACACCAGTACCAGTCACACCTCGTGGACCAATTTCAAGAATAGACTGTTTGGTACCTACCATCCTGTCGCCATCAGTTGGTCTCATCCTGGTTTCCAGTTTGGTTCATCACTTCAGACCCCTTCCTGCATACGTGCTTAATAGTGGCGCAAGTCCCTACACACATAACCCCCCTTCCATTTTTTGACATTCCCACTGGCAACAGGAGATAGCGTTTGCATCTCTAGGGTGCCCCCTTGCTGATATTATCTCTTTTTGTTTACGTATTGGAAGTGTCCATCCCTGGTCAGCCTTCCCTGAATAAAAAATAAAAATTTAAATTTAAATTTAAAACTTACAATCTGTGAGCATGGTACTGATGGCACCCGCCATAGTGTTAGACAACAAACACTATGATTATTTTAATCGGGACACAGTTTCTTCAGGAGTTTGTGGCGAAGCTTGACTTCACTGCAAGTAGAGTTAGCATTCTGAGCTACCAACTCCCCCTGATTTTGAAGGACGAGGACTTTAAACCTTGAAAACAGCGTACTTGCTTGGTCAAAACAGACCAATCAATATATAAAAAGTTATTTTACTTTAATGGGAAAGGGTGTAGAACATTTATCGCCTACTGTGAGCGCTGAAGAAGGTTTCCCATTGAGTGCAAGTGAAAGCATATAAATCTGACTAGTGGACCAAAGAAGAATAACCTTGTCAATCAGCGTTATATTTCACCTGACACAATACTGGTAATATAGTCAAGATGAATCTGAGAGCAAGAGCTCAGAGTGTCACCAGGATTCTACGATACCACTTACTATGGAGAGCTAAACCTTGTTATGGGGAACATTACTCAGCAGATCAAAGTTAAAAAGGGACAAGTTATAGCACTGGCCCAACTGACCAGTTGCCAAGATATTGAGTCCATACATGCAATTGGAGCTTTAACGAGATCAGGTTTGAGGATTTAAACCCAAAAGTAGCAGAAGGAGTTAGACGATCTTTTGGGTGTGTTCAATGACATCTTCAGAACTGGCCTCATTGACTATGGCCTGCGCAAAAGGGAGGCTTATTTGATGGACACAATTTAAGCAACCCCATTAAAGTTTAAACCTTACCGCTGTTTAAAGACAGAGGACTTGGTCATCATAAAAGAGTTTAATCAGTTATATGGAGAAGGGCTTATCCGCCCATCCAAAAGCCCAAGGACATCTCCTTTGTTGCTTGTGCGCAATAAGGATGGGACCCATAGGGTTGTCATGGAATACCGCTGCCTAAACGAGATCACAAAGAAAGACTTATACCATTTGCTGTTAATAGCGTATCTGTAATGCTCCCGTTCCAGTAGAGGTGGCGGGTGAGGCCCCAACCCACTACAGAGGAATACTTCGCCAAGTAAAGGGTATTTAAAGCGCCGTCAAGAATTATGGTAAAAAGAGAGCCCCAAGAAAGGGGTGGCACCCACTTGACTAAATTGGACCTGAGGAAGGTCGGTAAATAGAGCTAAACATGTGCACATAAAATACTTAAAATGAACGGAGTTTTTTTTAAATCAGATGACCAACGAGGAAAGTTGGTCTTACAGAAACATAATTAACCACTGGGGGAGAGCTATCAATTGGCAGAAGTGGTTGTCAGCGCTACAGTTCTTTGGACTGGCGCCAGGGTTCTCAGTGGCTCAAAGCTGGAAAAATTTGGAAAGAGCGCCGAGGAGGAAACGGGAAAAAATAAGTTAGAATACCAAATATTTTATTAAACTAAAAGGCTTCGATATTTATAGTGTGTGTTGGGACTTGGTGCCTTCAGGATCGTTGGGGCCTCATCTGATCAGGATCTTTACTGATCTTCCAGAATGGCCTCCTCATGGGCGTCCTTAATGGATAGCGTCGCTCATCTGACTGAATGGGTGGAAATGCCGCCCCACGTGACTCAGGAATAGGGGAGGATGATCCTAAAATAGATTTAGCTCAGGTAGGTTTGACGACTGATTTGGCACGACCTGATTTGGAAGAAGGGAATTTGATTGGATTTCTATCTTGAATCCTGACAAGGCCCCCTCAAGATCCTGTCAGAGGGGGGTATACGGCTGGAGGAACTGACCATGCACCCAATTTACAACAGTCCCTTGATTGATGTTGGCAATGGAATACTTGGACTTCACCTTATGTATGACTTTGTAGGGTCCAGACCACAGTACATTGAGATTATTCTGTCGGCCTCCAGGTCAATGATGATAAAAGAGAACAAGGTCACCTAGTTGAGAAACTGGTAAGGAGGGTCATCCGAGATTTGATCAGGAAGTCTCTCTTCCAGTGGTGGTGATAATGCTTTGAGTGTCTTGGGCTTGGAGCTGGATAATTTCAGTGGCTAGAGCCCTCATAGTTAGATCAGAGTTCTTGGGGGTGGAGGCTTTGAGCAGGGGCTGGACGCTACTGGGTAGCTGAGGGGCCCGCCCATACAAGGCTTTGAATGGGGACATCTTGATGACACGGTGATAGCTTACCTGGTAGGCATGCAAGGCGCTGGGCAGATAATAGTTCCAACGGGCAGGATCTGAGGCAGCCAACTTCCGTAGGATGGAAACAAGAGTTCTGTTAGCGCGTTCTACCGCCCTGTTAGTAGAAGGGTGGTAGGGGGCAGCGAAACTCTGGGTGGTGCCAAATAGTGAAGTTAGTTCTTGTACTACCTGGGAGGTGAAGTTCAACCCATTGTCTGAAAGCAAGGTCTGGGGGCACCTGTGCTGTGTGAAAATAGAGCGAACAAGAAATAGAGTGGTAGCCTTAACGGTGGCTGCAGGGACTGAGATCGCCTTGACCCACTTAGTTAAGTGGTCTATGGCTAGGATAATATACTTGTGACCATGCAGCCCAGTGGGAAGGGGACCCACCACGTCAATACTAACAACATTGAAAGGTTTGGTTGGGGCAACAACTGAGTGCTGATATTGAGGGTTGGCCCAGTCTTGGGATTGGCAGGTCATACAAGCTTCCAGAACCTCTTGGATGGTTTCTACCATTTGGTCCCAGTAGCAGCGTGACTTCAGCCATTCATGGGTCTTCTTAACTGCACCGTGTCCCACAGTAGAATGGCCTTCCAGGATGACGTCAGTTTGAGAGGAAGGTCAGATATAGGGAAGCCACTTCTTGTTGACTCTCTTGTAGAGTAGCCCATCCTTGATTTGAGTGTCTTGAGTCATTTGGCGGGGTTAAGCCTGAACCTTGGGAGTTTCCAGTTCCCATCATTTGGGATGTCCTATCAGGTCATAGAGCTGATCTTCCTCTGGGGTCAGAACTGCTAATACCAGCATCCTGGAGAGGCCATCAGCATTCTGGTGTATAGCGCCAGCGCAGTGGATGATGGTGAAAGTGTAGCTTTGCAGTTGTAGGGCCCACCTGGCCAACCAACCATCGGAGTCTTTCATTTGTTGCAACCACCAGAGGGAAGAATGGTCTGTAATAATAGTAAAATTAGTACCGTAGAGGTAGGGCTGGAAATGTTTGATGGCTAAGAGAACAACTAGACATTTCCTCTTGGTGACGCTGTAGTTCGGCTCAGCCTTGCTTAGCATCTTACTAAAATGAGCTAAGGGATGATTGACCTGGTCCTCATCGTGCTGAGCCAGAATAGCTCCTACGGTGATGTTGCTCGCGTCCATGAACAGCAAGAAAGGTTGGTCAAAGTGAGGATGAACTAGAATAGGTTTAGTACATAAGGCCGTACATAAAGCGTTGAAGGCCTGTTCCTGCTCAGGTCACCACTCGAATGGTACATTCTTTTGTAGGAGGTAGAACAGCGGCTCAGCTAGGTCGGCAAACCATGGTATGAAATGACAGTAATAGCCACCATACCTAGAAAGACTTGAATATCTCATAGGCTTTGGGGGCGCGACATCTTTTCTATGGCGTCAACTTTGTTGGGTATAGGCTTGGATGCCACGCTTGGAGACCTTGTGCCCTAGAAACTCTAGCTCAGGCTAAAAAAAGGAGCACTTCAAGAGTTTGAGTTTGATGGAGGCCTTTATGAGACGATCAAAGTCTTCCTTGAGATGCTCAACATGTCCATTAAAGGTTCGCAAAAAGGTAATAATGTCATCCAGGTAGATGAGGACACATGAGAGCTTCAAGTCCCCAAGGATCCCATCCATGGCACGCTGGAACACGGACGGGGCATTACAGAGGCCTTGTGGCATCCTGGTGGGCTCAAATAGCCCCTCATGGGCGATTAGAGCACACTTGGCTTAGTCTTTGGGGACTAGCTCGACCTGCCAATACCTGCTGCGAGGTCCTTGGCTGAGAAGTACTGGGAACCTGCAAGCAGATGGAGAGAATCATCAATTTAGGGAAGAGGATAGCTGTCCTTCTTGGTGATGGAGTTGATTCATCAATAATCCATCGTCACCCAGTGCTTGCCATCCTTCTTTCAGACCAGCAGAAGAGGGGAGGCCCAAGGAATACGCGATGGGACCAAGAGTCCAGCGTTGAGCAGATGTTTGAGTTCTACCATAACCTGGGCCTCTTCAACCTTGCTATTTTGGTAAGGCTAGGACCAAAAAAGGGGTGCGTCCCCAGTTTCTACATGGTGGAGGACTCCATTCATACTTCCAAAATCATAGGTCGAAGTTGAGAATAGGTCTGAGTATTCATCCAAGAGCTCCTGAACCTTAAGTCGCTGTTCATCAGAGAGGTCCTTTCCAATATTAGCGTCAACCAAATTAACCGAGGGTGGTGACTCCAAGCCAAAGTCCCTTAAGTCCCCAAAGCTACGAACGTTGGCAACAGTCCCTATTGGTAACAGGTGGATGTAAGCGGTGGGATGGTTCAGACCTACAACTTTTGGTTTGTCAGTCAGGTTGGCTAGCAACACTGATATAGATCCAGCATACGCTGGATCAAGGATCCCAGGGCAGGTCAGCACTTCCTTGGGAGATGGGTTATCTAGGCCTCAGACTCCAGTAAATACCCTGAGGGAATATTGACATGGACCCAGGTGTTGACAATGACTTGGGATTTTGGGGGTACGGTAGTCACCTGGGGCAAGTAGATTGGCATCCCCTCTAATCTGTCAACAGCAGGAGGGGGTAATCAGACTTGAGAGCCCCAGATGTGATACTTGAGCTGATAGATTCATCCTTTGGTCTCCAGTAGGCAGGCTCAGGCCTTGACCTCAGCCCTAGAGTCATGAGCAGTCTCAAAAACCAGAGGGACTCGATGTCAGAAGGGAGAGGAAACCACCATCATAGTGGAGAACTGCCAAATAGTCTCAAAGGAACTCATCCCAAGGAGCAGATCATAGCTAGGGTTGTCCAGAGCAATGGCAGGTGTATCTAAAGTGAGCTTTCTGAACTGAATCAGTAGAGAGGAATAGGCCCCTATGGATCAGGTGCACTGGGGGCCAGCCGTGCCATACTCCATGTAGTGCGGCATATCAGGAGTGACCTTGATGCTTTTCATCAGCTTGGAAGAGATGACGTTCATGGGGGAGCCACTGTAAACTATGGTGTAAACTGGAATCTTGTGGACCCAGATGGTGACTTGGGTGACCAAACTTCCAAACTGGGGTGGTAACGTAAGGAACATGGGAGAATCATCAGAAGAAGAGTAAGCAGTATCAATGTCTTTATTGTCATCAGATACTGCAACTACTTCCTCAGAAATGATGGCTTCTGGTTTATGCGCAGGGGATACTTGAGGCTGGGCAGGGATGTCAGCATGGAGCGCCTCGTCCTTCATGCTGACGGCCCTTTTCCCGCCTCCTCAGCAAGACGTTTCCAGCAGGTCTTAGCGCTGTGTCTAAAGCCATTGCAATAGGTGCATCGAGGATGGGGGTTCTTCTGGTTTTTGACTACATGGACCCTAGGGCGGTTAGAGGGGCCAGTAGATGTGGCCTTAAAGTGTAGGATCGAGGCAGGGATCTCGTTGAGGGCCTCCTTAATCTCCCTGATACAGGTGAACCCGTTCTTCTGCCCGATCATGTGCATTTGGACCTCAGGATAGGACCCCAAGGCAGAGATGACAGCGGTGATGGCGTCGTCCAGAGTGATACAGTTTGTTGTGACCAAAGGTTGTGCCTGGGCGTAGAATTGGTTGGCAAACTCCATAGGGTTTTCTCCTTTGTTCAGTCAAATGCCCATGAATGCTTGCTTCTGGTTGGCCAGGGTTTGGTTGCTGCCAAACTCTTGGATCAAGGCGGTGCGGACCTGTTCCCAGGTGTTACACTCCTTCAAATGGGGAGTCATGATTTCCTGGGTGGTGCTGTCTAGACAGGAGTGGATATGCTTCACCTTTTGTCAATTGGTGGCCTCCTCCATGGAACTCTCATAGGCATACAGGAAGGAGGCGATACTTTCCCATCTGGGGGTGAACCTTTCCTTGAAACTAGGTTTAAAGTTAGCTACAATGGGAGTGGAAAGGGTGTTAACGCCTGGGATAGGTGCCAGCTCTGAGATCTCCATTTCTGCATAATCTTGAGGAGCTTGCTGATCTAACCGCCTCCACAAGCCCTCTAAGTCCTCTTGGATGTAGTCCCAATTCTGGCTGAGGGTAAAGCAGAAGCCTTATTGGCAACCTGCTCCTTTAAGGATTGAATCTCAGTGTTCTGTAGATGGAGCTGGTTTTTGATGGTGGTCAACTGGGATTTGAACCCATGACAAGTTTGTTCAAGCTGGGAGATATGAGCGTCAGTAAGCTTTGTGAAGGCACTGAGGTTATCCATCTCATCTGACAATGCTTCAATGGAGACCCTGGGGTTGAGGGGGACACCATCCAATCGGAGCTTGCATCCTAGTGCCACCTTTTGGATTTGATCCCATAAGGCAGCCAGGGTGGTCATTATATCCCTTCGCCAGGGGTCTTTGGGTTTGCCTGAGGTTGAAGGGCCAGGGGGCCCTTGAGGCCCGCGTGGTCCCTCAGGTCCAGCTGGCCCTTGACGCCCCTTGGGGCCTTCAGGCCCCCTAGGCCCTTCTGACCCAGCACCTGTGGGGGGTAGTCATGAGAGGCCAGCTCTTGGTAGTGCTGCTGTAGGGATTGTACCAGTTCTTTGACTTGTTGTAGATGCTGGGTCCATGTCACTTCAAATAGCTGGGCGTTTTGACAAAATTGCTCCTCGAGGTAGCTGAAGATTCCGCTATCCAGTACTACAATCTGATCTCAGATCTCATTGATTAATTGTCAGTTATCAAGAATAGCTTTGCGATTGTCATGCATGAAGGAGGAGGCGGCGTAATAGAAGTTGATAATGTAGGAATGTAAATTCTGGGTGAGCCCTAGTTGCCAGGAGACCTCCTGATGGTGTAATCTGACTAACTGGAGGAGAGTGATGGATAGCGGGGTGGACAAAGTTATGAAGGTAGCGGTCAGGCCCCAGGGTAAGCTCCCCAGCTGGCAATACGGCTGAGGCTGTAGAGGTCCTGCATCATGGAAGGTACAGAGGAGGCACGGGAGTGGCTGGAGTGGGCGCCCTCAGAGTAGATGTCATTTATTAATTGTTGAATGACATCATTGATATGCTCATACTGGAGCTGGTATTGGCTCCCATCTAGGGAGGGCAGCGAGAGTTGAAAGGCAGCACAAAATTCTAGCCTCTCCAGCTGCGAGGGCAGCATTGCATACCGCTGGTACTAATCCATTGTGTAACGCTCCTCAATTGACCAGTAGTTTGGTCATCAGGGCTGCTATTGGTTTCCATTTTTGTGATAAACTGTTTTCACTTAGGACAGCTCAGAGCCCCCTGTAGTGAGCACCACTTCTGTTGGCGCTACAGTTCTTTGGACTGGCACTGGGGTTTGCGGTGGCTTGAAGCTGGAAAATTTGGAAAGAGCACCGAGGAGGAAATGGGAAAAATGTGTTAGAATACCAAATAATTTATTAAACTAAAAGGCTTCGATATTTATAGGGTGTGTTGGGACTCAGTGCCTTCAGGATCGTCGGGGCCTCATCCAATCAGTATCTTTACTGATCTTCTGGAATGGCCTCCTTGTGGGCATCCTTAATGGATAGCGTCGCTCACCTGACTGAATGGGTGGAAATGCCGCCCCACGTGACTCAGGAATAGGGGAGGATGATCCTGAAATAGATTTAGCTAAGGTAGGTTTGACAACTTATTTGGCATGGCCTGATTTGGAAGAAGGGAATTCGATTCAATTTCTATCTCAAATCCCAACAGTGGTAATGTTAAACGTGAGTTATAGAATGCAAGTTGGCATCATCCTGAATTAGCAATTTTATATCTGGAACAGGTTTTCAAATCCCTGTTCCTCCAATAACCATAATAAACCATCTAAATTGAGGACGTAGCTGGTGCGTTTTAAAGCCTTGGCTGTAACGCTAGGCCAAGCATCACGCACATCCCCAGGACCAAACTGGACATATCTTGCCTGTACCCAGAGTTGGTACAGGTATGTTTCAAGTCAGGAAGGCCTTGTAACCTGACCTTTTTGGCCTCCTGATGACCAGCCTTGTCCTTGAAATATATTCCCTCAATTATGTCATGTAACCATGATATTTGCCATGCATCAATGATGCTTTGAAGCTCTTGGGCGGCTCAATTACTTTTCAGCCATGAAATTAGCCAGTAACTACTGGCAAATGGAGCTCTCCATAGAGGATCAGGAGAAATGCGCCTTAATCACAACTAGGGTTGTTTGTACCCACGAGGATGCTGCAGGGGCTCTTTAATGCCCCTGCAACCTTCCAAATAGTTTTGGGTTGCATCTTCAGCGATTTTAGCTATTGATTGTGTTGATATACTTCACTGAATTAATGTTCAACTACACGTTTCAAGAACATTTGCAGCTTCTTTGGGAGGGCTTCAAATGGCTGCGCACCAACTTGAAGCTGAAGAGAAGCAAATTACTTTCCTCAAGAGGCAACTTGAGTTTGGGGCACCAGAATCCCAGCTGGGCTTTAGCCTCAGGATGGAAAAGTGAATGTGATTGCGGCAATGGAGCCAACAAAGATTATGAGGGAAGTTCATCTGTTCATTGGAATGGTGGGGTACAACAGGAAGTTCATCCCCACTTCATGGACTTGGCTGTGCCACATACCTACCTACTGACCAAAATGTAGTAATCCAGCTGGTTTGTGCTCGCTGGTGCTAACGCCGCTGGATCCCACAAAATAATTAATAATTGCAATAAATATAAACTAATACAATACTTGGGCGTTTAAAGTTTTTTCTATTAGTAAAATGGGGATAAAAGGAAAAGAATCTCCCTCAATACTCGACCGTTCAGTATTTAAAGTATTTGAAGGGTTGAGGGGAGTTTGAGGATATGTTTGGAATAGCTTAGATAGTCGGAATTAGGCAATATTGGGAACAGCATATGGGAACTCAGGATGCTCACTTCACATTAGCGGAATGATAGAAGAGGAATTATTATTGGGCAAATCATATCTGTGAGGTAATGATTGTATGAACTTCAGCCAATCCCCATTCAATAAATATTCTTCAATTTGGGTGACCCCCACCAAGGCTATAAAAGGGGGATCTTCGCATAGGTGCGTTGGAGGAATTGATAGTGAGTGGGGAGTGCCTTTTTATAGTCATACCAAGGTCTGTTATGTGGGCGGAGTAATCTGACTGATTGATTTTTGGTTATTGCCCATGCAGGTAGAGAAATGGTGTTTCCCCGATTAATGGGGTTCCAATGTGAATTGGTCAGGGTCTTTTGGCCGATTCCCTCGACACTATCATTAACATTATTATTAAATCGTTTTTAGCAGCATTGGAAAATCACAAATGGCCAACAGTTCCCCTTTTTGGCTGAATTCAACCTAAGAAAGTCTTATTTTTCAGCTGAGAGGGAAAATGTCTGACACAAAGAAATGAAATTTGAGTGGAGCCTGGAGCAGGAGCAGGAATTTACAGAGTTGAAGGCATGATTGGTAAAAGCACCAATATTGGCTTACCCAGACTTCAATAAGACCTTCTACTTGTACACTGACGCCAGTGACGTGCATCTTGGTGCAATCTTAACACAACTAGATTAAGATGGAGTATATTAACTGATTGAGTATTACTTTAAACTATTCAGCAAGGCAGAAAAGAATTACACAGTTACCAAATGTGAATGCCTTGCAGTAATCAGAGCAACTAATAACTTTATGCCTTACTAAATGGAGTACTTTCTATGGTAATCAAGGATCAAACATTACTACACTTTAAAGAAACATGAAGGATCCAGAATGACGCCTTTCCCGTTGGGCTGTCAGCCTAAAAGGATATAATCTCGAAATTATACATCTAGTAGGAGATAAACATCTCAATGCGGATGATTTGCAGAGACTACTTGTATTCCACTGCAGGCTCCAGAGAGTGATCAACTGTACACCTAATTGGGCTGCCTGAAGAAGCATGGCAGGAAGAGACAGAAGAAGTCAAGAGCGTTCTGCGTAGATGTTATTAAGGCACCCAGCGTATTAATGAAATTCTACAAAAAAGTTTAGGACTTATGGTATCACTACATCCAGCTCAGTGATCAAATGGATATAGTGATGGAGGCTCACATTAATGTGAGCCATGGACGATTTCAAAAGACGTTGACTTACCTCAAGGAGAGGTCTTACTGGGAATGCATTTCTGACGAAGTACACTAAACATTAATTTGTGCATACCATGTGCTAGTTTTCACACACTGGAAAATGAGATTTGAGTTTACGCCCATTCCACCAACTACATCTTTCAGCAATCTCTCTATTGGCGTTGTGGAATATTTGCCAACATCATCCAGTGGCGCCAAGATCATCCTGATGTTGATCAACAACTTCACTAAGTGGGTATAAGCATCCGCAATCAGAATGTATAAAACAAACTCCACTGCCCGCTTCTTGTACAACTAGGTGATTACAAGACATTGATGCCTTCAAACTTTCTTGTCGGACAATGGCAAAAACCTTCAACTCAGATGTGGTGAAAAACTGATAAACTTGGTAGATGAAACAACAGTTCACTACCCCTACACTCCATCATCCAAAGTAAGTTTCAAAAGAGTCAACGGGACACTAGGAGGCCTTATAAAGAAGATGGTCCTAAATTACAAAAAGGTTGAAGTGGGACCAGTTGCTTTCATAAACGCTGCTGGCTTACCAGTTTAGCCACCACCGTGTGATTGAAATGTCCCACTTCAAAGCCCTGTATGGGCGAGAGGCTGCGCTGCCTACCCACTTGTCACCAATAATAGCAGCAGATAGAAAAACTACCACCTGAAAGTTACAAACAGGAGTTGAGGTGTTCATAAAATTCTGTTAGAAGCTTCGAGCAACATTGAAGCCTGCACCCCTCCAAGTCAAAGAAAGATCCAGAGAGGGAAACAAGTTGCCCAAGTTTAGTATTGGTAAAAAAAGGTTTTGTTATACTAATTGATAGGAACACAATCAGAGAAACTTCAGCTATTTGGACTGGTCTGCAACCATCTTAACAAAGTGAGGGGTGAAAATCTCTATTCAAAATGATGCCACTAACATTGTTTTTAATAGAGTTAATGCCCGGCACCTTTGAGCATTCCTCAGGTCTTGCCTTGGAAGGGTGAGTTTTGCAGATAAGACCGTGAGTGGTGCTACTGGTCAGATCTCAACCAGTGGAATTATTATAAAAAATCAAACCAGTGGCAGTAATGGCAACCAGGCCATTAGGGATGGGGGCGATCAAGGCCCTCTTATAAGCATGAACGAACTATTTAATTATTCACTCCAATAGTAACGTCAGGCGAAATAATTTTCTCCCTGCCAATCTTGAAGATTTTTTAGAAGAGAACGATAAAGCTGCCCAAAATTCATGCGGAATTTGACCCTTTTTATACCTTTATAGGCCAAATATAATTTAAATTCTGCTGATGACGTCCCAATGATTAACCAAATTACAACTGCTAAAGTATCAGAAATTTAAGCATATTACCTAATTAGGCAGTCATCCAATTTTTTGAGTGACTTGAAGACACGATGCAAGGCACATCATAGTAGCGTTATCAAATTAAAAACAATATTGAGGCGCATTTTACCAAATATGGCAATCAACCCATTTGAAAACAACTACAATGAGCCAAATCCCAGAAGTGAGAGCTAGCACATAGGACCCTGAACATCTAGGTTCAGGGGTGACCACTGAAAAATGGAGCTTACACATAAAGGTTTTGACAAAAATGAGTGAAGTAGCTAAAGAAGCAGTCAGATGCCGTCAGATTAGAGAATCTTTAAATCCTCTTATTAAACCCCTATGTTTCTTCATACCTTACAATATCACACTCATTTATATCTTGATTTCAACCCTGAAATATATAAGACTTCACTTTTAAATTTTAAAGTTTAAATTTTATTTGAGGTGGGCCGACCTGGGGATGATACTGCACTGATTAAGAGGAAAATTGAATGAATTGGAAATAGGATAAAATCTAGAAAACCTCCATGAGCGGCGTATGATAGGCCAGGAACTCCATGGACTGCCTTTTCTATTTGTTATCTCAGTTTCTGGGCATTGGTGCGCAACACCAACACAGTCATAATCGTCCCCTACCCAAAGTTCCTGTACCAGAATCAAACTTGGGGAGGCAGCGGTAGAAGTCACTATTCTACCACTGGGGTATCCTCCCCTATAAGACTTCACTTTTATTCTACTAAAAACCCGTTCTACAGAATCTTAAGCTTACCTTTTTTGCATTACCTTGTGGTGTATTAAGTTATTAATCTCCAGTAACCAGTCTGGTATAATTAATCCGAAAAAATCATCAGTATCCAGTCTGGTATTAACCCATCTTTTATAAAGACACTTTGTTGAGGACAGAATGTGCTGATAACGCCAAGAAAGAGATAAAAAAGTTCCTTTTAAGTCACGAAGGCCAAAGTTTAACAAGAATGTCCAAGAGTGTATGGAAGTCTTCTAAGAGAGTAAAAAAATCAGCCAAGAATTTGATGCACCAAGTGGTAGCATCTAAGGAGGGTTTTATTTGTAAGAACTGTTGTCATGTTAGAGAAGGTTGTCTGTTGCTTAATTTGCGCGGATTAAATCCCCTGAGCAGTGAGTAAGCTTTAAAGAAATGAGCCAAGGTTGGCTCATTGACTAGAGGATCTGGTGTTGATCTACCTTTCATTTCCTTGTGAGGAGAAGAGGGATGAACTACAATGAGAGTGGCGATGAAGTATGCTGGAGTCAAAGAGGACCGTTACATTGGCTGGATCAGCCCAGGTTCAAACTGTATTTGCTGTAAGGGGCTTAAGGTGAGAGGATAAATTTAGGACTTAGTAACGCCATTTGAGAATATCCTTTAAACAATAAGGAGTTGTAGAACATGTCCTGGGGTAATACAGGTGGACCAGTTCATATTGTTAATGAAGAACAACTGAAATAGTACTGTCACAGCATGATGCTGAGAGAACCGCGCTTGAGAGAGGTGGAAGCAAGTAGGAAATAGAGAAGGGCTTAGTTGCTGATAAGGGTATGAGGTGCGTTGAGTGCGGACCAGACTGAGCTCCACAAAAGTCATGTTTAACTTTGATGGCCAAAATGTGATCATGCCTGAGGTGACATCCGCTCCTAAATTGCTATCTTTTACTGGATAGTCTAGTTAAGAGGGAAATGTTTTAAATTTTAATACCATTTTATCCAAACCAATCAGATTATAACAAATTTGCTTTCCCAGTGGGATAAAACCCTCTAGTGAATATGGAAATTAGCATTGTATAAATAAAAATTGTTCAGTGAATATCCTTAACAAACACTAGCTGATCTTCTGGGTTCTTTACCAGATTGCTAATGGTTTTTCAGTGATGATCTCCAAAAATGTATTTAATATATAGTTTAATTGCCAACTTAATTAATGGTAATTTAATTTTTTTAGTCAATAGGAGTTTTTCAGCCAATCAACTAATGGATCTATGTCTAGTTGCTGAAGCGTTAACAATGCTTCTGGTAACAACTCATAAGTTAACCTTTTATGTATCGCGACCTTTGTCAATGGGTAAGGGGTCTCATTACCAAGTATGTTGATAGCCTATATTAGGGTACTTTGCTGAGGTTGAATGAGAATGTAGGGGCACTTCATCAATTTAACTTAAAAGCAATCAAATTTCTAGTTGGCTTAGAATCTGACTAGATAGATGAGGAAGATCACTATGGCTGCAATTACAAAGGGTTAATCCATCTGCAAAGGTTGCCATTTCAAAGTGAGGCGCCAACGGAAGAGTTGGGCACTGTATTCATTATATATTCCCTTGTTTTTAGTAAATGAAGTAGACAAACAAAACAACTTGAATATTTAAACTGCTATACATTTGCTGTATTTCTACTCTAGGTATTAGAGTTGAAGGATCAGATATCAATGGTTTAAATATTGATTGTTAAGCTCTCCAACAACTCATATGTATATAGAGGAAAAGTTTGAGGAGGAAGTTCCCTTAGTACAGAAGTATCTTTAAGGGTAGAAGGAGGAGTGTATGTACCAGTCTAGCGTTTAGGACACTACTTAAGCTGGTTGTGAAAATTTTAATTATGAATATAGTCTTCATAAAATCTCCAACCCAGTCAATTAGTATATCATTTTTATTTCAACGTGCACACCAGAGACTGTGCAGTAGAATTGTGATCTAAAAAGAGTAATATAGCTCAAAAA
This sequence comes from Massospora cicadina, assembly GCA_022478985.1. NCBI lineage: Eukaryota > Fungi > Entomophthoromycota > Entomophthoromycetes > Entomophthorales > Entomophthoraceae > Massospora > Massospora cicadina. The sequence goes on from JAKSZP010011932.1 coordinate 131,277, forward strand.
GGTTACATTGGCCAGGATTCATAACACATTATCAATTATAATCCTGAATTATTTGTTCTCAGTTATATTGGAAAGTATATGAGGTCATAAGATCAACTTTGTATGATTAAAGGGTTGAAATTCACTCATTAGAAGTTATCCAATCTGCCAGATTTTCATGGTGGCTGTCAAGCCACCAGGGAGGAATCATTGGCAGCATATTTATCTGAAGGCAGGCCTTTGAAGCTTGCAGCCTTGGACGAGACATTCTCCATTAGAATAAAGTAAGATACAGTAAATAATATGTTCTGCTGAGAAGTACTTTATTTAAAGTAATCAAGTACTATTTATAGTGCTTCAAAATGTAAGGAAAATAAGAGGGATTTTAAGGGTAGTGTCATGGTATCTGTAGGAAAGTCCCAAACTGGTATAGGTGGTAATAGATAAAATTGTGGATTAAGATTAGAAGATAGCTTGGAAATTTAAAAATTCTCCAAATTTATAATAAATAAGGTAAAGACCCAAATTCAGTATACCAGTTGAGAACTAGAATCAAACTACATTCTCAAAATTATTGGGCCATTTGGGAATTGTGCCCTTCAGTTTAATATATTGACCTTCCCCCTGGACAAGGCTTTCACCTAATTTAGGAATCCTGACAACGCCCTCCCCAAGCCTTGTCCTAGTGGAGTAAGTTGTGACCTGAGGGTTAAGGTAGATGAAGGACTCAAATTCAGAGGTGTACAGAGCCTCATGCTTGATGCAGTCCAGGTCAGTGATGCCAGTGTGGGAGTTGTGGAAGTAGTGGTAGGCCTCATACTCAGAGCGGCTCAGGTAGATAAAGAAATCAAGCTCCTTTATGGTGATGTCAATGTCAGCCTGCGGGATACAATTGGCAGCTTCACTAAGCAGCTCCAGGTGGAGTGCAGCCAGGGCGGGGTCCATGAGGCCACCAAGCTTGCGAGGGCAGCACCACACATAGTTCTCATGAACCATAAGTAGCGCAATATGAAAGTTATAGAAATAGAACTCAAAACGGTCAGACAGGGTGTGGTTCCCATAAGCTGTGGCATGCTCTTGGAGCTAAGCCTCTGTGGTAAAGCACTCAGAATGTTCTTTGAAAAGGTGGCTCAAGTTCCTCAATTGGTGATCCGATGCTGGCTGAGCAATCTAATCTTTTGAGGTGGCTGGCTTTGAGCTGCCTACTGGTTTTAAGGTAAATCGCCTTTAGGTTGGATAACTCCAGCCTAAGCTGCGAGTTGTCAATCTTGAGCATTTCAATATGATCAGTCTTGTCCCAGATCTCTGACTGCAGGACAAACAGCAGCTTTATTCCTGGATAACTTTCAACTTGGAGACCTTCAACTCCTCCTCCAACTGCATTATTCTTTTGAACGCCTCCTGCGCCATCTTGGCCATGCTGATCTAAGCCTCTTTAAGCTTCCAGCTCAAAAATTTGCCACCCAAACCCTGCATCTTTCAATTACCTTATCTGCCAATAGATCCAGGTAAAGTTTGGAGGTTTTGTTGTTGTCAGTGAGCTTCATAGGCGAGCAACCCTGTGAGTTTTGAAGCTGGCCAAATGACTGTAGGGTGTTGCCCCTTGAAAGATTTGACAGCTAGACCTTTTCAAGTGACGCTGAACCACCGTCTTGGGATTGGGGTGAACAAATCTCACTTGCAACTGAAAGCAACCTGAGCAACAAAGTTTGAGAGGGAAATTTGAAATGGGCTGAAAGGTTGGCATTAGTTGCGGAGGTAATGTCAGTCAGTTCCTCAAGCTTCACTTTTTCAGGACCCTCATTTTTGTGAGGATCAGCGGTATTCCAATCAGAGAACTGAACCAGGTGACTTGACATTTCGCTTAAGTAGTATCTGGCCCAATCTCCGGAGGGGAGCCATTGAAGTTGAAAAGTGTTAGATTTGCTGAAAAGGAGTCATTGAGCTTGTCACCAATGGTGCAAAGGTAAGTCCCAGGTATTTTATCTGGAGTTTCCTGCGCATCATCACACTGATTTTTTTGAGGCTTCCAGAAAATTCTCAAGGCTTGATGCTTCCTTCAAATTTAAGTTCTAAATCTCAATTTGTCCCAATTTCATTAATTTGGTGTTGTCAATGCCCGCTGGCCACATTTGATTTGTCACTCAGCACTTTTGGGTTCAAATTGGCTATAAAGTTTTTTTCCACTATCTGCTTTGAAGCAGCAGAATGGGAAATGTCATCAAAAGGTGGATTTCGTTTTTAATTACCTAAATAAATATTATTGTGAGTAATGAAATCATTTGTTTTAAATTCTGACCATTCCAATTGGTTTTATTTTCGCTCTTCAACTGGGGGATAAATATCAATTTGGTCAGCTTCTTTTTATATTGCTTCATTTTAGAGAGAAATGTAGAGAGAGTTTCCTCATAATGGGAAACCCATCCTAAAGGCCAGTAGTCATTTTTTGTGTGATATTTTCCCAAGCGTCTCTTTAGTCACAGTCCCATTCTTCCTTACTAAGTTTTGTTTCGTTTTTGTAATAAAGTATTGCCTTTTTCAATCTCTTCACCTTATGATGTTGGCTATTTAGCTATTTGACATCCTTTTTAATTATTTCAGGAATATAAAAAAATTGAGTAAGAGCTTGAGTTGGCCTGGTGTTTTAGCAACATATAAGGCCTTCTTCTCTATACGCTTAAAGCTCTTCTTGGTAAAATTGCTTCCCACAGTTACTGCATCTTGGCCATTCCAGTGTAGATGTTCCAAAAGTTCAGGGTCTGGAGTACCTACTGAGGATTGATAACTCTTATCGTCTAAGATTAGGGCTATATCCTCATGGTGCAACTCAGAAGCGACCTGGCGAGGAGCACCATTTTGTCAGGCCACAAGGGAGAAATAATTGGCAGCATGTTTATCTGAAGGCAGGGCTTTGAAGCATGCAGCCTTGGACGAACCATTATAGATTAGAATAAAGTAAGATAAAGTAAATAATATGTTTTGCTGAGAAGTACTCTATTTAGAGTAAATAAGCACTATTTATAGTGCTTCAAAATGTAAGGAAATGAAGAGGGATTTTAAGGGTATTGTCATGGGATCTGTAAGAAAGTCCCAAAACTGGTATAGGTGGTAATAGATAAAAGTGTGGATTAAGATTAGAAATAACTTGTAAATGTAAATATTCCCCAACTTCATAATAAATAAGTTAAAGCCCCAAATTTGGTATACCAGTTGAGAACATAGAATTGAACTACATTCTCAAATTTATTGGGCCATTTGGGAATTGTGCCCTTCAGATTAATATATCAACCTTCTTCCTGAACAAGGCTTTCGCCTAATATATGGAGAATACCAACTGTGGAAATGAAGCATAAGTCAAATCCTTCAAATTGAGGCTTATAGCTCCACCCTACTTCAGCTTGGGCTAGCTGAGAAAGTCTAAGGCGGATTATTATAACACATAATCAATTAATTTTTTGTTATTTCCTTCTATTTGGTTGTAATCCTTATTATTTTGAAAAAATCTTTGGTAATATATGGGTTAATTATGTTTCCTGTAGTGAGTACCACAGTGTATTGTGCAGCAAACACACACTACTGCACAGGGTAATTTTCTCACTGGAATTTATTGGATCCTCTAATAACAATACCTCAATCCCCCCAACAAGGTCTTATTCCATCATATAACATATAGAAGCTCAACGTGATTTGATCTCTACAATCTTAGTATAATAAAAAATTACTCCATAAATAACATCCAAAAAACAGATAAATTAGGTAAAATGAGACTTTCTATTGTAATAATTAGGGAAATTAATATATACATTACATTCTAGCCGCAGAACAATGATGTCCTTAAATTTAGGAGTAAGATTGATATGGAGTACAATGTGTATAAGGAGCACAATGGTACAATAGGTTTAATGGTATAATATACAGGTAAAGACTTGGTAAAATAAGGAACTGCACTTGAAAAGTCTAGAGTGGGCTGACGAGTTCAATTGGTAAATCAGATAGCAACATGTGTTGATGATTGCTCACTTGCATCTATTCTAGTTCAACATAGTAAATAATGATATAAAGCTAGATATCCTATGTCAAATCAACACTTCAACAGATCTCATGACAGTGGGTTTGACGCGGTGTAAGGACATAAGGTGCATGATGGAAAAAAATTAATGGCCAATATGAGCCCAGAATGGCTGAGATGAACCATGTAAATGGCTGTATCAGTAAGTTAATGTCTACATTAATACTATTAGTTCCTTGTAATACACAGCATAGTTCAACTCAAGAAGGGAAATTATGCTTAAAAGAGACCACATTTGATACTTGACTAAATTTTTGCCCACTTGTGACAGAGAAGAAGCAATAACGAGATTTTAAGCATCACCGTCCACTATGCTTTTTGACTAGGTCAAAGTGGTAAAGTATGAAGTGAGAAAGAAGAGTGCAATTCACAGCTAATAAAGCAACCTAAAGTGCAGAAGACTACTGAAGAGATTTTGCACCACTAGCATTATTCAGGGGCGCGGCAACCTCCAACTGGCATGGGGTAAATTTTTTGATGAAGATGCATGTTGTAATTTTGGACGGTATCCCTAGGATCTGCCAGGCTATTCGCACAGGTTGAGCCCTCTGAAAAATGGACGGATGATGTGAAGATTGTCAGTCCTTCAGATGTACTTGAAAATATATTTAAAAATAGGAGCAATTGCGCTAAACCAGTATTTTTATTTATTTTATAATACAGTTACGTTTCGCTGTCCTGCTCGCCTTTCTTTTAAAACTTACCTCTCTAAATCGCCTATTTCACTTATATATGTCAGCTGCAGGTGATATTATTTCTTATTGCTTGGGTTATTCTATTCTGCTGATTTTCCTCAAATTCTGGCTTATTATTTTTAATCCGCTGTCGCCCTATTTACAGGCAACTCACTTCATATTCATCAAATATTAATATCACCTTATCGCCTTTTATTGAGGCAATCTAATAAACTCATTATATCCAATAAGACTTATTATATCCTAATATCGCCTTATCTCAAGGCAATCAAATAATTGGAACTAATTCTGTGTTTGGCGGTTTCCGCCTGGATGTCCCAAGACTATTGTCCAGCCAAATCAAAATTGCGACATTACCCCCTCCTTGACTGGACAATAGGATCCTATTGTTTATAAGGTCTGAGAAACTTCGCGTGTACTCAATTAATGATCTATCCACTAATAGGATCCTTAATAGTATACACGTCAACTCCAGTCTTCTCTATTATTTTAAATGAACCTATCCAAATACTGGCAAGTTTAATATTCCATCCAAATCCATGCTGGTCATTAAAGATATCCATATTACCTTCCTTGAATGACACCAATCTACTACATTATGTCTGATCTGCTGCCTGATTCTTAATCTTCTTGGCCAAGCTGAAGGAGTATGATTTGGTTTGTAGCTTGATCAGAATGTTTCTGAGGTTAGTCAAATAGCGGTGAGGTTCTAATCCACCAGTGTCTTCTACATATGCAAAAGCAATGCTGGAAGAGCTGGGTGTCAGCCATATAGTAATTGGAACAGACTCTTTCCTGTGGCAGAGTAGTAACTGATGTTATATGCAAACATGGCGGTGGAAAGGAGGGAGCTCCAATCAGAAGGGCAATCTGCTACTAATTTTTGGAGTATGTTCACCGAGTTCCATTCACTCGTTCAACCATTCCATTAGACTTGGGGTGATATGGAGTCATCAGAACTCCACGGATCCCTATAAGCTCATTCAATATAGGAAGTATGTGCGAGGTGAAGTTATTGCCATTATCAGTGAGAATGAACTGAGGGCAGCCGTGTCACTGAATGATGCATTCTAGCACGAATTTAGCTACCATAATGGCCCCCAGGTCTCATAGCACCCTTACTTCAACCCACCAGGTCAAATGATCGATTGCCACAATAATGTACTTACAACAGTTGGCTCCTGTCAGCAAGGGCCTGATGACATTAAGGAGACTGTATGCTAAGTGAAATGTGGTCTCACTAACTGATATGACATCATATGATGAAACAGCTTCTCCATTTGACATTGATGGCAACAGGAAATAATTTCGAGCACATCAAAACTCATACTTTACCAATAGTACTTTGGGCATAACAACTCCATAGTCTTATGCATGCCACCATGCCCGACCACCCTGTGAGCGCTCATAATTATTCCTGGCCATGTGGAGCACCACGGGAAATTCACTGTAGAATTGCCAATTTGTTTATACAGTTCTCCATTCCATTGGAAGGTATTCAAGCACAATTTGCTTAACATTTTGATTACTTGAGGCGGTTCATCGTCATATTTTCCACTGAGCATCTTATCATACATTACAGGGGGTGGAAGGCGAGTTGGTAAGGGCGTATGGCTACCAACCTGAAGGTTGCAGGTTTGATTCCCACCCTTCACACATCAATCGGGGTGCCAGCCAAAGGAAGCTATTGGCGGTTAGTAGGTCTAATAACTTGAAAACCTTACCCATGACGTAACCAGAAAAATTTGAGTCCTGATCCAGAGGTGGAAAAACTTTCTTCAACAGAGTTGACCCTGTTCAGGTTTCATGTCATTTCTTTCTTTTGGTAATGCCTGTCCCCTGGTCAGATTGCCTTAATTAAATAAAAACTTATCATACATTATGTCACTAAGGTCTGCTGTCACCACAATAGTAAGTAACTGAATAAAACAGTCTGCATTCTGATGCTTTGCTCCTGGCCGATGATGAATCTAAAAAATTGTAATCCTATAACTTGAGAGCCCATTGAGCCAATTGACCTTCTGGGTCTCCGAGATTTTGCAACCAGCATAATGATATGTGATCAGTTATAACTTTAAACTTTACCCCATGCAGATAGACTCAGAATTGTTTATGTATGTAAATTACTACTAAGCACTCCCACTCAGTCACAGTATAATTATGCTTGTGAAAATTCAGACTATGACTACAGAAAGTGACAAGATGTTCTTCTCCCTCATCGTCTTTCTGAGAAAGTACTGCCCCAGCAGCAAAGGGACACATCCATTTGAACAATAAATTCCTTATTGAAGTTTGGGTATTGCAGCACCAGTGCGCTGCTCAGCGCCATATAGAGTACATTGAAAGTGGATTGACGATGTTCTGTCCACTTAAACACAGCGTCCTTTTTCAACAACTTGAATAGTGGACCCCCAATACAGCTAAAATTAGGGATAAAACGTCAATAGTAACTGACCATCCCCAGGAATACCTGTATATTGCGCTTATTATTAGGTGTAGCCATTTTGCTAATGGCCTCCACCTTAGCCAGTTGTAGCTGCAGCCCCATTGCATCTACCACAAAACCCAGATATTCTAGCTGATCTTTGAAAAAGTTGCACTTTTGAGGTTTAATTTTTATGTTTGCCTCAGCCAGCCAACGGAATACTGCTTCTAGGTGGTCTAGGTGCTCCAAAAAGGTTCGTGAGAAAACGTTAATATCATTGAGATATACTAGAACGCATGACAGTTTCAGGTCGCCAAGAATAGTGTCCATGGCCGACTGAAAAGTAGCAGGAGCATTACACAGTCCTTTAGGCATCCGTGTTGGTTGAAAAAGGCCTTTTAAGGTGATCACAGCACATTTTTCCTGTTCCGCCAAGGGTAACTCGATTTGCCAGTAGCCTGAAATTAAATCTATTGCAGAAAAGCAATGGGAACCCCCTAGTCAGTCCAGAGCGTCCTCAATTCTTGGCAAGGGGTATATATCCTTTTTAATAATACTGTTGAGTTTCCAATAGTCTATTAATACCCAGTTGGTGCCATCCTTCTTTTTTACTATTAGAACAGGCAAAGCCCACGGGCTCTTGGATGACTCAAGCATCCCTTGTTGTAATAACTTATCAATTTCTTCAGTAACAACATCTTCCGCTGCCCGAGAGTGGTGGATCAGTTGAGACCTTATTGGAGGATGATCACCTGTATAATCGATGGACCACCCTCAAGCACCCCCTAAATTATGATTGTCAACAGCAAAAATCCCCTTGTATTTCTAAAATAAAGCCATTGCTTGATCTTTTTGTTCATCCATTAATCCTGTTAAAGTACTCCGTGGTACCATCATTAGTACATCAACTGATGGTTCAAGTGGCAGTCCAAATTCATCAAATGATCCAAAATCATGAACCTGGCGGACCTCATCTATGGGAATCAGATGTAGATACACTATAGTTTGACGGCGGCAGATTTGCATTGGTTCGCTCTGCAGGTTTGCTAACAAAATCTTTATCTCCCCATGTCCTGGGAGTATAATTCCTGGAGCCACATGCGGCTCAAACCATGTTTGATGATAAAGCCCAATGACTTCTCCGTATAGCCCACTTGGCACTTTCTACCTCTAACTCAGTGTTCACTATGACTTGATGACTGGAAGGGATGGATATGGGCCCTACTGCTCAGAGAGGTATTCCTTGGTATTCATAATTCTGCTGAGGAAGGGCCTGAGTTTTGCGCTTTAGTAGTTGGTAACAAACAAGCCATATCCTATCAAAGTAGGCGAGGTTGATATGACTAGTATGAACTGAATCCTTTGGTATGCCCCTTATAGTAAAGTATATTGGGATCCGCTGACCCAAGATGTTGAGGGTCTCCTTCATCATATCAACGATAGCCCTGAAGTGTCAAAGAAAAGTGGTCCCATTTAATATGCCATAGTGTTCATTTGGTAATATAATCGCCGGAGCTACAACAACAATGGATCCAAAGCGCAGAAGAAGCGCACTATAAGATCCCTCAGAGACAGTACTTACAGCTCCAGCAGATCCATAAACCATGCAATGGTCTACATCAGGATTCAACGTCAATTTTTGCACTAACTTAGTGGAAATGACGTTGACTGGATCGCCAGTATCTATTATAGCGCGAGCTCCATTTTTCTGCTTCAAAAATATCACATTATGTACACTCAGAATAAGAAGAATATTGACTGTTTAATACATAAATATTTACAGGTTCTCTTTTCCTAAGAAAATTCATAATCCCCTCTCCAACTTGGGGGTATTCTCTGACAATGGTATCTACTGGACGGGCAACGATTATACCTTTCATAGTTGGTGCATCTGTGGCAGGATCAAGTTGGTCTGAGGATGCTTGATCAAGCATTTGATTTTAGATTTATTGCGAGGAAGGCCGACCAGGGGACAGACACTTCCAAATTTTGACTAAAAGAAATGAAATTTAGCAACATGGAAGGCAACCCAGAGAAGCGATGCTATCTCTTGTTGCCAGTGGGAACGCCACTATGGGGAGGGGAGGGGACGTGTTAAGGGGCCGTAGCCACTATTGAACATGTGTGGAGGAAAGGGTCCGATTTGATGAACCAAACTGGGAACCAGGAGGAGACCAGCTGACGGCAACATGGTGGGAGGTACCCAAATATCCACGCTTGGAAGTGGTCCACCAAATGGGACCGGAAATCTGTGGACAGCTTCTGGGAGGGTGGGGGTGGAGCCTGCGATGGCATCCAAGACAATCGTGTGGATAGTCCACATGGCGATTGTGACCACCAGGCATGGAGGGAGGGTGGAAGGGGGGATACCATGGATATAGCAAATATATCTATTGACAGAATGAAGGGATGTGTTTGAACCTGGCCAAGCAGACATTGAACTTCGCGCCATATCACTTTAGAGGTAGGACACTTCTCCAGGCGGTGAAAACAGCGTTCCATACTGGCCACACACAACACAGGATGAGTGTAAAGCGTTAGAGCGCTCAGCCGTATGGTACACCTGCCTCAGGCAGCGCCACAAATGGGAGCGGATCTGAGGCTGCAACAGAGGGTGGTGTGCGTATTTCCAAATAGTCTTCTAGGTCTCAATGGAGTAAGGGATGTCCATCATGTCCAGGTAATCCACCCTGGATAGGACATGGGGCCGTGTGGGGATCACGCCATCTTGAAAGGGTAGCCCCTGTACCTCTTGTGTGAACTGAGGAGAGAGGCAGCCTCTCTGGGCTGTGTGTCCACTAATAAAAATTCTCCACTCTGCGCTCCGCATGGAGAGGAGGATTTGCTTGTAGTGGGTTTTAGTACCGTGAGGACCTGTGGCCGATGGGTGGGAAGCCAGGTAGCTCATCAAGGAGTGAGGGTTTGATGGATTGACAAAGCCCAAGGCGCGGGAGAAGTTGGAGCGGGCCGCGCGGGACCAGTGTTGGGAGGGGAGCATAGGGGCGGAGACAGCCGCAATCCAGGTGCCCAGGATCTTGGCAGCATGGGCTTTGAAGTCAAGCAGGCCATGCCACCATGATGATGAGGGCCAAACATGTCCTCAATCCATACTGGTGGTGGGCGGCCTGACCAATGACATCCTTGCAGAAGGTCATACATGGATTTGAAAAAGCCTGGGGAGAAGGTGATGGCATGGGCTCCAAACCAGACCTTGGAGAGGAGCATGGAGTTGGCTAAAACAATCCTGCCAGTAAGGGAAGTAGAGTGAGCTCTGAGGGAGGCGATGCGCTTCGTCACGTTGTCTAGAATATGACTTTCCATTACTGCTGAGGCATACCCGCCTGCCTCCACCCACACGCCCAGATGGCGAACAGGCCCTATGGTAGGGCGTGGCATGAAGGGGAGCACTAGTGGGGAGGTGTGGGGTGAACAGGGAGGGCGAGCATGTGTGTGAGCAGATGGGCTGGGCTGAGCACTGGTCGCTGGGGCCCAGCATGCTTGATACCGACCAAGGAGGATGATTTCAGTTTTGGAAGCGTTCAGTGCAGCATTACTTACCCGGGAATACTCCTGGATTAGAGCTTCAAGTGCGTGTGCGTTTTTATTATTAGACACCCCAACCACACAGTCATCTGCAAATGCCATCATCTTGACTGGGGCTTGGCCTGGTACATGGACCCCAGTGAGGTGGGCATTCACGTTTTGAAGTAGTGGGTCAAGGCTGAAGTTGTATAAGAGTGGGCTAAGGGGGTCTTCTTGTCGTAAGCCCCTTTGAGGGCGGACTACTTCCGTTAGGAATCCAGGGCCATGCACTGCCATTGTTGCAGATTCCGTGAGCAGCATTACCCAGTTGATGAAGCAAGGGGGTAAGCGGAATTGATGGAGGCAGGCCCCGAGGTATTCCCAGTTTACTCTATCATAGGCCTTCTGTTGGTCAAAAAATACAAGTGCCCCAGAGGCTGTGGACTGGCATGCGTTAGCCACAGAGTGCACATTGTCCCAAATCGACCTTCTGGGTATGAAACTGAATTGTTCTAGGGATGGTGGCAGATGCTACATTCCTTAAACGGTTAGCCATGATTTTGGTTAAAATTTTTGTATCTGTGTTAGCTAAAGAAATGGGGCGACAGTTGGCTAGGTCTAGCTTATCCCCTTTCTTGAAGAGTGTGATGGTGAAGGCCTCTTGCCCTCCTGGTAGAAGGCGCGTATCCAGAAGGCTCTGGTTAAGGGAGGCTAGCAGCAGTGGGGATAGTTATTTGAAGTACTAATTATAGAAATCATACAGAATGCCATCAGGGCCTAGGCATTTCCAATTTGGTGCACTGCGGATGGCAGACCAGAGTTCATTCGGAGTAATCAAATTCATTAATTCTGGGTATTGGGAAATGGTGCAGATGTGGGTGCAGTTTTAAAATTTGCCACTTTGGCCAGCTGATTTGGGTCAAATTGGTATACCTCAGAGTAATACTTTTGTATTTCGATTGCCACTTTGGCTGGCATATCCACAACGGAATCATCCGATCTCCACACCTATGTGCAGGCCACACTCTGGCTTGGTGCGAAGATTTTTTAAAAAAATATGCGGTGCACTTGTCATCCTCTGTAATGCGTTTAGCCCTGTATTAAACACAAACCTGATGTTTGTGTTGCCTTTTGAGTGCGTTGAGGTGGGCAGCTTCTTCCGCCCACTTCTGGCCCCATGCAGGGCTGTAGCCTGTGGCTGAGATGTTGGATTCCAGGTGTGCCAACTCTGCCAGAGCGCGCAAAATGATGGACAATGTAGCTCGTGAGCATCGGGAGGAGAGGTGGTGAGAATGGCGAATGGTATCCTCTTTCAAAGGCTGATCATGTGGAAATTGGGTCCGCACAAAATGCTGTAACAAACTCTTTTGCCAAAGTTGCTGATTCCACCCAAGTGAAAAATCCTGGCGACGAAAGTTTGGGAGGGCGGAGTTTGCACCAATGTGGGGCCTTAGCCACTGTGACAGGTAATTGGTAGGTTATTGAGACCAGCTGGTAGCCAGAGAATTTGATTTTTGTTGTTTGGAAGTGGGAAATGTGAGGTTGAATTTCGCCAGCGTAAGGATAAGGTCGATGTGGGTCATGGACCTTAATTGGCCGTTGTGGATGTAGGGGCGCGTCATGTTTTTAGGCAGCTGGGCTTGCCGCAGCAGCGCATCTATTAACTCAATGGTGGCCTTTAGAACGCAAAGTTCTATGTGACCCTGGGGGGCATGGGAGGAGGAAGGCCAACAGTCCGTGGGTGAGTTTAGCCAACAGTTTATGTCACTAACTACAAAAGGGTCTGGGGGTAGTGGGAGGGATTTGACCAATGAGAAAAATTCCTTACGCTCTTGTACACAGATTGGGACAAAGATGTTGACAATAGCATGCGCCATGTTGGCCCACGAGAAAGTGACAATGAGGACTCAGCCATTGAGGAAGGATTCTGACAAAAAATTTGAAAAAATTGTTTTTCTGAACTAGCACCCCACAGTGCTCTGACCAAAAGGATAGGGATGGGAGGAGCATGGTTTTCTAAGCATCCTTGGAACCTCGCGGACAGTGGACTCCTGGATGGACAGGATATCCACGGGTAAATTTTTTTGTAAAAAACTCAGTTTCCTAGCCCAGGATGGCGGGGCCTTGAGTTTGGCGATATTCAACGCCCCTAAAGTGAAGGTTTCCCCCATCACACCTTAGGTGCGAGGGGGTGGGCACCCAGGCTCACTAGCCTCCTCTCGATCCCCATGGGCCTTCACAGCAGCATGGGTGTTTACAGCAACGTTATCAGTAGTTTTGTAATTTTTAGTAGAAAGATTCGCTTTGGCTTTTGCCTTCACTTTTTGTTTCCCCAATGTTGAACGTTTTTTTTGTGGTGCGGATGAGTTTGGTGCACCAACGTTCAGGTCAAAAAAAATTTTCATGTAGGTTGGGAACCAAGTCAGTTTCAACTGAGGCTTGGTTGCAAAGGTCAGGTGAGATCAAGTCACCCATTGGATCCTCAGATTGGGTGGCTCAATTGGCATGGGCTTCCCAATCTGATTGGTTGAGGGATTGCCGAGTTGCTCACACCGCAAAGGTTTTGATGTCCTCCTGGCATTGGGAGTGTGGGATAGCGGTGGTGACTTTAGCCGCTTCCTTGGCCGTGGCCCTGCGGGCCTGTTTGGCCTTCTTTCGCTCTTGAGGGGAGATAGGCTTTACTAGTAGGTAGCAGCCTTGTGCTCCCCATGGGAAAGCCTCTTTGGTGCTGGTGGTTGATTTGTAGTGCGCCTCTCCACTGGCCATGGCCGCCGAGGGGTGCTCTTGGAATGTGATGCCCTCCTTGGTGGGGCATGTGTATGCCTTATGGCTGAATGCATCACAGTGGGTGCAGATGGGGGGTGCCTGTCTACGGTTACCCGGAAATGGTGGGTGGTATGCCCTTTGATATTGATATATGTGGAGTGCGGGATATGGGTTAGGTCCTTCGCAATCTCCTCAGTTGGAGTCAGAACTGCAAAGGCTTTGCTGGTGCACAGGTGTGGCATCAGCATAAAGCATTGCTTCTCAAAGGATTGTATTTAGCCATATATGGTGAGACCATCTTTCAGGTGCTGCTCCAGAATGGCACGTTTGACTGTAGTGGGCAAAAAGTTGAACGTGAGGAAAATTTGGTTGGATTTTGTCCATCTGATGCGTTTGGTTTTGATGACCCATTGCCCTTTAGGGAGGTCAATCACTATGCGCACCACAGAAGCTTCATCTGCTGTCTCCTTGTTTTTGAAACCGAGGTCCAGCCAACTGCATGACATGGGTGAGGTGCGACATACACCGCAGTTAGGAAAAAAGTGTGCACATCCCCACAAAATTTTTCCCATAAAGCTGTTTGTTGGATGTCCAGAAACACCTGGACTCCATATTCCACCGACAAGAGTGGTTGGGAGTGCGGCGTATTGATGTACTGGTTGCATCGTGCTTAGCAATTGAGGATTTCTAGGGAAATAGTGACCGCTGGTTTTTTATTTTTTTTTCTATTCCGCCAGTTTCTCTGGGGCGTTTTTGAACGTTTGAGGCCGCGGGCCTACCACCTGTGCCTCTTACCATACTTGCCCAACTGCTCTCTGACATGGGTGCAGACTAATCTCCTTTGTGAGATTATCAAACTAGAATCAGACTTGAATTAAATAAGTTGCAAAAGTGATTGCAACGAGAGAGAAAAGTTGATCAAGCATTTGACAGGCGTAGGGTTTTGGTTGATTAAGGGACTCTTCTTTTGCCGTTGCCTTAGCTTGAGCTCAAATTACTATGTTTACTCCTCCAACCAGCTGCTGATTTAAAATTCCGTCATCATACTGAGGAACTTTAGCAGGATATACTACTATTGATTTGGGGATTTGTTGAGTGGGTATCGCGGAGGTAGAGGGTCCCATCTCTTCTCCGCTCCATCTTTTCCCTAGTATTGGTCTTTTTGGATGTAATTTACTTGGCGATTATGACAAGATTTTGCCAAATGACCAGGGCGACCACATTTATAGCAGTTGACCCCATAGGAACCATATCCTAGGTTATCATAAGCATGTCCAGACTGGAAGGTTTGAGGTCACTCAGTATACCCAGTTCCAGGTCAGTAAGCTGATTGTTGATGGTTGTTGTAATTGGGACCAATTGATAACTAGGTTGCTGGCTGTTATCATGGCCAACCCATTGATGCTGATTGAACTGTTGATTATAATTTGGTTGAGGACAAGGCGCAGAATTCTATTAAGGCTGAGGATTACTAAATGAAGCTAGAGGTGGTCAATAGTATTCTCCAGAATAAGAGGGTGCCATGGCAGTGGTAGTCTTATGATCCAAATTTGGCGGCGGAAAGTTAGGAAATACCCGCCATAAGAACTGTACAATTTTAAGCAGAGATATGTCATCGTCCAAAAGCGGTGAAATAAAATTAGAAAGTTTGCAATATGGCTTCACCGCGGCAGACATGGCAATGCACACGTTGGCTTCTGCTAGGTACCCAGCTCCAATTAGTACATGGGCTTCCGTGGTGAAATTATCAGTGAACTTGATGAGAGTCTCATTTTGACAGAACCTGATGGTTAAAAATTCCGCTTTTTGTTGTGACATTTTTGAGTTTCCTCCAAACAAACAGAGTATGGTGTCCTTTATGTCTTTATAGGAGACTGAATTACAGGGGAGGTAACAGGTGACCTGATCGGCACTTCCCATATCCAGAGCAGATATTAGCAACTTAGCCTTCCATTTATCGGAGGCTCCTTCTGCAGCAAACTCAAAACGTTTAAAGAACCTATGGATGTTCCCATTACAGTCAAATGGGGGTATCTTTTCGATACTAATTTCCTCCTTTTGTTTGCAGTTATTAGGGCCGAAATGAGGAATGGAATGAGAACTGAAAGCGGATTCTTGCTGAGGAGTGCGATTAGCAGAGGCTGGGATATTCATTGCTTCCAGGGTGGTGTGGCCGTCGGTGATAGGTGGTACAGCCATTACTGGAGGTAAGTGATGTTCTGCCTCATATGAATATCCAGTGCTAATATCAGGAGCGTTATAGCTGTGACCAGCGTTATCTTCTCCTACATAGAATGCATCTTCTTGATAGTCATCTTCTTCCCAGTGAGATGGCCGAGAAGGCGTAGAAAATCTTTGTTCTGCATATTTCAGCCGCTGAGTGGTATCACTTAGTCATTCAGCAAGTTCTTTGTTCTGTTGTCCCAAGATTCACACTTGACTAAATGTACTATCAAGCTGTTGCATGACCGCGTTACATTCTTGAAGGAGCTTGTCTTGGTTTCTGAGTACTGTGTCCAAAGTAACATTTAAGTTCCTCATATCCAGCTGTTATAGGGTTTTGGGAAGACTCCCCAATGAAATGGCCTGGATAAGGCATAGTTATCAACTGAGTCTCCGAAGTGTTGGATGATTGGTCAATGTGCCCCCTGTAGTGAGCACCAAAGTTGTAATTTTGGATGGTATCCCTAGGATCTGCCAGGCTAACGCACAGGTTGAGCCCTCTGAATAACAGACAGATGATGTGAAGATTGTCAGTCCTTTGGACGCACTTGAAAATATATTAAAAATAGGAGCAATTGACCCAACCAGTATTTTCATTTATTTTATATTATAGCTACTTTTTTCTGTCCTGCTCGCCTTTCTTTGAAAAACCTACCTCTCTAAATCGCCTATTTCACTTATATACATCAGCTGCAGGTGATACTATTTCTTATTGCTTGGGTTATTCTATTCCGCCAATTTTTCTCAAATTCTGGCTTTATTATTATTAATCCACTGTTGCCCTATTTACAGGTGATTTACTTCATATTCATCAAATATCAATATCGCCTTATCGCCTTATATAGAGGCGATCCAATAAACTCATTATATCCAATAATACTCGTTATATCCCAACATCACCTTATCCTAAGGCAATAAAATATTTGTAACTGATGCTGTGTTTGGCGGTTTCCGCCTGGATGTCCCAAGACTATTGTCCAGCCATATCAAAATTGCAACAATGCATGTCCCCAAAAAAGTTACACAATCCTTTACTGAGATTAGCATTGGCAAGTCATATATGGTCTTTTACTTGTCCAGGGTAATCACGTGGCCTTCATCAAACACAATGTTGCCAGAAAGGTTGCCAAAATTTTAAAATTCACAAATTTTATCTTCAGTGTCAAGTTTGCCGCTCTCAAGTATTCTACACTTTGGCAAAAATGTGCATTGTGGAATTTAATGTTTGTAAAGAGAACTAGGATAAATTCATATAAGCCATGGCTCATATCCCTAACAAAATGACCAATACTGCATAAAGCAAAGTTTTAATATAACAGGCTCATTCTTGATTCCAAATGACATGGCCCAAAACTGTACATTCTTTTTCTGGTGAAAAAAAGCAGTAAGCAATTTTTGTCCTTTTTTAATTTTTATCTGATTGAAGGCGTCTAAGCGGTCATGCCTGCGAAAACCTTGGTCTTCTCCACATATTTTGCTATCTTTGCTTCCATGTAAGTAAGATGCAAGTTTATATGGTGCCAAAGTTTAGGTCAACTTAATTAACACATGGACAAAGGTTAACATAGGCTTTCTCTACAAATAGAAGTTGTGAATAAAGATGAGAGGTCCACTTGATAACAAAACCCTTAACTTCCTGTTTTTACCCAAACATCCACCGCTTTTTCTTAACTCAGCATTTAGGGGTATATTGGAGAAGATATGAGAACCAAGTCTACCATCAGCTTGATACCATAGTCAAACTCATAATACTCATATAAGTCATCTATAGTAGCCTTATTATGGGAAGATTTCAAGCTCTTTATACATAGTGGAAAAGGAGCATCTGAAGAGTTTTGTACAAAGGCGTGAGTATAAGGTTCTGCATTTTGGGTTATCGTGCCAGGCCATTTGAAACGCGTACAGTTGTCTTGAGGATAATTATTACTTATTACTACTCAGAGAAAGGATCAGTTTATTGGCTCCAAATAAAAAAACAGCAAACCTTCTCCACCAATCTAACCCTAAGTAATGGTGTTCAGCAGATTATTTACTGCAAGAAAGTGATAAAATTATCATAATTTCGAACTTGGAAATACTTCGATCTTAACTTTTAATTGATGATATTCTGTGAAGTATCATCATGATCACTTCAATAGACAATTAGTTAAGATTAAGTAATTGGCTAGGTATTGATCAATAGCTCTGTTGGAGGCCCAGTCTACTAAAATGAAAGCGCTGATCTTATCACAAGGAGAATAATGAGTAGCAGAAAGAACAAATTTACTCATATATTTTTTATTTAAAGCAGACATTATCAAAAAATTAATAAGTGTGGGGTCCAAATAAATGCTGATATTCTACCAGGATGCTTAGTTGCATCAATAAATGGAGTGTAATAATTTGCCTCTCTAACTACAGAAGGTTAAAAGAAAACTATACTTTCTGCTATGGCAGAAAATAGCCTCAAAAATGTATACTTTATTCAAACACTTTGGTGTGTCCAATTATATAGTGGCTCAAAAAGGTTTAGATATGAACTTGAATATGGAGGATTTTTTTAGGTCATTTAGATAAAGAAAAAATAGAAGGCTCGCCCAGTTTATAGTCACATTTTTATTGATATCACATTCAAGTCTCCAAATGAAGTTTTTATTAAAACTAGTCACCATCTGGTTGGCTTGAAATAGTCAAAATGGTAATACCATCATCTAACAAGGGTTTTTTAATTCTGTAAAATGTAACACCAGCTTAAATTTACTAGTGGTGGCTGGTTATTCTGAAGCTTAGAGATAAACTCTTGCCACCCATCCAATTCCATTGAGATCAAAGAATCTTTAGAGTATATGGCCACCACTTTCAAAGCCATGGAGCTTTTTTGGGGTTACTTAATATAAGGGTTCCCCACAGAGGACCAATTGCTGAAAGACCCAAGGGTCCAAAAGGTTGTGGTGAGGAAATACGAAAGAGGGCGGCAATCACAAGGTTAAGGTCATCAGGCAGTGCAAGTCTTATGTAAGCATCAAAAAATAAATAAAGTTTTAAATGTCTCCTCATTAATGCCAAACAGAGGTAGGGCCTGGGGCTCTCCGCGGAGCTCATAGAAACAAGAAGCTAATTGACGTCCCTCATGACAAAGTAAAAAGATCTCATGGACCATTTGGAAGGAAGATGGGTTTGGCTGACTTGTTTCCAAAAGGCGTTCTAAACTTTTAGAAAATTCTTAGATTTTGGGTGTGCTCTAAGGACTATAAATCACCCATTTGGCCACACTGGGTGAATGTTAATGCAATAATCCAGCGCCACAAGGAGGCGGACAAAAATGATAATGGATATAGGATATTAAGCTTATGAAGTAAAAAAGCTAGTGCCTGTTTGATTTTAGAAAGGGTTTCTGAGGTGAAGTTTTGGTGTGTTTAAAGTAGGGTTACAAAAGTTCTATTATAACCAAGTACATGCAGGAAGGAGAAAAAAAACTAATTTGTTGTTCAAGGAAGACTGCCAAGATGTAAGCCAAATAAAAAAGAAAATTTTTTAAGGTGCATAATGAATTTGACAAAAGGCTAACAAACTAGTTCACACCCTAGCAGAGCCATATACAAAAAAATATTCATACATTTAATCTAAATGGGTTGGTCTACTAATGTCAGTAGTCTTTCTGTAACTCCTTATTCAATAATAGGTGATTCATAATAAAATTTAAATAGACAGAAAACTTACTATCAAACACTTGATAACAAGCCACAATGGATGGTGGCCATACTCTAGTTAAATTGATGCATACTAACTGTCAGACAATTAGACAATTAACTAAGTGAAGAGGATGATTCAGTGGTGAATAGTTTAATTATCTCGCAAAAACCCAAGATCAATTCTCAGCTAATCATCAAGTTGGAGTAATACTTCTACTTTTGGTCTCCAGCCAAATAGCTTACATTTTGGCACTCTGAAGCTGCTCAATCCCTGGAGAAGTAGGATATTCCCAGGAAGTCCGCCCAAGCACTGTTGTCAATATAGTGCTACTGCCTAAGAGAAAGCTACCCCTATTTATAGTTCTGAAGGGGGTTCAAGGGGTATAAACATTTTAACAGCCAATCAGTCACTAAGAACTTTTGTAATCAGAGGCTCTGAATATATTTCTCAGATGGCTGATTAGCTAGTTTATATTAAAAGCTCCCCCAAGGTTACGTCATCCTAGCTGCTTATCCAACCCTAATGAAAGCCTTTTCAAAGCGGTAAGATTCTCAAGAGCCCTGATTGGCTATATATTTAACTAAAACAAGTGACCTTACTCCTATTCTGAATTCTGATGCCCTTCTCATTTTTAGCCTTAATTGCCTTTAATACTAGGGATTGAATAAATATTAGATCACTTTTACTCCCAAATTCTGATATTAATAAATTACTGTAAAAATTGTATTCTATTTGTGGTTATTTCCCCTAATAATAATTAAATCTGGGTAAGATTTTAATTCTCTAGTATCCACGATATTGTTGAAATCCTGTGCCAAAAGCACCTGTGAGCACCAAAGTGCCATGGTTCAAACAATAACAATGTTGCAAAATAATAAAGTTACACAGGAAGGCTACAGCTTGGCTAGAATCGAAAGATGAGAACAATACTAGTTGATAGTTGAAATTTATGCCTTGTTGTGCTTTCTTCATGAGTATCATATATTAAATTAGGGAGGTTTTAAACCATCATTGTTACCTAAAATAATAAATACCTATTTTGGTTAAAACCTTCTCAAATAGGTCCATAACTAGGATGATTTAGAAACTCAAATTGGGAAATAATTGTAAGCTTTTATTATATTATAGAGTTAAACCAACTGAAAGTTGATTTAGCAAAAATGTATATAAGGAGATTTTATGGGTTAAGGATTGATTTCTTAATCATGGAGCTAAGCTAATTTTAACCAATGGTACTACACCAGCATTGATGGTCAGTGCAGTAGCCTGAGTAGGCCAACCTCTTACCTTGAATTAAAGGCATAAGCTAGCCAAATTTTTATAATATCTTGTAAGATGACCAAAATTTTATGCTATATAGATTGAAGACCCATTTACATCACAAGATAGTTTATGATACTAACATCATTTTTTATTAATCATTATCCCATTTCTGACGTTTTGATTCACCTGATCCTGTTTGGCCCTTACCTAGAGCTGGTAAGTGGGTTTTTAAAGACAAGCAGAATAACTAACTTATATTTTTTAGCACTAGTGGTGCTCAACCCAAAAAGAGGGAGCTGCCACACATCTTTATTTGAAAATGGGCCAAACAAAGGGATTATAGGAAATAAAAAATTCCTAATATGGCACCTCAGCTAACAGCCTAGGAAGCCAAATCAGAAGGTGAGGAATCTTTGGGAAAACTTTTTTCCAACGCCCACTTTAGCTCGCAGACCATGGTGAACAACGTAGGGGTTGGGGCATCAGCGACATGTGGCACAAGGAGGTATAATTGGGGATTATCTTCATTAATAAGGACAGAGGTATCCATCGCCTTAATATAATGAGCAAGCTGATGTTCAGCAAAAGTGATTAAAGCAGGCACACAAGTGAATGAATTGATGCGCTGGTAGGTTTGGGGATAATTGGGATTGAATATCAAAGTTTTTGCCACATCAATACATGCATGACTCGCACCAAAAGTGAGCTCTTCAGTTTCTTATTTTGCATCTTCTTCTAACTCATGAGGGAAATTGAGGATTGGAATACCCTCCACAAGCGGTTCCATCGCCCCATGAAGATGTTGGCGGAGGACTAACCAGCTTATATTGCTTTTTAAATTAGCAAAACTTCTTTGTTTTTGCAATATACCATAAATTATGTCATGATTCAAGATGTTGCTGTATTTAATCCTACTAAAATAGAAAAAAATAATTTGAAATCAATAAAAGTCTATAAAAAGATGTTTCTAATTTTGCTTGTCCTAGTATGTTTATATGGGTGAAGAATTTCACATTTACTTATTAACAATGGGACTATCCGCGTTGAACTTTAAGGTATAAGCATTGATTTTTATCTTTAATATCTCAAAGAGGCCTACCCTTGAATTGACTAGATTACTTCTTCGACCAAAGCCATGTTGTCATGTAACAACACTTGATTACTGACCTTGAATCTTAGAAACTCAGAATGATGATGTAAGTCTGTGTCATAATCCTTAATCTTTTAGTTAGATTATTGAATAAGCTTTGACTTAAAGCTTGATTAGCGTAGAATTCAAGCCCAATATATAACAGCTGGAATATAGGATATTATTGGGTTTCATAAATAGATATATAAGGGCAGTAGCGCTGGATGCCTCCCATTGGAATCTATAATAGGTGCTTAAATATTGCCATGTGTTATCTGATGTATTTAGATGCAGCAGTGTATAAGAATGTGTTATAAAATGATGGGTGGGATAACACTCTTTAAAAGAACCTTTATTAAAGTGCCGTTAACACATTCAATGGTAAATAAACTTAAGATGATAGTGTGTCATTAGTATGCCTCAAATGCTATAAGTCTATTATTATTAGTATGAAGCATGAAGTGAAGGTGTTTCCAAGATCAGATATATAGACTGAGGGAATAATGCCTCTGATAATGTTTTCCACAATAAAATTTCTGTGGTCACAGCGCCCAATTCTTATATATCTTGTGTTTCTTCCCATTATGTCTGGTGCTCTATGGCCAGTATGAAAACTCGGTGCAGTTCAGGCTAGTGGGAAGGGTTAAAAACATTGATTAATATGTTATTAATCAAATAAGATTTATCAGTTGGTACAATGTCCACTTATGAAGCGGTTCCTCCACTTGACATTTTTGCCATCATAAGATCATTTACAGGGCGAAAATTACACTTTCCCAATACTAGTAAGAGATTAGAAACTCCATTGTTTAGTGTAGCATTCATGTCATACCGCCTTTTGTGCATTATATAAGAATGTTTGGCCTTTACAACATTTTATGTAAAAATCAGACTAAAAATGTTAATTATTTTTTACATAGTTCAACATTTTAGAAAAAGGTGTGTCCCACATCTCATCTAAGGCTCATATTTTATGCGAAAATTTGTTATAATATTTGCCAGTAATCTTTTTCTTTCACATGAGGTCCGCAAAATCTGATTTTAGGGCAACAGTCAAAAACTGACAGTGACAAACTAAATTATTGTGTTAAACCCTGGACTAATGCAGTATTTCAAAATTGTATACTTGCAACTTGAGGGCTCAGCGTGCAATCCAACCCTCCAGCCATAAAAGTTGTACAGCTATCAAAGTAACGGTGTTCCATAATGGCCTGAATTTAATTATTCGTAAATACATGCAGAACTGTTAGTAGGTTTAAATTACTTCAAGGCACACTTATTCATTAACAGTGTATTTTTTATGGAAGGAAAGACTTCAACTTCAGAAATCTACAGGATGCTCTATCCCTTCCTCATCCTTCTTAGAGAGCACCTCCCTGATGGTAGACAAGGAGGTGATGGTTTAAACGATGAACTCTCTATTAAATTTTGACTTTAAAAAACTGAGGTCTTGAATAGCTGTCTTAAATGTATTAAAGGCGCGCTGAAACTGTTTGGTCAAAACAAAAGGTCCGTTCTTTTTTTAAGATAATATAGAACGGTTTGCTAATGCATTTGATACTGGGTATGAACAGTTGAAAAATCCAACCATCTTCAAGAAGACTTGCATGTCTTTATCACTGAATGTGTATATTAAAGTGCTGGCCTCACCTTAGCTGGATGAGAACATATTCCTTGATCTTTAATAACAAACTTTAAATATCAACTGTTCACTAAAAAGATGTGTTATTAGCTTAAATTATAGCTCAGCGATGGTGAGTTAATGTAACAACTTTTCAGTTTCCATAAGTACTCCAAAAAATAATATGAGAAGGAATTTATATCATTGAGGTACACTATAGTTCTATAAATCTTAGGTTGCTGATAATAGTACTCATTTTCCATTGGAACTCCCGTGTGACATATCAAAATCCTTAAAGCATCTCTGTAGGTTGGAACAGGCCTTATAGTGTGATGATTGCGCATTTCCCATGATTTGCCTTAAGAAGATAATTCTAAATTACCCAAGATTAAGTACATCACTGAAAAAACCTGATGATGCATAGACGGTCAGTGCATCATTTATTTTTAATAAGGGAATAGACGTTAAATGGTTATTATCTAACTGCAGTAGTCTTATACTACTTGTTTCATTCCATCTTTTCTTTACAATCAACACTAGAGAAGTTAACAGGCTCAAAACAGCTTCATAATATTTTGCTCCAAAAGCTTCCCATACTCTTTGTTAGATTTTATTGTTGACACAAAAATAAACCCTTTGAGAAAACCATCAATGCTGATGGATTACTCCCATTGATGGATCCTTTGATCCTTTCCTATTTTTCTGCATAATCTGTTAAATCAGATTCACCTCATAACCGCTTTGATTGCATCTGAAGTAACCCAGTTATCATAGCTATAATAGAAATTATATATTCACATCATGTTCAATTATGGGTCCACTTGAGTGCAAAGTGATTTTACAGCATTAACTAGATTGCACCTCCTAAATTAGTGCACTGATCTTTTTGCACTAAGGCGAAATTTTGGGTTCAATTAATAAGATTGATTTATTAAGCACTTAAACATAGACATCCCAATTAAGGGCATACTTAGTGCTATTGAGAGGCCTGTTGACATCTTGATTAGGGGTGCTTCATCATATTGTTCATATATATTATTATTGTCAAGAGAGTGTCTGTAACTCTCTTGTTCCCAGAAAGGTGATGTGGGATGCAAACCCACATTGCTAGGGAACTAGCCGTTAAGAGAATGGAAAATGAGGCACCTAGAATGGTGCTTGAGCAAAAGGTAACCCAGGCGAGGGTGTAAGGCACCACATATGAGACCAGGTAATTAAGAAACCTCCCAACTTGAGTAGACAACAAAGGGGAGTCCATCATCAAGGTTAATTGGGTGCTAGTAGACTTGGGTGTCTCAGTCTGGAGGGGACCTAAACGGCCCAAGAAAGCACCTGGGATTTGGGTAAATGGTGATAATAAGTAGAGGCCCACATGGTTGGAGACCTTCCCTGAAGAGGTCCACCACCAAATTCACCCAAGGAACCATTGAAAAACATAATTATAACGTGTAAAATTTATTTAAGAAAGTTGACCAACAAAGAATGTTGATCACAAAAACATATTTAAAGTAAGCTGGGGAAATTCAGGTTCTGCAGAAGTGCGCCCAAGCCTTGATGCTCTAATAAACAGACGCTTCTGTCCATTTTAGTAAAATACACTGAAAGTGCCTTCACTCTAGTAATTGATTGAAGCCATATTTTACCTGAGCTTAAAATTTCATAGCTTGAGTGGGACTCAAACCCTTGCTCTCCAACCAATCAAATTGAACCATCTTTGTTTATAATGTAAATCATTCATTTTAGTGCCTGGGCCGCGATCAGAGGCTGGGCGTTTTGCACCCCATTAGTATCAACCTGGGCATGCTTGGCTTGCACCCAGCGTTGATCTAAGGTGTGTTTCAGGTCAGGAAGAGCCTGAAGCTTCACCTTCTGGGCCTCCTGTCACCCAGCCTTGTCTTTAGCATATGTTCCTAATATAAAGTCATCCAACCATGACCATTATCCCCATTTATTGTTATTTGTCAAGTTATAATGTAGCTCTAATTGGGAAGATTTTAGTGTTGATTTCACAACCAAAATTTGTCCCAATTATGAGAGTAAAATTGCCTTTAATTGGGCAGAAAAAATTGTTATTTTTAGTCAATTCATGGGCCAAATTGACTTGGAGATAATTCATTATTATTGCCATGACCAACAGAGGATTAGCATAATATGAATGAACTCATCTAATAGATGAGTTTGGCCAGGAGATGCCTGAGAGGTATATAATGCCAAAACCTGGTCAATTAATAAAACATCATCATTTATCATTTAAAGATTGTTTATTAATACTTACTGTCTCTTAGTTCATTAAATTAATGTTGTTCATCTGTCATCTAACTGATATTCAAATCTGTCACCTTTACATCTTGTTTAATTGAGGCAAGCTGACCAGGGGACAGGCATTACTGAAAGAAAAAAACAACATGAAACCTGAACAGGGTCAACTCCATCAAAGAACGTTTTTCCACCTCCGGATTGGGACTCAAATTTTTCTGGTTACATCATGGGTAAGGTTTTCGTGTTATTAGACCTACTAACCGCCAATAGCTTCCTTTGGCTGGCACCCTGATTGATGTGCAAAGGGTGGGAATTGAACCCGCAACCTTCAGGTTGATAGCCGTACGCCCCTACCAACTCACCTTCCACCCCCTTACATTTACATCTTTATTAGATAGTTATGTGCATTTATACTTCCCAAAGAGAAGCACTCAGTTACCTGTTAGAAAAGTATTCCTGACTATAGAGGAATAATTTTCTAATTTTGTATGAAGACAGAAGGTCTCATAATTGTTGTTGCCAGTAGACTTAAGAACGGTTTAGTACCAAAGTTATGTGGATATTAACAAAGGATTATTGGATAATCTACTTCCCAATTACAAGCAGGAGTTTCATTTGAAAAACGAGTATTTATCCTCAAATTCATTGTTAAGTCATTTTAGCTTGCACCATGGGCTGAAAACTTAATATTTTGGTGCTCACTCAAAAAAACAACTACCTAATATAAACATGGATGATCAGCTTTCAGAATTTGCCAGAAATACAGCAACAACAAGATGAAAACAAGCGATGTTCAGTTTATTAAATATTTACATCAAATCATTATGACAATGAGGAGGGGAATGAGTACTCATTAGAGCTATTATTGACTGGAACAGGTCCAACTTTACCTTCTAATCTGCCCAAGTTTACCCAAGCCAACATCAAATAAATGTTGTAAACCTGGTTTGAGGTTACCAGGTTGGTTCTTCACTAAATGACCCAAGATTTGGTCTATTATATAATATGAAGGACCAAGCCCTGAAGAAAAAAATTATCAAAAGTACAGAGAAGCCATCATGGTTGCTTTGGCCCAAAGACTTAAAGAGAATTAGGTCAACAAATATGAATAGTTGGTCAATTTTGTACAGCCATCTATTAAGCATGCTCAACGCATTTTTGCACGCCAAAATCTTGAGCTTTCCCACCTCCACCGTATCCAAGATAAGAAATGGTCAGCCCAAGCTTGATTGTTAGAAAAGCTAGATACTTGCTTTTCAGAAGTGCTCAAAGCAATTGTTTTAAACACTGGAGCTGCAGCAGAAGCTCATAGTAAGATTAATGAGTTGGTAGCTCAGCTTAATGAAGGCGTCCCAAAAACAGCAACACAAGTGCTAAACAATACTGGATTCTTAAGCCATTGGAAACAGGATATTACCAACCCCTGCATTAGACTTGAGATGCAGTATCATTATGTAGCATCCAATATGGAAAATCTTCTACAACAGGGTCATGATTTAAAAAAAACCCTTTGAGAGTTGAAAGAAAAATATGTAAACCTGGAAGATTATATCTGAACTGAATTTGTAGCTACTCAGAGGGGTATCGAGGCTTTAGCCCAGTTACCTCTTGCTACAGTAGAGCAACCAGACAATTCAGATGTCAAGACTGAATTAACCAACATATGGTTAACTATTTTTGAACTCTGTACTTCCAATAAAATCTTATTTGATGAAAAAAATAATATGGAGAGTCAACTGTCACTTGCTAACCCCAGAATGATGAGAATGTTGGAAGAAATGAACGTACTTTCAGCCCAACTGACACTAGCTGAAGCATATCTGTCTCAAGTTAACAAGGAGATGGAGAATCTTAAGATTAATGGTTGCAAATGTGCGACCAATCTTGGGGGAGGGGATGATGAAGAAGAGGCCCCAAAGGCATGCCAAGTTGTGCTTAAGAAGCCGCATCAGTCCCAAATTCAGAAGACAGAGTCAAGCAATTCTGAAAATTATCATGATGCAGATGAAGACTATGGAAAGGATGTATCAAATACACAAAATATTCCACGTGTAATGACCTCTATGCCCACTCCAAGTCACTCACAACATCCTATTCTGACAGAAGGTTATCCAAGTTGGTCAAACTTAAGAAGAGAAACTGCCTCTCCGGTTTTGGGACATAGGTAGAGATGAATTCAAACCAATTAATTTTCTGATATTTGATAAAGAAGGCAATTTATAATCCTTATTAAAGCTTTTTAATATAGCCATGAGAGGAGCATCTGATCATGCAAAAGTGACAGCCCTGATCAATTGTTTGGATTTGCACTGCGTAGACCTTGTAATGCCATATTTAGGGGAAGATTGGTCCTACAATGAGGCCAGACAGGCTGTCATTAAGGAATTTGGTGGGCCCAAAAAGCTGTCAACCCAAAAGATTGAGCTCTTGAATATTAAAGTCAGACCCTTGAGTCTATAAAAGACTTTGCTAATCAACTTTACCATGAAGCCCAAGTGCTCCTCAGATTGAACATTATGACTGAATATGATGCATTAATTGCCATAGAACATGCTGTGCAGCCCTATTGTGATTTGGAACAAGTATTGATTCCTACTTTTAACCGCGATATAGAAACAAATAGACTTGTGGACTATTTACGCCACTGTGCAAGGAGTTTTCGAGGTGCCAAATCAGCCAAACAATCTGCAACTGATGCGTCATCAACAGAAATTTAGTAGTACAAGTCACAATCAAGAAAGAAATGGGAATTCTAAGGAGCAGAAACCTGACCGTCTCAAATATAATGCCAACACTTGCCATTGTTGTGGTAGAAAAGGGCACTTTAGCAACAAGTGTTATAACTGAATGTACGTGAAAACAGAAGTTAATGTGGCATATAAAGTTGAAAAGGATCCAGAATCAGGAAAAGGGCAGGTGGAGTAGAGGCGGAATGCTCTACTACCACCCATCATACCAAAAACATTCCTCCCGATCCTGGCAAAATTTTGTGCTCAATTCAATTAATGAAGATTCCTTACATCATATTATGGCTGATGATGTAAATATGGTTATAACCAGATCCTAAAAAGGCCAAAAGTCACGAGGCCTCAGAAGAAGTCCGAATAGAGGTGGCTAAACCATATGCTAAGCAAATTATGGACCATTTTTGATCCTCATACTACTCACTCTCATGACCTGCCCTACTTAAAAGATGTACAGGTCGCAATTCCTATGCAGTCTCTGGCAGAAAACTTCCCTGAAATATGTTCTTGCCTCAAATCACATTAAAGTCAGGCAACTCCGAATCTATTCACTAATATACACTTCTGAATCATACTATGAGTGTACATTTGCCAATATTGCTGTCAATAAGGTCTGTGTCTAGGCCATTATTAATAGTGGAGCTCCTTTAAATATCATCAGCAATAAGTTGGTGAAGAAGTTAGGAATAGCTCTGTATGTTGCCCATGATCAAGAATATGGCACTGCAGGAACACATACCACCAGAGCTCTTGGAACATATAGTGCCTTATCTATAAGGTTTGGTTCTATAGTATTATCCGCTCCAGCTTTAGTCTTGCCTAATCAGAACTATGAGGTCCTTATTGGCATTGATTTTATAAGAAGATATGGAGAGTTTACTAGTCATAAGGATGACACCTCAACCATCCTGAACCAAACCATCCCAATTTATTATACAAAGAATGCAAAATCGGGACTAAAGAAGCCTGAAATGTTTATTAGTTTGGCCTATCAAGATTGAATAATCCCTATCAAATACCATAAATCGAAGCGCCATGTCAAGGCCTTGCCAACGCAAATCCACGAGTCTAAGGAATACCCCTCTGAGAAAACAGGAAGCTAACTATGGACTCTGGAATGTAGGCAGTTGTCCCAACTTGGCTAACAATTCAAATCCCAGAAGGGCTTTATGGCGAAGTTTATCAACCTTGGTCCTGAACTCAACTTGAACCTAATGTGGCTCCCGGCATAATTATTCCTGGACATTAAGAAATTAGTGTCCTCTGTGAAAACATGAAGAATCGGCCAATTTCTATCAAAAGACACCAGGTGGTTGCAATCTCCATATGATTTCTATCACAGAGATTAAATAGTTCCACAATTTTGGAACCCTGGATGAGCTAGGGCTTCCCAATGATGATTTGGATTATGTGCATGATGTCATACCTGTGGCTGATTTAGGGGAACTAAATGATCAGGAAAAGGACTAAGTCCAAGGACTATTCAAGAAATACCACGAAATATATGCCAAGGATGATTTTGACCTGGGATGTGCGAGAGGAGTAACCAATATGATAGATACTGGAGACCATTTACCTATCCGATTGAGGCCAATCAGGCGTTAAAAACTGCTGAAGAGGTTGTGTCAAAGGAAATTAAGGAACTTTTTGACCACGGTATGTTGATACCATCTAAGAGTCCATGGGCTGCCTCAATTCTCATTGTAATAAAGAAAGATGGGAGCAACAGAGTTGTTATTGGCTACCAGAAAACTTAACAACATTACAAAAAGGATTCCTATCCTCTCCGCGTATTGACAATGCCCTAGACAGGCATGGTGGTGCAAAATTCTTCTCAGCAATGGATTTAATTAGCGGGTATTGGCAAATTTAACTGCCTGAAGCTGAGCGATAAAAGTGCGCTATTATTACCCAAGAAGGGTTATTTCAACCAACGCAGATGCCCCAAGGACTCTGTAATGCTCCAGCAACCTTCTAGAGAGCGATGGACACTATACTGGGCGATTTTATATTGTCATAATACTAGTATACCTAGACAATATAAACGTAATCAGACGTACCTTTGATGAACATCTGGAACATCTGGAATAGGTTTTCAGGAGGTTAGCGGCTGCAAACTTGAAGATCAAGCCCCAGAAGTGTCAATTCTTTAAGGACCAGCTGAAATACCTTGGGTTTGTAATTGATAAAGAAGGTCTTCGGCCACAACCAGCCAAATTGGAAGCAATATCTAAAATGAAGGGGCCCAAATCTAAGTGGGATATCAAGTACTTTTGGGCATGATCGGGAACTATTGCCAATTTATTGCCAACTTTGCTCAAGTTGAAGAACCAATATTTTATCTACTCAAGGATAAGGTCTCTTTTGAGTGGAATTTGGCCTGCCAAGAGGCATTTGACCAGCTTCATTTGGCCCTATTAGTTGCACCAGTGTTGCGCAATCCTGACTTTTACCAGGAGTTTATTGTCCAGATGATGCATCATCAACAGCAATTAGAGCCGTTTTGTCCCAAGTTGGAGAAGATGGCGAGGAGCACCCAATAGCCTATGCTAGTCGTACCCTAAATGCCCATGAAAGAAATTATACTGTGACAGAAAGAGAGTGTTTGGCAGTTATATATGCCTATAAACATTCTAGGTATACCTTCATGGAGAGCATTTCACCGTGGTTACTGATCATGCTTCCCTAAGCTGGCTTAACAACTTGAAGGAGCCAGAAGGACGTTTGGCTCGCTGGGCACTTAAGCTGCAGGCTTATGACTATACCATCAAGCACCGGGCTGATGCTAAGCATCATAATGCTGATTGTTTGTCCCGTTTTCCCATTGTGGTAGCCCTCTGCAAGCCTGTGGATGCCTTGTTTTAGAAGATGGTTAGTGTAACTTTTGCCAATGAGCCCAAACAAGTGCAGAAAATTCTCTCCAAATTAAGAAAGGATACCTACACTGAAAAAAGAGTCTTATTCAAGGTGATTGATGGGAAAAATATATATTTTACCTCCCTTGGCTTGAGAAGATTTAATTTTGGCTGCTTATAAGGCCACCATCCATGGAGGCTTTAAGAAAACAAAGGAGCAGCTCAAGCAAAATTACTATTGAGAATTGATGCATTTTAACATCCATGAAACTTTGAGATGTTGCCTCGGGTTGGGACCATCTAGTACAAAAAAAAAGAAACTTTGAGCTGTTGCCAAGAGTGCCAAGGGAAAAACCGTTTTGAAAAGCTACTTTGTACCAGCTTGTTTGCCCAAATTTTCTTGGCACACTATATCTATAAATGTGGTTGGACCCCTCCTGATTATCAATGTGAAAGCCAAATATTATTGTGGCAATCAATCACTTGACAAAATGGGTCGAAGCCAGGACTATTTGGGACTTAGGAGCCTCAACAACTGCTAAATTTTTTCTTGGAGCAAGTTATTCATTGGCACGGATGTCTGCAATTCATATTAATGGATAATGGCACCAATTTCTTTGCAGTTATTATCCAGAAGCTCAATGAATTAATGGGAGTGTGCGGTGTTCTGTCAACTCCATAACACTAAGAAACAAATGGTGCAGTAGAACGAGTTAACGGAACACTTGTCAAAATCCTAAGAAAACTGACTTTTCAAAGCCCTCCAAATGGAGTACATTCCTCAGTTTGGCCATTTTTGCCTACAACATCTCTTACCATTTGGCCAGAAAAGATGTCTCCTTTCCAACTTCTATATGGGAAGCATCCAGCCTTACTGCCATTGTTGTATTCCTTGCTTCAAGAACCCCAAGAATTGAGTTATTCTCAGTATGTCAATTGGCTTGCAGAAACCTTAATTAAACCGCAAACCCAGGCTTTTGATAACTTCAAACTTTGTAAGGCCTGACATGAAAAAGATCAAAAAACCCAATATGATCTGCCCAAATTTTCTGTGGGGGACGAAGTATTACTTTGTAATGCCCACAGTTTGGGCTGAACCCACGAGTTAAATCACATTTGGGTTGGCCCATTTGATGTTATAGAGAAAACTTTTGAACTTTTCCTACACTATTAAGGAGAAAGGCTTTGGGGCATGTGTATAATCAAGTTCATGCTAAATTCCTAAGAAAGTTTAGGAAGAGGGCCAATTAGAAGAGAAGAATTTAAACAGAAGTATATACAAATATAAGAAAATAATAAATATGAGAAAAATAATAATAATAAGAAGAAAAAATATATAATAATAGTATAAGAAAAAACAATTATATCTATCATCTATATACATAGTAAAAAACCAATAAGATTTTATATTGCGAGTAATAAGAAAATGGTAAATTTAATATTTAATAAAAATTTAGACCTCCACTTTGAGGGGGAGGTGACTTAGAACCTGATCCTTCATCTACATGTGCCAATTTGGCCCAATCTAGTTGCTGGGTGACAAGGAAAAGGACTTTAGCAGCTTAAAGCCAGATGCGCCATGTACTCGTTGTAGATGACTCCCAGCAAATGATAGGGAGAGGAGGCATGAAACTGTTGATAGTTACCCAATTTAGCCTGCAATTGGGTGGAAAACAAGCGCCCAGGAGAAGACAGTCAACTAAAAATCAGTTTGGTACTGATATATCTCTGGGGTCAATAGTCAAACACAATACACTTGGGTTTTCCACCACTTGATAAGAGGGGGAACATGCAATAGCCAACATGAAGGCATCCAGTCGGGGAAAATATGCATAAGGTGGCTGAGTAAGGCCATTATAGGAAGATATTCATCAGCGTTATCCTGATGAAAGGCATTGAAAGCTTCCTGAAAAGCTGAGAGGAAATGAACATCCTGAACATCATGGGTATTTAAACCCAAAGAGGAAGCGAAATTGGGCCAATTTTCTAATGGCACGGACCAGGAACCAAGGACCTCTTCCACAAAGCTGTCAACCTGAACAAAGTCTTGAGGTTTGATGGTGGGATCCTTGACAAGCAAAAGATAAATGGGGTTATAAAGTCAATCATATTCAGCCCATGTTTCATGAAGAGGCTGACCCCAATAAGAAAGTTGGATGACACCAACACTGCATTATAATTTTGAGCCATTGGGAAATGGCCAAGTGCGAAGATAAACTCCTCCAGAAGATCACCATCCCAATAAATAAGTTAAAGCAAAAAGGTTGGCTCCCTGGGATCAAAAGAACGCCCAAAGTTGTCTGCTGAGACAAATGTTGAAGCATGAGACTGAAGTTTGTACCCTATCAATCCTTGGGTAGGATCTGCAACTGGGACAACCTCTCCTCAACAATGGTTTCATGCTGAGTTGATATCATGACTGTTGGCACAGGAATAAGCTGTTTTAATTCTGCTGCTTAGAGAGAGCCTAAAAACATATGCATACACATATTTCTGTTCAGTTGATTAAATTGATGCCGCTGCTTGGGTTTAAGGGAAGCAGCGAAATTGTGATATGCAGAGGAAGAGCTGTTTTCAGACATTTAAGATAAATTTGGGAAAACTCAGGGTTTATATTCCAGTCAAGTGGGAGAAAAGTTAGATTTTGATGGTTGACTCAAAAATAAACCCTATGAGAAAACCATCAATGCTGATGGATTACTCTCATTGATGGATCCTTTGATCCTTTCCAATTTATCTGCATAATATGTTAAATCATAGTTTCCCTCATAACTGCTTTAATTGCATCTAAAGTAACCCGATTATTGTAGCTATTAATAGCTATAATATAATCACATCATGGCCAATTCTGGGTCCACTTGAGTGCAAAGTGGTCTCACAGCATTAACTAAATTGCACCTCCTAAATTAGTGCACTAATATCGATGCACTAAGGTGTAAATTTGGGTTTGATTATTGAAATTGATTTATTAAGCACTTAAACATAGACATCCCAATTAAGGGCGTACTTAGTGCTATTGAAAGGCCTGTTGACGTTTTGATTAGGGTGCGTCATCATATTGTTCAAATATATACTATCCCCATTTATTGTTATTTGTCAAGTTACGACATAGCTCTAATAAGGAAGATTTTAGTGTCGAGTTAACAAACAAAATTTGTCCCAATTATGAGAGTAAAATTGCCTTTAATTGGGCAGAAACAATTTTTATTTTTAGTCAAGCCATGTGCCAAATGCCTTGGGGATAATTCATTATTATTGCCATGACAACAGAGGATTGGCATAATATGAATGAACTCATCTAATAGATGAGTTTGGCCAGGAGATGCCTGAGAGGTATATAATGCCAAAACCTGGTCAATTAATAAAACATCATCAATTATCATTTAAATATTGATCATTAATAACTACTGTCTCCTAGTTTGTTAATTATTGTTGTCCATCTGTCATCTATCTGATATTCATATCTATCGCCTTTACATCTTTATTAGTAGTTATGTGCAAATATACTTCCTGAAGAGAAGTACTCAGCTACCTGCCAGAGAAGCAGTCCCAATTAATGAATAATTTCCTAATTTTGTATGAAGACAAAAGGTCTCATAATTGTTGTTGCTAGTAGACTTAAGAATGGTGAGTGTACCAGAGTTACCTGGTTATTATCAAGGATTATCTGAGAATCTACTTCTCAATTCTGAAAAGGAGTTTTATTTGAAAAGCGAGTATTTATCCAAAAATCATGCTAAATCTTTTTATTATTATGCACCATCGGCTGAAACCTTAACACTCCTTGGATACTACTTATGAAAAAGCTGAAGTGGTGAATCAGCCAAAAGCAAATAGAAGCTTGTATTCTGTTTCAATCCAGTGGACTACACCAAAGGAGCAACCTAATTTCTATTCGTTTGTAACAAAAGAAATCACAGTATTTATTGAACAAGGATAACGTACAATCCTCATGATCTTCAGTAAGCCATGATTAGCATTCTCTGGGAATCACAAACTGGACACTTGGCAGAGCATCACTAAGAAGTTAACTTCTTTCAGCAAGTTGATTTTAGAATGCTTTTAGCATTATCAACTTGAACAAGGTGTAAGTATGCTATCTCTTAGTTCTTCATATCATTAATGGACCATGATGTAAGTTAACCAATAAGACCTTTATTTTGGCATGTCTTAGTAATACCACTCCAGGAGCACATGTGATCCAGTCACAAGCATTGATGCGGAGTGAAAGATTCTCCATATAATCCTTATGGCATGGCAATTTCCATTGCAAAACCCCTAGTTACCAGGTTACCAGAGAGTATTTTGAAGCTGTGGCTTGAACCTAAGATAGGTTTAATTTTTGATCTTGATTAGGTACATACTGGTCCTCCTTTTTTAATAAGCAGTTTTAAGTGGTAATTAAAAGGTCCTAACATTTCATGTTTAAATAACCATTGTGACTGTTGTCATTAGGTAAGTCCTAAAACGTGAAGTAAACAGAAATTTTATGGAAAACAATCTTGAACATTTTCTCTGACATGTTAATGATGGCACTTTAGTGTTGGATAAATGCTGCGCCAATCCATGGATTATAATGCTAGTTCTGCGACACAATCACTGGTGCTGGCATTGTGATTGAATAAATTTGGAGGAGAAAGAGCTATAGGCCCCTATATAGAGGTACACTTATGGGCTGGTGGTGCCATAGACTTCATTGGGTTTGATGTCCGCTTTGAGGGAAAATTTGCTATCATGTTATTTTATATGATTTTGAATGAGCCCAGGTGCTAATCATTTACTAAATTTATAACTTTGTAACATAAGTATCACAATAAGTGCACTTCGAGTAAAAAGGAGTCTAGATGTTTAACATGGTTATGTCTATTGATTAATGTTTAAAAAAGCACGTAAGGCCATTTATAGACTGATGATAGTCTATAGAGAACACATTTTGAAAGCTGTGTTTACCCTTCTCAAGGATGGCGGGGTAGGCAGAGGGAAGAGATCGTCTGATGAGCTTTCCCAAGTACCTACTGTATTATGGCTCATTTATTTTTCAGTGATCTTCATGGACCTCAGCAGCTTTTAATTGTTCACAGGAAATATGGTATACACATCTGTGGCACTCGCCAGGTACAGTATATGATATTCAGAGGATTTGGCTTGTTATTTTAGTTTAATTTTTCAAAGGGACTTGAGTGGTTGGTTTGGAAGAAATAGAGAAAAATTTCCTTTACTTAACTTAGTCTTTAACCAAGAGATAGATTCTAGCTTCACTACATGCACCCTATGCTTCTCAGTGCAGTTTAATGTGTAGTTTTTTGTGACAGCTGTGAAAGTTTACAAGAGAAGCTTTACTTCATCAAATGTTATTAGAAATTTCATATATGAGTTTGCAGTTGAAATATATGAAACTCTGAATGAGGTTATCAGATCACTAGAAATTCCAAAGTGTTTCTGTTAGATGTTTTGGGATTAAAATAAGGTAGTGAATCAATGTAAGTAGTCAGTGGCTTAATCAAATCCATAACCCCATTGTAGTACAGGTACCATTCGTTAAAAAGCTCTCAGTGCAGCTTCATGGCGGATGTCATAACTATAGCTGAGTTAACTTCTGATAGAAGCCATGTCCCTACTGACACATGGGTCTCCTGGATGAGGAGGCGAGATAATTCCATAAGAGTCTCATTGCATTGTTACCTAATGGTGAGGAAGTAGGCTTTAAATAGAGTCTTTATCTCAGTTTTTAGAAAATAGTAGCATTATGTTTTCTTAACCTCTTAGTAGACACGGAGCTATCCTCCAATTAACAAGTGACCTGGTCACCGGTGTTGTTGAAGGTAAGGTTGATAGCTTGGCTTTTTTCCATTAAAAGCTCCTTCTTTAGTAAACTTCGACCTTTTATGGCGAAAATTCATGTTCTGATTTTGGTAAAAATAAAAATTATATATGAAATCATCCTTCTTGTAACCATGTGTTTTCAATATAAAGGGGTATCTATGGTTTCAGGAAGGTCAAGTCAGAGAAAGAGGAAGCGGTGGTGTACTATGGGTGCCCTTATTGTTAGTATGCTTATGTGCAGGTTGCGTCAAGTGTGTGGGCAATTGTAATAAGAATGGAAAAATTACCCTTGAAGGGTTCTTCAGGAGAGGTAAACATTCATCTTTAAAGTTTTTACTAAAAAGGTGGTTCTTTAAATAGTAGAATTTTTTCAACTTGGTATGCAAAATGCTTTATCAAAGGAGGTTTTGTAAGTTTGCTTACGCTGTCAGAGTCCTTCTTTGAGCTCTTTCTAAAGTTTGATGATATTTAAGTTAACATCTCAACGGAGTTTCTTCTTAGCGTCTGACTCTTTTTCAAGATGGTCTAACTGCGCAGTAAAGCTTTCCAGTGTAGCCCATATCCTGGAGTCCAATGCTCAGCATATTGGAGTTTTGCATTTGTATATTTGCTGTTTTCGAAGGGTATGTCACTTGTTGGATCTGCAGGGCAGTTTGTCTGAAGCAGTTCCTCTAAGGCTCGTTACTTATAAATAGATTTGACTAATAATTTGGCTAGATAGAGGCTGAGGTTCCAAGAAATCTACTTATTACCTGATACTTGACCATATTTGGTTTGGAGGTCCAAAAAGTGTATAATTATCTGTTAGGGACTTATCAACATTAATTTCAAAGGTCCTAACAATAATCAGTACTTAGACAACATTTAAATTTAAATTAAAAAGTAAAGTTAGTTTACTAGGCAGAATTCTTTGGGCACTTGATAGTGGTAAATAATAAGGGTAAGTATAGGTAATAAAATAGTAAGAAATTGCACTAGCTTATTGGATATTGGTTCATTTTGGAGGTTATTTATACCATCTATGTTTACTTAAGAACTAAACTTGTGATACATGAGATAGTTTGATATTATATATCTTAAAGTTAATAATAATTTCTGTCTTTTTCCCAACAAAGCATCAATTGAAAAAATTATAATAAAAATATAAATTGAGGATAAATAAACTAAAGTAATATGAAAGCCCAAAGTTGAGGCTTCTCCCACAATAGGGAAAAGCCCATAAAAGCCCCTTTAAACCTTAACTTAGGGAGAATCTCTTTCAGCTAAGTATCACTTTTCAAAAATAATTCAGCCTGAAATTTAGCTCCACTAAAGAGATTTACGAAAACTATTAGCAAATATGGCGGGAAACCCCGCAAAAGAACCCGCAGGCTATGCCAAACGAGCCAGCACCACCCCAAATGAAGCAACCCTCGGTTACCCACCTCAGGGTCAACCAGAATCACCCACTCTCAAGCAGCAGCCATGAAAGCAGGCACCACCCCCCAACCTGGAGCTACTCCAACTAGCGTCAGTTCACCTGATCGCACTTCTGCAACCTGCACGCCTAACAGCTCTGTGTGCGCTGCCTCCCACCAACCCGCTGGGCCCCCTCCAACCAAGGAGGCCATCACCCACGCTGTTTTAATGGCGTCTGCTCAGTTGAATGCAACTCAGCCCATCCAGGCATTCACCTCCCCCATTGTGTCAGCTAATTCAGCCTCATCTATTATTGCTGACGGCGTGTTTCTGGCTCCCTCCATGAGGGGCGATACCCAGCTACCTGGCCCCCAAATCCTCAGATGTAAGGTTGGATTAGCCGCACATTCTGGTTCACTAAGCACCAAATTGGGACAATCTACTCTTCCCAATGAGGATTCAAATGGTTCAGATTTTGGAACTTCATACCAGTTCCAATCTCACCCGTCCCATTTAAACCCCATAATTGGCACTTCTCAAGTCGGCACTTTATCTCTGTATGCTGAAAACGACCAATTCACCAATCAGCCAATGAGTTTTGCCCAAGAAATCACAGAAAATACTCGGGCTGAATTTACCCAAATAGATTGGGATGGTGATGTAACATCGCCCTCCTCCCAATTGGCTGGAGTTAATTCCAATCTGGATGGGACTCCCCAATTTAGCGAGTCCCAACAATCACCTGGCCCCCAAACCCTCGGATGTAAGGTTGGATTAGCCACACATTCTGGTTCACTAAGCACCAAACTGGGACAATCTACTCTTCCCAATGGGGATTTAAATGGTTCAGATTTTGGAACTTCACACCAGTTCCAATCTCACCCGTCCCATTTAAACCCCATAATCGGCACTTCTCAAGTCGGCACTTTATCTCCATATGCTGGAAACGACCAATTCACCAATCAGCCAGTGAGTTTTGCCCACGAAATCACAGCAAATACTCGGGCTGAATTTACCCAAATAGAATGGGATAATGATGAAACATCTCCCTCCTTCCAATTGGCTGGAGTTAATTCCAATCTGGATGGGCCTCCCCAATTTAGCGAGGCCCAACAAATCGCCCCTCAATTTAATATGACGCCAGCAACTACTGTAACATTCCAGAAACAAGGGAACTCCGCAAACTTGTCCAAACCACCAGCTCACACTCAACCCGCAATTGCAGCCCAAAGCAAACACAAACGTACCAAAGGAGCCACTGGGGCGTGGCAAAAACCTCTGGCACCAACGCTACCCAAAGCTGATCCCGTGAAGTGGCGTTTATTGCTGATGTTAAGAAGAAATGGGCCGAAACTAGAGCGCAAAAAGCTCTACCTCGCTCAACCCTCTCCCACGCAATTCGCCTTTATTATGGGCATAACACTGTTGAATTCTATACAGAGGATTACTTCTCATACTTTGCAGCGATTGCGGAGACATTCCCAATTAACACCACCATCCATGAATCAGTGGAGGGCCACTACATCGATGTGGGCTTCACTGAAGCTGCCTTTGCTGACCATGCTGCCACCCTCCAGATCACTATTCCACGCGGATCTCTTCGCATCTCCCGCACACGCTCTCACCTGGAGAAAATTTTATGGGTTACTTTTTCCAACCTACCAACGACTGTTGATCCTGAGTCTCTTAAACTGGCACTCCATCGTGGTTTATTGGAGTTTGGGTCTGTTCTTTCAGTGGACTTTAGCTTTCTCTTACTATGCTCCCACTCAAAGAGCTCGCACTGCTAGGGCGTCGTTCATCCCCTCCCCCACTGCATCCCGCAACATTGAGATTATTCCTCGTGTGGCGGTAGTTGGGGCATGCCCTGAGATCTTTTTTGTCGACCCTGATCAGGCGCGCCCCCGGTGTTCATGGTGTAACGCCCTTGAACACTTCTATAGTGGCTGCACAGCTCGAAAACAAGCCCTCTTAGCCACCACCCAGGGGCCTAAACCAGGCCAAAAACGATCCCACGTGGCTGCAGCAGCAATTCCACAACCCACACAATGGGTTCCCGTTCAAGACCTGTCCCCTGAGGCCTTACGCCTAGCAGTTGAAACAGCTAACCCCACTATTGGTATGGGATACCTCGCGCTCATGCCCCCCTTCCAATGGGCACCCCCTCTAATCTCCCAGAGTCAACTCCCTCTCTCACCAAGCGCAAGGCATCTCCCACAGGGTGCCCCTCGTCAGCCACCCCCACTCAGGGCTCCGCGGCACCCCCACCAACCTCCACCAGCGATTTATCGCATCAACCCTCAGCTCCCAATGGAGCTATGACCACCAGCATGGACTGGCAACCCGCGACCTGCGGTAGAAGTGCCACCTCAAAGAGTCCTACCCCAACCCCACAGTCCATTTCGCGCGGATCCTTTGCAGTGTTGGAGGAAGTGAATATGGACTCAGACTCATCAAATGGGGACACCGCGGAGGTCACCATTGAGCACCCTCAGGTCCTTCCCCTGCAACGGAGCGGGGGCAGCATCTTAGGCTGGCTTACTGGGTCCTCCGCCCCCCACCCTCTCCTTCCCCTCAGAACCCTCGACGCTCCTCACGGATTGCAGCTAATAGTCAAGCTAAAGGACTCAAAACTAGCCGCCTCACAGCAGCAGGTTTAAGCGCTGACAACCCCCCAGGACATGGAGGGGAACAGCTATGAGTCCCCACGGCAGCACCCTGGCCCTACAATCCATCAACGCGAATGGGTTGCGGGACTTTAAGCGGAGAGCCCGCCTCCTCCGAAACTCCAGGTCAGCACAAATTGACATCGCTGCTGTCCAGGAGCCCCATATCTTCCCCCACGAACAATCTGCATGGAATGAACAGTTTGGAGGCAACTCCTTCTGGACAAACCATGCCGCCCTTATTGTTTTGAGTCCCCGGGTTAAAACCCATTATTTTTCACAATATCTAGGTGACCGCCTCATACTGGCCAAACTCACCACTCCTGACTTCTCCTTCTTCGCTGTAAGCATCTACCTGCCTAATGCAGGTCAGGAGCAAAATCGGCTCTTGGAAGAGCTCCTCCAACTCAATCTCCCACGGAATACAGTCCTCTTAGGAGATTTCAACACAACCATAAGTCGCGTCCGTGACTCTTACCCCCTGCAGCAAAAGAACGCCCTGGATCAAGTCGCCTCCAGGATTTCCTTCGCCTGAGTGGCTTTATAGATGCGCTTCCACCCTCCGCGTCTGGCCTAGGTTGCATGACTAGGATCCAGTATGATGGAGGAGCTTTCCAGTCAGCGTCACACATAGATATGGCACTGATTGGCCCCCTGCTAATTGGCCGCGTCTCCTCTCCCATCTCTTGTGACAACCATCTGAGTGATCACAGGTCACTCACCGTTGTCCTCACCACCACACTTAGACCGTCGCATAGGTTCTGGCCTAGGGTTGCCCCAGCTCTTCTCAACAACCCCTTCACTAAGGAGAAGCTGTCTATGACCATCCGGGAGACTCTCCCCCCCCCACCCCACCTGCTTGACCACAAGGCTAGATGGGCGGTGACCAAGGAGGGCATCACCCACGTTGCTTACAACTGTGCCAAAGCCCAGATGACTGCAGCTCGCGCCAGAGTCAAAAGGGCGGAAGCCAGAATCAGACATCTAGAGCGAAACTACCAGCCTTCGCCCTCTCCCAGATGGTTGGAAGACTGGGAAGCGGCGCAGGAAGCACTCAACTTGGAGCTCATACTGCAGGAAGAATGGGCAGCAAACTTTACAACATCTCGTTACTATGCTCAATGGGAACGCCCCACCCGCTTCTTCTTCAGAAACAGAAAGCCCGGTCAACAGCGCAGGATATTACTGCACTATAGATTGGCACTACAACCACCTCAGATAAGGAGGAAATCACGCAGAAACTACACCGCTTCTACTACAGCCTCTTCCATGCCACCCAGGTGGACCCATCGGACATCCAAGACTTCCTGTGGCGGGCTCCAGAGCCGCCCATTGACCCACGGGCTGATGAGGCTCTACTGGCGCCTATTTCCATCCAGGAGGTGATGGAAACCCTTCTGAAATCCCAACGGCTTAAAGCCTCAGGCCCAGACGAAATACCCTTTGAGGTGTACCTTCTGGAACCTGCAGTGATAGCCAGAACCCTCCGCGACCTCTTCGCTGCACTCTTGGTGAATGGCGAGGTCCTCCCCAACTCCAGAGGCTCAATCACGACCCTCATTCACAAGAAGTCAGACCGTGAGAACCTGGCGAACTGGCGCCCCATAGCGTTGATCAACACAGACCACAAGCTCTTCATGAAGCTTCTGGCCAACCGCATCATCAATGGGTGTCATCTCGCCTCTCCCCATCCCAGAACGGTTTTATTCCGGGGAGGTCGTTATGGGACAACTATAATGACCTTCACGTGACTTTGACTGCTAACTCTCGTAAGGTGAATGGCTTTGTGGCTTTCCTGGATATGGAGAAAGCATATGATCGGGTAGCCTGGAAGTATATTGATGCTTCCCTGGCCCGCTTCCATCTCCCACCCGCAGCTAGGCGCTGGATATCAGCGCTCTATGACCAGCTCCACACCAGAGTCCTGGCGCCAATGGGTTTTACAGTGGCAGTACCAGTTGGACAAGGTCTCCGGCAAGGGGACCCCCTGAGCCCTATCCTTTTTAACATCACCCTTGACCCCCTCTTGGCCTCCTTACAGGACAAGCTAACAGGGATTCTGGTCCCAGGTAAAGCCCCCACATGCACCATGGCATTTGCAGATGACACTGCCATTGCATTTG
The DNA here is from genome assembly GCA_022478985.1 of Massospora cicadina. Lineage (NCBI taxonomy): Eukaryota > Fungi > Entomophthoromycota > Entomophthoromycetes > Entomophthorales > Entomophthoraceae > Massospora > Massospora cicadina. The sequence goes on from JAKSZP010011932.1 coordinate 174,509, forward strand.
GCTGCCCTGGGGATGTTGTCCTCGCTGCTGTGACCATTAAGAGGTACACCAAGGCGTCCAACGCCATGGTCAACACCTCCAAGACAACAGTTTTACAGGTCGGCTCCCCCACCTTTCCCCCACCATTTGGTATTGAACCTGAGCGCGGTACCTTCCGTCACCTGGGCGTTCTCACCAACCAACAAGGAGTTGCGCTAAAAGACAATGAGGACTTGCTCTTGCAGCAGTTAACTCCAGGATTGCCAGCTGGAACCGGCGGCACATCACCCCCCAGGGTCGAGCTCTGATGGCCAATGTGTTCCTCCTCTCCAAAGTCTGGTTTCTAGCGCACGTCTGCCCAAAAACAGATGACTTTTATACGCGGCTCAATGTACTCCTCCGCTGTTGGATCTGGGGCTCAAACCATCCACCAATGGCCCTCTCAACCATTGCCCGACCCTGCAATGAAGGGGGCCTAGGGCTTCTGGACACGCGATCCCACGCCACCACAATCTTCCTGAAGTTCCTATGGCCAATTGTCTGCTGGGACGCGACCCCCATGCCCCAATGGGCGCCCGCCCTCCGCCAGTCAGTGTCAGCAGCTCTGGGTCTTCCTAGAGAATCTCTGACCTCATTAGGGGAGTGGCTCACAAACCACCTAGGCCATCGCCTAAAACCATCCTCATCCCCCTACTGGAACCAGGCTCTCCTTGCCCTGAAACGAGTAGGCGCGCGGATCCACCATGCCTTCCCATACAGAAGGGAAGGCCCTGGCCTCAGCCCCCGTCGCCATGCAATTGTGCACAATGGACAAGTTGTCACAACTCGCCTCAACCCCCAAGATCGTCCTCCCATCCGCCCAAGACTCCTTGAGCTCCTCCGTTCCTCCGTGAGATTTGACCTTAAGGAATTGTGGAAGGACGTCTATCACCCCATCCTGTCAGCAAAGGTGTCCAACACCTTATGGAGGGTGCTCCACTGTTCATACAGGACAGGGGACCGGACTGGCCCTACCTTCCAGCACCGAAGCTGCCCCCGCTGTGTGGAGCCTATTGACTCCCACCTCCATCGTTTTTTCACCTGTCCAGGTGTCGCCGCATTTTGGCCAAAGGCCCGCGCGCTCCTCCATGCTCAGCCCTGGTCCGGACACCCTGTGCAAGACCTCATGTTTGAGCAGACATTGCCTGGTTGCCACCGACCCCTCCGTGTCCTCGCCTATGCCACAGCCATCTGGACCATCCAAGAGCCTCCTTCCTTCGTGCTGCCTTTGACCATTAGGTGTGGACCCTTCCACACATGATCACCCACTTTTGGGTACACTTTGAGATGGCCCTGAAGGTCTGCACTATGTCGCCAACCCTCCCCCGCTCAGTTGTCACTGCAGCACGGCTTTGGCGCGCAATCCCCTCTCCCTTTCTCGATGCCTCCTCCCTCCCCTTCCCTCGCCTCAGGCTCTTAGGAGCCCAGGCGTAATTCAATAAACATCGATGAATCCCCCCTTGGGTTGGGACCATCTAGTACTAAAAAAACCTTAACTTAGGGGTAGCTATTTCATTTCTCAGGTTGAATAAATTTTGCATAGTCCCAAAACTCCAGATTTGGGATAAATGTGATAACACAAGGAATCTGTTATAGAAGTTAACTGTTAGCACTGAAATTGTCTTTACTGAATCTGTTTGGTCAGTCAGTGGTATGGCGAATCATCTCATAGACATCATATCTAATTTTATTCGCCTTGATAAGCTTTATCTTGTGACAAAACGGTTTAAATAGTTCATCTCATTTTGACTCAGAATTTAGATACCAAATCACAAGTCAAAAACCTGGGGAATTTTACAGCTAATTTTGGCTCAGCATCAGGGTTGTGCCTTCCTCAAGCCATAGTTTAGGCTCAAAAGGGCTTTTATTATGGCCGGGGAGGGCTCCCCAAATGGCGGCTTAAAAGATCAAGCGCGCTATTCCAAACCTCATTAAAAAATTTTGATCCTTTTGGGCCTTCTTGGCTCATGCCTTACATAAAAAACTGGCGTGATAAGGTTTTCTCAAATTAACAAAAGTTTAAGTTTCCAGAGTATTGGCTCTCCTTAGTTGCTCTAGTAATATTGTTTGCTTTCCAGTGGAATTCCAGGAATCATATCATTATTTATTTGAGGAAGGTCTACCAGGGGACAAGCACTTCCAATATAGTGAGGAAAATAATGAAATTCGACAATTAAAGACACCCCAGAGAGTTCAAGGCCCCTCTTGTTGTCTACAGGATCACCAAGATTAGGATGGTAGGTAAGGGGAGTTATTCTGGCTTATTCTTGGATTCAGCATGTGTGAAGGAAAGTATCAACCTTTAGGAACCATATGGGGAACCATGTGTTGATTGTCCTTCTGCTATGTGGGGTCATGTGTCTAAACAACCATGCTTGGAAATGTTCTAATATATGGCTGTGGAAACGATGGATGGCTTCTTGGATTGTAGGCGCTGCTCCTGTGAACGATTCCAGTACCATTGTATGTATCGTCCACAGTGCTATTGCTACAATCAACGCCCTGAGAGATGGGTGGATAGGAGAGTTCATGTTTATAGCGATCATGTTCCTTGCTCTGCTGAATGGATGTCTGTTTTCTTGGCGGAATAGGCGCATGGCCTCTTTCCATGCATCCATCGATGTTTGGCATATTTTCTAAATGGTGGGCTAGGCTTCCATACTGACCGCATATTGTACATGAGGTGTGAGTGGCATTTGACCGTTCAGCTGTTTGGTATACTCTCCTCATGCACCTCCATACATGTGCTCTTATCCTGGGTTGGAGTAGAGGGTGATGTGTGTATCTCCATACTCTTCTTTGAGTCTCCAGGTTGTAAGGTATGTCCATATAATCCAGGTAATCTATCCTGGCTATGGTAATTGGTCTTTTGCTTATTAAATTTTGTGAATATTTATCATTGATCTCATGTCTGTGAGTTAGCCTTGGGCGTCCTTGGTGACTGGTTTGGCCATTTATGTGGATCGGCCATGTTGCTCTTCTCATGGCTAGGAGTATTTTTTGAAATGTGCAGGAGTGCCATGTGGTCCTGCAGCTGTGGGATGGTATTCCAGATATTTAATTAATGTGTTCAGGTGATCTGGGTTTTGTAATTGTAGTGCACGTGTGAAGTTATATCTTGCTGTTCTGGCCCAGTGTGTATCTGGAAGATCTGGGCTAATCACCTGAGCTATCCAGGATCCCATTATATGGGTTGCTTGCTCTATGTAATTAGTAAGCCCCGATACCTCCATTCCTTCTAGAGCCAAATAGGGTTTTAAGGCGTCAGGGGGTTGTGGTTGGACCATAGCCATCCTTGTAATAGGGCGTGGATTGTGTTAAAGAAGGATGGTGAGAAAGCGATTGCATGGGCCGTGAACCATATGATTGATAGAATCATAGAGTTGGCTACCGTGACCCTTCCTGTTAGACCTGTTTGGTGTCCATGTAAGGAGGCAATGCGTTTTGTTATTTTGTCTAATAATTGATTTTCCATCATGGAGTTGGCGTAACCTCCTGCTTCCAACCATACTCCCAAGTGACGAACAGGGCCAGCTGTTGGCTTGGTGATGAATGGAAGTTTCAGTGAGGTCGTTGCTAATTTTTGCCTCCTATATCTGGTCAGGAGTCTTGATGTTGTATTAGCTTGTTGGCCCTGTGTAGATGGCATCCACTGGGTCTGATATTTCCCCAGGAGTATAATTTCCGTTTTCTCAGTGTTAAGTGATGCGTTACTTATGGCTGAATAGTCTTGTATTATCTTCTCAATTCTGCAAGCGTCCTGATTGTTGGATATGCCCACCACACAATCATCAGCGAAGGCCATCATTTTGACTGGTGGTTGGCCCTTGACGTTGATTCCCTTGAGCAGTGTGTTTGTATTTCGGATTAGGGGGTCTAAGCTAAAATTGTAGAGTAGAGGGCTTAAGGGGTCTCCTTGTTTAGTCCTCTCTGTGGGATAACTGGGTTGGTTAAGAAGCCTGCTCCCCGCACAGCCATGGTTGCAGACTCTGTAAACAACATTACCCAGTTTATAAATCTATTTGGAAGCTTGAATTTTTGAAGGCAGGCCCTAAGATAGGTCCAGTTTACCCTGTCATATGCCTTTTGTTGGTCTAAAAAGACAAGTGCTCCAGAGGTTTTGGACTGGCAGACATTTGCAACTGTGTGGATGTTATCCCATATGGATCTTCTTGGAACAAATCCATATTGTGATGGGGATATCGCATCAGTTGCAATTTCTCCTAGTCGTTTAGCCATAATTTTTGTGAAAATTTTTGTATCTGTGTTGGTTAGGGAAATTGGGCGCCAGTTGGATAGGTCTAATCTGTCTCCTTTCTTGAATAAAGTGACCGTGTAGGCTTCTTTGCCTCCAGGTAGGAGGCATGTTTCCATAATACACTTGTTCATTGAAGCTAGAAGAATGTTAGAGATGTTAGTAAAATATTTTATATAAAATTCATAGGGAATCCCATCAGGTCCAGGGCATTTCCCTCTTGGTGCACCGCGTACTACTTCCCATAATTCCTTGCACGATATTAGGTTGATTAAATTGTTATTTTGAACCGCAGTGTCAATATGTGCACTTCTAAGGAATTTTTCAATTTTTTCTGGTTTGACTGGCTCAGATTTATACAATTTCATATAAAACCTGTGCACTTTGGTCACAACTTCTTTGGGTGTTTCTGCTATGGATTTGTCCAGTCAATGGACCTGTGTACAAGCTATCATATTTTTCTGGGCGTGGAATTATCAGAAAAAATAGCTTGAGCAAGTTTCTCCATCTCTTATGTTTTTGCCTTTATATTGGACTCCAACTCAGTGTTGGTGTTCGCGGATCAGGGTGTTTAGCTGAGCAGAAACCTCCGCCCATTTGCGACCCCATCCAGGGCTGTATCCCATTCTTGGTATGTTGTTTTCTAGATGGTCAATTTCAGCCAAGGTGTGTTTGATAATGGCTGAAACTGCCCTGTGTCTTCTAGACGATGTATGTTTAATTTGTTGGGTTGTTGATTTTTTGAAATTTTCCCAGGTGGTTAGTGGGTCTGAGCAAAAAGGTGTTTGAAAATCCTGGGTTGAGGATATTTCCTCCATCCAGGATTGAAATTCTGAGTCAGCTAAACTTTCTGGGCGTATTCTGCACCATCTGGGTGCTTGGGTACTTGGTTCCACCAGTTTGTAAGACACCAAAACAAGCCAATGGTCAGAGAATTCAATTTTTGTAGTTTTAAATTTTTGAATTTGGTGACAGAAAATTATTGGTGTGAGTATTAGGTCTATCCTTGACATAGAGACAAGTGTACCATTGTGTACATGTGGGTGTGTCATGTTTTGTAGCAGGGGTTGCCTTTTTGGCAGTGGATCATATAGTCCCAGGGTGGCCTTTAGTATTGGAGTTCCACTTGCCCTTGTGGTATCTCCATTGTGTATGGCCATTAGTCCATCTCTGGGTTAATCCAGCAGTTCATGTCTCCCATTATGAAAGTATTTGCTGGTAGATTTAGTTGTTTTAGGGCTGTAAGAAATTCTCTTTGGTCATGTGCAAGTTTTGGTTTGCTCATACTATCACCCCACAGTGGAGCGACCAAAACAATATTGTTGGGAGGAGCATTTTCCCATGCCTCCTCCTCTCACTGTGGACAGTGGGTTTCCTGCACCGCCAGGATATCCACAGGTGGGTTTCATAAGAGACTCAACTTCTTGTCCCAGGACGTTAAGGCCATGAATCCCGCTATGTTCAAGATCCCTATCTTTACTGAGATGCCCGATGCGCCTCAGGAGCATTTAGCAGGCCCCCGGCCCTACTCCCTCACTCACATTGCTCTCCGCTGCACCTCTGCTGTGGAGAGCATAACCATGAGTAGGAGTTGGGGTGTATTCTGCCCCTTTCATTGCCACAGTTTTCGCTCCTATCTTGGCTTTGCTTGATTTCAATATATTATTTTGGTGCACTTGTGGGTTTTTATTGGCCACATGTTTTCTTGCACATTCCATTGTTGATTTTCCCTCCCAATTGGGTTAAATTCTGCAATTTCAGGGGGTTCACTGAACCCCAATTTTGCTGCATTCATTTCTGAATCAGGTTCCACCAAATTCAATCTGGTCAGATTGGGTGTATGGTTTTCCGCGGGATCTGATTGGTTCATTGACTTGAATTCCTCCTTATCTTCCTGGATCTGCTCCAGTGATATGGTTGATTCTGCTGAGGCCTTTGCCTTGGCTGCAGCCAGCTTGTGAGATTGTTTGGTTATTTTTCATTCCTTCTGGGGAAATAGGGTCAATTATTTTATATTGCCCATGTTCTCCCCAGTTGAAGGCTTGTGTAGTATCTGTGATTTTTGGCGTACTCTGAGTCGTCTTCGCCCATTACCTCCTCACAGAATTCCATTTCTCTCAGCCTTCTTTTATGGGGCAAGCATGAATCTTGTGCCCAAAGGCCTGGCAGTGGTTGCATATGGGGGGTGCACTTTCCACTGTTGCATGAAAAAGCTGGGATTTTTTTCCCATCTATGGTGAAGGATGCTATATGAGGGATTTTTGTAAAATCCTCTACTACATCCTGGTTCATTGAAATAATTGCAATTGCCTTCCTCATGTTAAGGGTCAGCATCAGCTGGAATCTTTGCATTTTGAATTATTTGATTTCTCCATAGGCTTCCAAGCCTTCTTGGAGATGTCTCTCAACTACTGTGCGTACCAGTGTGGTCAGAAGATAGTCAAAAATTATGAAAATGTCTTTTGATTCAGTCCAACAGGTGTGTTTGGTCGGTACCAATTGCTGTCCACTGGGAAGGTCGAGTACCACTCTGACCTTCACTGCTTTGTTTGCTTCTTCCACAGTTTCGAACCCAAGATCTACCCAACCTCTGCATATAGTATGGGTTGTTAAGTACACCGCGTGTGGAAAAAATTTATGTTGGGCTTTGCCAAACTTTTCCCACATTGTCAGTGTTTCTACACCCAGGAAAACTCAATGCCCATGTTTAAATTTAAATTTATTGTGAGGAAGGCTAACCATAGGATGGACACTTCCAAATTTGACCCAAAAGAAACAAAACTTAGTAACAGGGAAGGCACCCCAGAGAAGCGATGCTATCTCTTGTTGCCAGCGGGAACGCTACTACGGGGAGGGGAGGGAACGTGTGAAGGGGCCGTAGCCACTATTGAACACGTGTGGAGGAAAGGGTTTGATTTGATGAACCAAACTGGGAACCAAGAGGAGACCAGCTGTCAGCGACGCGGTGGGAGGTATCCAAATATCCACGCCTGAAAGTGGTCCACCAAATGAGACTGGAATCTGTGGACAGCTTCTGGGAGGGTGGGGGTGGAGCCTGCGATGGCATCCAAGACAATCGTGTGGATAGTCCACATGGCGATTGCAACCACCAGAGCATGGAGGGAGGGTGGAAGGGGGGAAGCAATTGATAAAGCAAACATATCTCTTGACAGACTGAAGGGATGTGTTTGATCCTGGCCAAGCAGAAGTTGAACTTCGCGCCATATCACTCTAGAGGTAGAACACTTCTTCATGCGGTGGAACAGCGTTCCATACTGGCCACACATGATGCAGGATGAGTGTAAAGCATTAGAGTGCTCATCCATACGGTACACCCGCCTCAGGCAGCGCCACACATGGGAACGGATTTGAGGCTGCAACAGAGGATGGTGTGCATATTTCCAAATAGTCTTCTGAGTCTCAATGGAGTAAGGGATGTCCATCATGTCCAGGTAGTCCACCCTGGATAGGACATGGGGTCATGTGGGGATCACGCCATCATGGATGGGTAGCCACTGTACCTCTTGTGTAAACTGAGGAGAGGGGCGGCCTCTCTGGGCTGTGTGTCCGCTAATACAAATTCTCCACTCAGCGCTCCGCATGGAGAGGAGGATTCGTTTGTAGTGGGTTTTAGTACCGTGAGGACCTGTGGCCGATGGGTGGGAAGCCAGGTATTTCATCAAGGAGTGAGGGTTTGAAGGATTGACAAAGCCCAAGGCGCGGGAGAAGTTGGAGCGGGCCGCGTGGGACCAGTGTTGGGAGGGGAGCGTAGGGGCGGTGATGGCCGCAATCCAGGTGCCCAGGATTATGGCAGCATGGGCTTTGAAGTCAAGCAGGCCCATGCCACCATGATGATGAGGGCCAAACATGACCTCTAGCCGTACTGGTGGTGGGCGGCCTGACCAAAGCCATCCTTGCAGAAGGGCATACAGGAATTTGAAAAATCCTGGGGAGAAGGGGATGGCGTGGGCTCCAAACCAGACTTTGGAGAGGAGCATAGAGCTGGGTAAAACAACCCTGCCAGTAAGGGAAGTAGGGTGGGCTCTGAGGGAGGCAATGCGCTTCATCACGTTGTCTAGAATACAACTTTCCATTACTGCTGATGCGTACCTGCCTGCCTCCACCCACACACCCAGATGGCGGACAGGCCCTATGATAGGGCGTGGCACGAAGGGGAGCACTAGTGGGGCGGTGTGGGGTGAGCAGGGAGGGCGAGCACGTGTGTGAGCAGATGGGCCAGGCTGGGCATTGGTCGCTGAGGCCCAGCAGGTTAGATACCGACCAAGGAGGATGATTTCGGTCTTGGAAGCGTTCAGTGCAGCATTACTTACCCGGAAATACTCCTGGATGAGAGCTTCAAGCGCGCGTGCATCTTTATTATTAGACTCTTAACCACATAGTCGTCTTCAAACGTTATCATCTTGACTGGGGCTTGGCCTGGTACATGGACCCCAGTGAGTTGGGCATTCACGTTTTGAAGTAGTGGGTCAAGGCTGAAGTTGTATAAGAGTGAGCTAAGGGGGTCCCCTTGTCATAAGCCCCTTTGAGGGCGGACTACTTCCGTTAGGAATCCAGGGCCATGCACTGCCATTGTTGCAGATTCCGTGAGCAGCATTACCCAGTTGATGAAGCAAGGGGGTAAGCGGAATTGATGGAGGCAGGCCCCAAGGTATTCCCAGTTTACTCTATCATAGGCCTTCTGTTGGTCAAAAAATACAAGTGCCCCAGAGGCTGTGGACTGGCATGCGTTAGCCACAGAGTGCACGTTGTCCCAAATTAACCTTCTGGGTATGAAACTGAATTGTTCTGGGGAGAAGGTGGTAGATGCTACAATCCCTAAACGGTTAGCCATGATTTTGGCTAAATTTTTGTATCTGTGTTAGCTAAAGAAATGGGGCGCCAGTTGGCTAAGTCTAGCTTGTCCTCTTTTTGAAGAGTGTGACGGTGAAGGCCTTTTGTCCTCCTGGTAGGAGGCGCGTTTACAGAAGGCTCTGGTTAAGGGAGGCAAGCAGCAGTGGGGATAAATATTTGAAGTACTTTTTATAGAATTCATATGGAATGCCATCTGGGCCTGGGCATTTCCGATTTGGTGCACCGCGGATGGCTGTCCAGAGTTCATTTGGAGTAAAAAAATTCATTAATTCTGGGTATTGGGAAATGGTGCGGATGTGGGTTCAGTCAAAAAATTCCGCCACTTCAGCTGGCTGAATTGGATTAGATTGGTATAACTTGGAGCAATACTTTTATATTTTGATTGCCACTTCATCTGGCGTATCCGTGACAGAATCATACGATCTTTGCATCTGTATGCAGGCCACGCTCTGGCATAATGCAAAGAAATTTTTAAAAAAATATGAGTTGCACTTGTCACCTTCTGTAATGCGTTTGGCCCTGTAATGAACATAAACCTGATGTTTATATTGCCTTTTGAGCGTGTTGAGGTGGGCGGCTGCTTCCACCCACTTCTGGCCCCATGCAGGGCTGTAGCCTGTAGCTGGGATGTTGGACTCCAGGTGTGCCAACTCTGCCAGAGCGCTCGAAATGATGGCTGATGTGGCTCATGAGCGCGGGAGGAGAGGTGGTGAGAGTGGCGGATGGTATCCTCTTTAAAGGCTGACCATGTGGAGATGGGGTCCGCACAAAACGGTGTAACAAACTCTTTTCCAAAGTTGCTGATTCCACCCAAGTGGAAAATCCTGGCGACGCAAGTTTGGGAGGGCGGAGTTTGCACCAATGTGGGGCCTTAGCCACTGTGACAGGTAGGTGGTAGGTTATTGAGACCAGCTGGCGGTCAGAGAATTCAATTTTTGTTGTTTGGAAGTGGGAAATGTGAGGTTGAATTTCGCCAGCGTAAGGATAAGGTCGATGTGGGTCATGGACCTTAATTGGCCGTTGTGGATGTAGGGGCGCATCATGTTTTTGAGTAGCGGGGCTTGCCGTGGCAGCGCATCCATTAACCCAAGGGTGGTCTTTAGAACGCAAAGTTCTACGTGACCCTGGGGGCGTGGGAGAAGGAAGGCCAACATTCTGTGGGTGTGTTTAGCCAACAGTTCTTGTCACCAACTACAAAAGGGTTTGGGGGTAGTGGGAAGGATTTGACCAATGAGAAAAATTCCTGACGCTCTTGTGCACAGATTGGGACATAGATGTTGACAATAGCATGCTCCATGTTTGCCCACGAGAAAGTGACAACAAGGACTAGCCATTGAGGAAGGATTCTGACAATAAAAATTTGAAAAAATTGTTTTTCTGAACTAGCACCCCACAGTGCTCTGACCAAAAGGATAGGGATGGGAGGAGCATGGTTTTCTAAGCATCCTTGGAACCTCGTGGACAGTGGGACTCCTGGATGGCCAGGATATCCATGGGTAAAATTTTTTTTAAAAAGCTCAGTTTCCTAGCCCAGGATGGTGAGGCCTTGAGTCCGGCGATATTCAACGCCACTAAAGTGAAGGTTTCCCCCATCACACCTTAGGTGCAAGGGGGTGGGCACCCAGGCCCACTAGCCTCCTCTAGATCCCCATGGGCTTTCACAGCAGCGCGGGTGTTTGCAACAACGCTTTTGGTAATTTTGTTAATTTTAGCAGAAAGGTTCGCGTTGGCTTTTGCCTTCACTTTTTGTTTCCCCAATGTCGAATGAATTTTTTGTGGTGCGGATGAGTTTGGTGCACCAACATTTGTGTCAAAAAAAATTTTCAGGTAGTTTGGAAACCAAGTCAGTTACAATCAGAGCTTGGTTGCAAAGATCAGTTGAGATTAAGTCACCCATTGGATCCTCAGATTGAGTGGCCCAATCAGCATGGGCTTCCCAATCTAATTGGTTGATGGATTCCCAAAATTGCTTCCACCACGAAGGTTTTGATGTCCTTCTGGCGTTGAGAGTGTGGGATAGCAGTGGTGACTTTGGCCGCTTCCTTGGCCACGGCCCTGCGGGCTTGCTTAACCTTCTTCCGCTCTTGCAGGGAAATAGGTTTTACCAGTAGGTAGCAGCCTTGTGCTCCCCACGGGAAAGCCTCTTTGGTGCCTGCGGTTGGTTCATAGTGCGCCTCTCTGCTGGCCATGGCCGCCAAGGGGTGCTCTTGGAATGTGGTGCCCTCCTTGGTGGGGCATTCATATGCCTTATGGCCAAATGCGTCACAGTGGGTACAGATGGGGGGCTCGTTGTCCACAGTTACCCGGAAAGGGTGGGTGGTATGCCCTTCAATATTGATATATGTGGAGTGCGGGATCTGGGTTAGGTCCTTCGCAGTCTCCTCAAGTGGGGTCAGAACTGTGATGGCTTTGCCGGTGCACAGGTGTGGCATCAGTGTAAAGCATTGCATCTCGAAAGATTGTATTTCGCCATATACAGTAAGACCATCTTTCAGGTGCTGCTCCAAAATGGCACGTTTTACCGTAGTAGGCAAAAAGTCAAACGTGAGGAAAATTTGGTTGTATTTTGTCCATCTGGTGCATTTGGTTTTGATGACCTGTTGCCCTTTGGGGAGGTCAATTACTATGCGCACTGCAGCAGCTTCGTCTGCTGCCTCCTTGTTTTCAAAACTGAAGTCCAGCCAACCATGTGACATGGAGTGAGGTGCGACATACACCGCGTTTGGGAAAATTGTGCACATCCCCAAAAAAATTTTCCAATAAAGCTGTTTGTTGGATGTCCAGAAACTTATGGACTCCATATTCCACCAACAAGAGTGGTTGGGAGTGCGGCGTGTTGATGTACTGGTTGCATTGCACTTGCCAAGTGAGGATTTCTAGGGAAATAGTGACCGCCAGTTTTTTATTTTTTTCTATTCCGCCAGTTTCTCTGGGGCGTTTTCAAACGTTTGAGGCCGCGGGCCTACCACCTGCTCCTCTTACCTTACTTGCCCAACTGCTCCCTGACATGGGCGCAGACTAATCTCCTCTGCGAGATTATCAAACTAGATTCAGTCTTGAATTGAATAAGTTGCAAAAGTGATTGCAACAAGAGAGAAAAGTCCTCATATCCCATGTTTCACCAATGACAGTGATTGCAATTGGGATACTTCCAAATAGCTGCAGTAGGTTACCAAAAAATTAATGAAAACAGCGGGGGGCGCCACCTCAGGTTTTTTATTTTTACTGAGATTTTCATTTGTACCTGTGCGCTTGGTACCTTTGGGTGGTGCAGGTCTGGGTCTGCTGCCTTTACCACATATTCTAGCTCTTTACTTTATTATTATACTTATATCACCTGGTTTTGATTATCAAATTGTGCTGTTTGAATCGAATCATATTACTAAAAGTGATAGTAATTAGGAAGGAATGTTTCCAGGAATCATATACCTCGCCATTTTTTATCTAAAAAATATAAGGTTGATCCAAGGGTTTTCAACCATGCTTACCTGTTGTTATCTTTCACTCATTTGAGATTTCCCTAAACTTCTGTGGTAAAGATGAGTCAGTATTTACAGCCCTAACAGCTTACCTCCTTAATCCAGATTGGTTGTTGTACTATATTTGGCGTTGATTTACTCCGCCAAATCTCAGGTATGTGGAAAACGGAATCTGGGTGGTTCCATTTGTTACATAACTCCAAAATCTTTTTTTTCTTTCACCCAATTCTGAGATCCACTCACCTGACCTCATTGTTGCCTTATGTCCTGATTTTGTTTAACCAGCACTGGAGGGAGCCAGTGACAGATGGCCAAACCTGGAACCAAGGTGATGGTGGACGTTTATTTTAATGAGGTCTCCCCTAATAAAGATTAGTGGGTCGCCAGTAACCTGGACCAGCAAATTTCTCCCTTTTAATCAGCCCTTTTGCATGGGGGTTGCCGCCAGGCTTCACTGGACTGCGCACCCTTTTTAGGGAGTACATCCCAGACAAGTGCTGGGCATGTTCCCCCACGTCACGTGGGCTGATCCAGCAGCCCAGTCCCAACTCACTCTCGTCAGATTTTCCTCACCATGAGGGATTCATAATTTTTTCTGGATAAATTTCTTGGGCTCAAGGTAACCCGCCCAAGAAGACCTCGTATGGTGGCCTCCTGCTTGTGAGTTTCCTTTTGGGGGGGGTTTCCTTTAGCTGGATGTGATATGACAAAACAGGTAAAACATTCATATCATTTTGACTCATAATTTGTATTCTAAATCCTGAGTTGCACCCTGGGGGATTTTCAGATTAAATAATCTCTGCACCAGGGTTGTGCCCTCCTCAAGCCCTTTTTAGGCTTGAAAGAGCTTAAAGTATGGTCAGGGGAGGGCTCACAAAGGGCGACCTTAAAATATCAAGCCTTCGCCATTCCAACCCTCATAACAAAATGTCGATCCTTTTGTCCTTCTTGGCTCATGCCTTACATAAAAAACTGGCGTGACAAGGTTTTTACATGAACAAAAACATGAGCTTCCAGAGCATTGGCTTTACCTGGTTGCTCCATTTTTTTCTTGTCACGCTTGTGACACCAATAGAATGTTGGAAATCATCTTGCTTGCCATTTTATTTGGTAAATAAAATATAAGGTTCCTTCAGGGGTTTTCAACCTTGCTTACCTGTCATTCTTTTTTAATCAATTTGAGGTCAACTAAACTTCTGAGGTTAAGACAGGTCAGTACTATTCAACCCTAGAAGTTTACCTCAGTGGTCCAACTTGGCTTTTGGACCAAATTGGCATCAATTTACTCCACCAAATCTTAAGAATCTTTAAACAGAATCTGGGTGGTTCCGTTTGTTACAGATCTTGAAGAGGCCAGGATCCCACAGTTTGAATATTCAACCTACTTAGGAGTGGCAAGCTTCATCTCAGCGTTAGAACTTGAGTTAGATTATGAGGACAAGAAGTTTTTTATGCCATTTGGTTTTGGATTGGTTTTAGAACTAATTTTTGTTTTAGTGGTCCTTAAAGTGGCATATCTCATTGGCAAGTCCAAAACTGGTACTGAGTAGAGGTTGAAGTGCATAGTGATTAAAGTATATTACAGTTTATTTTGGGAGCTATCAACAATATCTTCCATAACCAAAAGGATGTTGAAATAATTTGTTAATAAAAGATTTTACCATAGTGACAGATAAATTAAAACTAATGTCAGGAGTCATCAGTTTGATAGCTCCGGATTATTATTAAAATTACAAAGGGAAATGTTTTCATCTGCTGTACTAAGCTGACAGATAGGCAAATGCAGGAGAAATTTAATGAGGCACCATATCATACTATAAATGCGATAATGAGACAACTTTTTTATAATCCTTTTGACTACTTCAAATTTTATTAGGAATTTTAATATTTGATGTCAGTGGGAAAATTTAAGCTTTAGGTAAAATAATGATGATTTATAAAACGTTTAGTATAAAATATAAAGTGGTAAGATAATGAGACTTAATTTTAATAATTAATTGGTTTGGCTGGCCGGAAAAATCCCCTGAACTACAGAGGATCTCGTCATGATGAGGCAAATTGGTAAACAACCCTTGGCTTTGCTGGTTTGCGCGAATTATTTCTGATTTTGCTTTGCCTTAGTAATGAAATATGCATCAGATGTGGAGGCATTTAGATTGGCTGTATCAAAGACATCTTTAGTAGAATTGGACACAGAAAGGAAAGGTGCATTAGATACAGAATTTTTTGGTTCAGCTGATGTGAGCTCAACTCAGAGAAATAGAGATCCTCAGCAGGGAAATTAAATTAGTAGCGGCAGTATTCAACTTGGGTGGGATATTTTATTTGTTATGATTCTGGTCATAGCCAAAAAATGTAAAAATTTCAGATTCGTAGCCTTTTGGCTTGGCTACTCCATATAATTCGTTGGGATCTTGTTGAGCATTGTATTTAGCTTTGGCAGCAACATCCAATTTTCTAATTATAATAGTATTGAGTTCAATTGTCTTTTCTTTGATTGCTCTAGTCATAAAAAATTCTAGAAATGCTTTTTCTTGTAACGGACAACTTTGCCTCATTTGCTACATTCTGAATTGGATTTGGATTTTTGAATCTGAGTCAGGTCGCTTAAAAACATTTTTGTATATGGTTGCTTTGGACATTGGGTTGTGCCTCGCCCAAGCTGTTAATTAGGCTTGTGCGAGCCTAATTGATAGCTCAGGTGAGGGCCCCAAACGTTGCCTTTATAAGGCGCGCCCACCCATTCCAAACCTCAGTTTGGAATTCTTACCCTAGTTTGTCCCTTCTGGGGAGCATTGTCAGTAACTCCCCAGCTGAGCTCTGGTCAGCGGGTCCCTTTTTATTTTCTGAATAAAAATAAATGTTATTTTATGGTTTGCGTACCTCGCATACCTGTGGTCTTTTGGGGTGCTCATTTTCAAGGAGCATTCATGTGATTGGGTCGGACCAATTACAAAGTTGTGCACAACCAATAAGTAGGTGAAATGTTTGGTGCTTGTTGGTGCTCCAAACCTCTTTCCTGCTTTGGTTAAGCCGCTTTGGTTGCTTGTCAGTGCGCCAAAGGAGCTTTTATATGGCGGCCAGAACTGGGGTTTTTCTGGTCTATGACATAATTCTAAACTCAAATGCTTTGCATGCTGCCAGTTCCCAGTTTAGCTGAACTCAGTGGCCACTTGGTCCCAGTTGTTGAGTAACCAGCACTGGTGGGAGCCAGTGACTGATGGCCAACCCTGGATTCAAAGTGACCATCAGCTAATTTTCCTGTTGGGGCCTCCTGCCCACCAGGGATTCAGTGGCATCGAGGGGACTTGTCCCAGCAGGGCTCCCTCACCCTGCGGATGGTCTGCCTGGAAAGGGGTCAGATGTCCAGCCATGCTGGAACGTGCACCCCTCTCACATTTCCTTGGTGAAAGCGCCTTCCCAGTTAGGATGGGAAGACCATCACCAACAGGGGCCTGGGAAGGGGGCACAACACAGCCACGTGCTAGCCGTGCCTCCTTGTGCCAGGTGGGCTGATTCTGGCAGCCCAGTGGCGATTTAATCCTGCCATCTGTGTTTCTTTGGGGGGCTCAGAGTTTACCTGGGCTAATTTTCCTGGGGCTCAAGGTAACTCGCCCCAGGAAGCCCTCATCTTGGTGGCCTTCTGCCAAGGGGCCCCTCTTTTGGGAGGGGTTTTCCTCTTTGTGGGGGGTGATGTAATGGAAGAGTTTGCCTTGTTTGTTACATTCTGACTCAGATTCAGATTTTCCAAATCTGAGTTGATCCCTTAAGCTCATTTTTGTGTTTGGTCACTTCAGACATAGGGTTGTGCCTCACCCAAGCTGTAAATTAGGCTTGTGTGAGCCTAATTGAAAGCTTGGGTGAGTGCCCCAAAGCGCTGCCTTTATAAGGCGCTCCCACCCATTCTAAAACTCAGTTTGGAATTCTTACCCTAGCATGTCCCTTCTGGGGAGCATTGTCAGTTGCTCCCCAGCTGAGCTCTGGTCAGCGGGTCCTTTTTTATTTCCTAAATTAAAAAGAAAGCTTGTTTTGGGGTTTGCATACCTCGCATACCTGTGGTCTTTTGGGGTGCTCATTTCTGAGGAACTTTTGTGTGATTGGGTCGTACCAATCACAAAGTTGTGCATAACCAATAATTAGGTGAAATGTTTGGTGCTTGTCGGTGCTCCAAACCTCTTTCCTGCTTTGGTTATGCCGCTTTGGTTGCTTGTTGGTGTGCCAAAGGAACTTTTATATGGCAGCCAGAACTGGAGTTTTTCCATTCTGTAGCATTTCTCAGGCTGCTTTAGCATCGGGTAATAGCTGTCTTTGACATCTTTAATGACTGTTTAAGTCTCATAAAGATGTTCCTTAGCCAAGGGATCATTTCTTGAACTCTTGCCTTCAATTAAGATGAGCCTCCATGCAGTTTAATCAGCACAGTCCTCAACTATGTTAAGCTGTTTGTTGAAAAAGCAGCTTTGGAGGGCCAATTCACTTTTACAGGCTTACTCAAATACTAATTTATCCAGAATTATAAGGAGGCCTTTAATAAATCTCATTATGAGGATACCATCGTCATATTATTTGACGTTTTTAAACGAGATTCTGTTAATTGTTATCATAATGGCAAGAAACACTTGGTAAAGTTGAGTTACATTAAAACCTCTTTTTCTCAATTCGCCCACTTTTTTAATCAAATCCTGATCATTAATTTTAAAAACACACCTACACTCATTGTCAGCCCTCTCTGGTCACCCTATGTCTTTGAGCTCGACGCCCATTACCCCCTCGTGGGGCAGGGGGGCGCCCCCTCTTAGTGTTTTTGCCTCTTCCAAAACTTTCCCAAGCTGAGTCTACTAGCCCTCCCAACTCAACTGGTTGCTTTTTCCCTCCTAAGGACCTTTCTTTACACCTCGCATGCACTCAGACGGTGCCTTGTTGCCCCCTAGTACTCCCTTAGAGCACCATGCAATTCGTCTTTTGGGCCAAATATGGCGAGTTGTTCCCATATTCTTAACATCCTATCAATAAACTTGCCCAGGATCTTTTGCATCCTGCTGGCTTCATCAACTTCCGCCCCTTTAAGGGGTATTTTGACCTAGGCTTCTCGAATGAAGCTGATGTGGCAGTTGCAGTACCATTCCCCTGGTGTTCCAGTATTTACACCTCCCTACCACTTGAGACCAGTTGCCCACTGATACCACTCTAGTGGTTCAGTTTGTGGTCCTCCCTACCCACCTCCCCCAAAGTTTTATACAATGAACTGTTGGCTGGTTTTTCAGCATATGGTTTGGGCCCCATCCTCCAATTTGTGGTTCTCATTGGCGCCTCCCGCCTTGCAGGCTCTTGTGCCTTTACAACCATACATCCCACTTCTATGGAGGTTGCCCTCTCGATTCCACGTTGTACAATCATTCCCTCTGCCCCAGACCATCATTTCTGGGCCTGCGTGGATAAAGGGCACACCATCTTCCCTACCTGTTTCAAACTAGACCATTTAAAACGGCGCTGTCCCTCCAGCACCCAAGCCATGAACCACACACCTGACTCTTTGCACAATGACCCAATAGCTGAACCAGTTTCTTTCTTCACCTGGGGCACCTTCCTCCCCCCTCCTATCCAAAATCAGGAACCTGAAACTTGGCCAGTCCCAGCTAATCAGGAGCAGTGTCCCCAAGCCCCTTCTCCTCACCCAACCAATCAGGGGTCTGACTGGACTTCAGTTAATTCTAAGCCACACTTGTTTTATCCCAAGCCCAGCTCCCCTGTGCCAACGCATTCTCCCAATTTAATTATTGTCAACTAAAATCCCTGCAATTATTTTAACAAAGTTAATGAATTGAGCAATCCGGTCTCTGAATTGTTTATACCTCCATGCTTCAAAGAGTTCATTGATGCTGACTATGCAGCCCAGTTCCCCCCTCGCTACTATTCACCTTGCCATGATGCCCCCTTATTCCAATCCGACCATCATTTATTTGAAAAATTAATTGCCTCCCCACATGATATTGCGCTCTGATCTGCCGCAAGTTATCTGTTGAGAGGTTATCTAAAGGCCTTGTTACCCCTCCCGTGGACCCTGCACTGACCATCCCCCAAAAACAAGAATTCCTCTACCACTACTCCTATGCTAGCAATATGTTCAAACTCTTAGCATAACAAGCTAGGTTTAGCCCAAATACTCGCCTCGCCCCCAAAGTTGTGGACATGGATTCTCCCATGCATGACATCTGCCTTAGATGTGATAAGCCCTTGTTGCTTACGTTTCTTACTGCCTCAAAAAGGTATCCCTTGGCCAGCGCCACTCCCCTCCCTTGGCCCCCACTTCTACAACGCGCCTACGCCCCTGCTCTCTGCTTTGTGCCGCTTCCTGTCCGCCCCAGTTGAGCTTGCCCAGCCTCCTGATCCCCCCCTCCCTCCGCTATGGTCAGTTATCAGTTTCCATTTCTGACTTGGTTGGAGTTTGCATTGGTTTTCACTTTATTCAAATGGCTTTGGCTGTGTCATTTCAAATTTTGGTGTGAGTTATTGTTTGTGCTCGGTAAAGCCCATCCCCTGGTTGGCTTGCCTTGATTAAATTTTAAATTTTAAGTTTAGTTACATTAGACTGGGTTTTCTAATGTAATTATATTATGTATGAGTGCATCTAGAATGGGACCTGGAATAAAGCACAAGTTGTTGGACTTGCAGGGGCAGGATGTCTGAAGGAATGACTTTTTAAGATTGCTAACTTGGATGATAGAGTTGGTAAATGGAACTTGGCAGATAGAAGCCATAGGTCCTGAGCAATAGATTTATTAGGAGCTTATCTAGATAGAGGCAAGATGTTATGAAAGGGATATTTATCTAATGGGACTTAACCACACTTGGTTCAGAGGTCATAGTTACAAGTTCCCAAAAAGAGCCTTAAGCAAATATTAAAAGTGTAAAATAAGTTTATTGGAAGAATGCTTAGCACTTTTTTATAGTACTATAAAAAATAAGGGCTAAGCTTGTTAATTTAGATATGTAGAGATGTCCCTAGATAATTAAAATATTGTTCACTTTGGAGGAAATTTATCATAAATCAATTGTTTGGTAATTTACCATTTTGATTATAATCTCTCAATGCTATATAGCTTAAAGTAAGTATTATCTTTAAGCTTTTGACCCAACAAAGCATCAATTAATAAAATATTAATGTTTAATATAGAGCAACAACAATTAAAAATTTAGTAAGCCCAAAATTGAGGCTTCAACCACATTAAGTCAAAGCCCAGCAGCACTTATGCTATAAGTCGCTATTTGAGTCATTCATGGCGGTGACTTTACTATTCTTTGTGGAGTATTCCGTGGTTTTGGCGAATGGGGTAACTTTGGTTCTTGCGCAGATTTTTGTTCTTACTATTTTAATGATTAGTCTGTTGGTAAGTTGGCATTACTGTGAGTTTTTGTTAAATGGAGAAGCCATCTTGTCTTCTGGGATAAGGCTCACTAAATCTTCTTAATATTGGTTAATTCATCTGCGGCCAAGTCTTTGTAGTTGGTAAGATGGTAATCAATGTATTGACCTTTGTTGTGAATGGGTT
>JAKSZP010011933.1:0-194019 GCA_022478985.1 Massospora cicadina
GGAATTTATGTAAATTGTGATAATAGGTAGTGGCCCACATAGTTGGAGACTGTCCTGAAGAGGTCCACCACCATATTTGCCCAAGGAACTATTGTAAAAAAATGTAAAATAATGGTTAAATTTATTAAAGAAAATTGACCAATAAGGAATGTTGGTCGCAAAAACATATTTAAAGTGTGTCAGGGAAATTTGGGTTCTGCAGAAATATGCCCAAGCCTTGACACTCCAATAAACAGATGCTTCCATCCATTTTAGTAAAATACACTGAGAGTGCCTTCACTCGAGTAATCAATTGAAGCCGTATTTTACCTGAGCTTAGAATTTCATAGCTAGAGCGGGACTCAAACCCTTGCTCTCCAACCAAGTGAATTGAACCATCCTTGTTCATAATGTAAATCGTTCATTTTAGTGCCTGGGCCACAATCAGAGGCTGGGCATTTTGCACCCCATTAGTATCAACCTGGGCATGCTTGGCTTGCACCCAGCGTTGATCTAAGGTGTTTCAGGTCAGGAAGAGCCTGAAGCTTCACCTTCTGGGCCTCCTGTCACCCAGCCTTGTTTTTAGCATCTGTTCCCACTATAAAGTTATTCAACTATGACACTGAGCTCCTGGACTTACAAGAGGGGGTAGGAAGGGGGATCCTTGAGGGTAAGGTGATAACCCATTGCTCATCTACCACATAATCCAGGTCACTCTTCTGGAGTAGTGGAATGACAAAAGACTTGGGACCCTTCTTGCACTGAAGGGGTGCTTGCTAAAAATCAGGCAGAGTGGCTGGGTCTCAAGGCTTATAGTTTTTGCCATAAACTCTTAAAATTATACAACCAGATTTAAAGAATTAATATTAATTTGGGTTTACTCACAAGACAAAGAAGTATAATTAAACATTGTAATTCAAACTATAAAAAAATAATACCAATTTATCAATTAAAGTAAGATGTTAAAAAGAGGGTGAAATCATATAACTGATTATGTCTATTGATATTAAAAAGTGAGTTTATGGGACAGGGTAGTACCTACATATGTTTTAAACTTTGCACATAACGTAACAGAGTCAGTGAAAGCACTCTTTGTTGCATAACTAGTAAGAGTTAAGTCAACGATTCTTGAGCTGGTTTGTTCCGATTATTAATTACTTAAGGTACATAGTACATTACATGCTCTGTATAGCCAAAAATAGTCCAAAGCTAAATAGCAAGAAACATAAACCTTTTAGAGAGAAGGCTATTTTAAAGAAAGTATGTCAGACCATGACAATCTTGTATTTTCCTTTAGATTACCTGCTTTCACTATAAAGTGAATAACAAGCCTATGTCACGCGTGGGCAATAGCGTTCTGAAAACATATAATAAACCCAAACTTCCTATTTACAATTGAAGCTTTAACAAGTATCACCTATAGTTCTTAAATTTCCTGGCTTTTGCCCTTTTACACTGATAGACAACTGATTTCGTCTAAAATTCGACATTTTTGTTTTTTTTCATTTAGATTTATACTAAACCTGGTATTAAACAATGACAGACACAATTGCATTAATTTTTTATTAAAATTTAACAAAAGTCTTCTAATTATAAATTGATTGCTAAGGCCAAAAACCTTATTTTATCAAATTAAAAATTATCATACTAGATAAACAGTTGATTGTTCAATTTTCTTAAGGGTTTTGCAGCTATTAAACATACTAAAAAGCAGTTGATCATCCTTAAAAATAGTAACTTATTTAATTTCAAATGATGTATTTTAAGCACCTATAATTTTCATACAAAATTAACCAACAAATTTTAGCGTGGCATTAAATTCAGAGCTATAAAAAAATCTATTTTTATACAATAATTTAAAGCATATGTTCTTATAAACCGGAACAACGATATTTTTTAGAACTACAAAATTTTAATTTGTGTAAAAATAGCTAACGTTTCAAAGTTTTTAGCAAAAAATAAATAAAAGTACTTGTGTTTTCAAAACTTTACCTGCAGCTTTAATCAAAGATTAATATAATAAACACCTAACAGTAAAGCACATTAAAAAATACCTTTTTTAATTCTTAAAGTTTTATTAAACTAATAGAACTCTAAAAACCCATAAATAACATAATTATTCAACCAAAACAGAAACATTTATCAAAAACTTTTATAATAAAGATTGTATAAATTAAATTATAAAATTTGCATATTTTTCCAAAATACACATAAAAGTCTCATAAAACTGCTGAAACAAATTTATAGCACACTTTATCTTTATTATTTTGCCTAAAGACTTATTTCTTGGGCTAAAAAATTTTAGTATATAATAATGACTTATACTTACAGGCTTCTTAGGACGAAGTTGGTTTGAGTGTCCGCACTTCTTCTTGCGGCAATTAGTAGCACGAGGGGGAAGACGAGCGTAGCACTTGCGACAAATTTTTTTCTCGCAATTATACTTAAAAGCGAGAGCCTTTAATGAAGGCTCGATAATGCCGCCGCGGAGACGCAAAACAAGATGCAGAGTAGATTCTAAAATTATAAGCTATACGATTACAACTTGACTACCTTTCTGAATGTTGTAATCAGATAAAGTTCGGCCATCCTCGAGCTGCTTTCCGGCAAAAATCAAACGTTGTTGATCAGGAGGAATTCCCTCTTTGTCTTGGATTTTAGCTTTGACATTGTCAATAGTATCAGAGGATTCAACCTCAAGTGTAATTGTTTTTCCTGTTAATGTTTTGACAAAGATTTGCATCTTTCTAATTGCGTATTATGGTTTGTTTGTAAAATACTTACATTCACTGGAAACCTTGAGGAAGTGAAAGGACTAGTTGCAATAAACCAGCCTCATTATAGCACAGGGCTATCTTAATCTTCGATTACTTTGTAATATTTGATTATTCATTTGATTCATATGTTTTGTTCATATTTAAATTTGATACTCGATTTAGGTTAATTTAATTCGCTGTTAATCTCTCAATATAAATCATTTTATGCGTGTAGGTACGTGACACATTAACTCCTAAACAAATAAACCAAAAAATATCTAAACTTGACACAAATAATTTATGGATAATTATAACCAACGTAGGCTAATTTTAAAGTCATATAAAGATCAATAAATGCATATATAAGATATAAAAATGTTATATATGATTTTAATGGAAATTGGAATATCCTTTTGGCTGAGCGGATTAGTGTTATTCGGCTGATTTGATATTTCAATAGTTTAGATAAGCGGTTGGTAATTTGGTTGATTAAGTTCAATTGGCTTTGGGCGAGTGATTGGTGATTTAGTTGATTCAATAGGTCTCATTGGTTTAGGCTGAGTGGTTGGTGGTTTTTGGATTTCAAAAGGTTTAATGAATTCCTAATGCTTGTCAATAGCCATCTCATCTACTAATAAGAGAACTAAAATAACATGGGGAGCAAAATTTTTGTTGCATTGATAAAAACACTTGTTCTTAACTAATTTGGGTGTGCTGATTTTATATTTGAAGTTGGTTTTTCTCTGCAAGCTATATTTTTTACAATTTATTTTTAACAATTTTTCACATTAATATAAAATTTTCAAATTTTTCAGCATTTATCTCAACTTACAAATGTGGGTTATTCTCTTAATCATATTCAGGGTGATAATATAACTCATTTAAATATAAAAACATATAATATTATATAATTATGCATACAGTTTTGAAATGCAAAGTAATAAAATCACTTATTTTGAGTATAAATATGATATAAAATACTATCAAATACAAACATAATTTTCTTAATTATAGCACTGATATATGAAGATATAAAGATATTAATTAATTAATATAAAAATATGATATAGAGGGCATACAAAATTTATTCAGGAAAGAATTTATTCTTGTAGCTCTTGCTTTTGTGGATTTGCTCAAGATAGTCTCATTTGATACTCCAGCAGTAGTTTACCATCATATGCATATTCTATCATCCTTTATAACACTATTTCACTGTCTTCAGGTCTTGATAAAAGTGTCCCCCCTGCTCATTGCTAATATCCTCAAGGTTTTTGAGAAATTGATCAAGATGGCTGTTCAGAAAATGTATCTTAATCCTTGTATTGTATCCAAGATCACAAAATACCTTTAATATCCTTTTAACTAGAAATATATAGTTTTCTGCCTTCTTGTTACCAAGAAAGTTGTTAATAACTGCTACAAAAGATATCCATGCTGCTCTCTCTTTTTGATTCATCTTTCTGATAAATTTCTTATCATATATAAGAGATTGAATGTGAGGACCATCAAATATACCTACCTTTATTTTGTTGAATGACAAACAAGGAAAAACAGATACAATGTGCTTAAAACATTCATTTTTAGTATTCAGAGCCTTTTTAAATTCTTCATCAAGCCAAGCTTAATATGAAGTGGGGGAATATGATTCTGTCACAGCTGTATTGTATCCAAACTAGAGCATGCACAGGAAAACTGACTTTTTATTTGGAATTACTGATGCTAAAATATTTAGAAACAGCTAAAAAATCTTATTCAACAGATAAAAATCTTTTCCCCCTGTGTAATTAAGTAGAACCAATTGGTATATATTTTCACAATGACTGGGAATCCCAGGTTAATCATGATGTAAGGTTCAGATGACACCTCAGATAGCTAATTTCACAGGTGTCACTGTTGGCATGAGTAGGTGCAGGTGGTCAGTCATTAGGTTCAAGATATTAGAAGATGCGTCACAAGGATAAAGTTTGAGAAAATATAACAAGAATATATATATATATAGTATTTTTGATAGTTTAATTGAAATTGAGGCAGGCTTATATACATGATCAATAGTATTTTTGTAAAGAGAGAAGGTTTGCAAGGATATTAAAGGAAAATCAGATGAAAATAAATATATAGTGGCAAGGATAAGACAAAGGAGGGGATATCCACCAATGGATTGGTAGCCTTTGCAGAAATGAGTCAATACAAACTCAAACAGCGCTAAGTTAAGCAGCTCATTTCTTATAAAATGACATACAATTGAACTATAGGTTTATCTAGAAATTACTCTTTTGCACCTAAAAGCTTTTTGTCATTTTTATATTAAACAAGGGATGGCAAGCCCTGGTGAGCCTAAAGTACCCTGTGGTTAGCAATTAAAAAGGATTAGCTTTAGCTTATTATTTCATCTATCTAGATTGTAGTTGAATTTAGCAATTTTGGATATTAGGATATCAGGCATGATGAGAAGAATATTGGTCATTTGACTCCCATGACAGAATTGACACAAAAAACTGAGAAGGGGGTTAAAGAAGTTACATCAATTAATCATATTAAAAACTCATATACATTAAGGTTTAATTTTATACTAGGAAATTCCATCAGACCAAATTGTGTCTAAGATACCCAGGATGAAATCCTGCCTAATAAAAATAAAGGATCATCATAATACAAATGACCTTTTTTTTCTAGGTGGCACACAAGGCAGTAAATGTTAGGCTTCCATTTTTAAGTTCAATGGGTATATGTTCAAGAAGCCCACCAGTCAATATTTAAAGCTAAATAAGTCATTTAACAAGTATATTTTTATTTAAAAGGGTGCCAAGTTGCCACTTATTTCCCATCAACTATATTATCCATCCTATGTTAAGTACAGTGAAACAGACTCATTGAATTCAACTACCAAAACAAATTTAAGATTAATGGCATAACTTTATTATAGTATAAAACAGGGGTTTTATATGGACATTTAACAATATAAACCCCAAAAGGAAAAGGATTAATAAAATTAATAGAGGGGGAAACCAAAAGGGAGGATCTTGATCAGGTAACACATTCTGGAAGGTAAAGTGCCTTTTTATAATATCTTTGATAGGGAAATATTGTGAGTTAAATACTCAAGTCAGTTGAGACTGGGGGTCAATTAGATTGATCATTTGACAGATTCTTGATTCTTATCCTTTTTCAGATTCATCTTAATTTAATGCCTTAAATGCCACCTTGAATATATGTCACTTGACCTTATGATAATTCTTCATTTCAATTAAGCAGGATTTTATCTTAGTGTTTCTTTGGCTCAATTTGGTCTGTCAGAATTTTCTCAGAGTCAATTTGAGCTATGCCAACTATCAATTTTGATCTATTTGAGGTAAGACAACCAGGGGATGAACATTATCAAAACTAAAAAGCTAAAACCCAATGTAACTATTTGGTTCAATGAAACACATAAAATGAGTGGATTGAATGATACACACCAATGGAAAACAACTAGGTGGGGCAGCAGAAAACTGCTTATCTAAACATGGTGGAAGGGGAGGGGGATTGGGGGCCCATCTATGGCAGCAGCTTCCTCATTCTAGAGCAGGGCACAGGCCAAGGTGGAGAGCAAGGATGTCAGAGCATTGATGGAATGTGGTTCAATATTTCTAAGGATTGGTATCTTATAGAAATAGCCAGCTAAAATGGCGCTGATGTACTCAGATAAAGCTTTTTCAGCTTTAAAGTGAGCATCTGGGATTTTAATAAATGTGGTGATATTGGTTTGGGTAATCTTAGCTTTAAAATTCTGTGCTACCATTACCACATTCTGGTTAGCTTCATTAACATCTTTATATAATTGATTCATTGTATTCTTACTTTATGGGGGTGAGTGTTGAGGGGATAACTGGAGGGGGAATGCCTCCTGTGAGCATCGCCACTTATTTGGCAATAGATTTTTGGATAAGACAACAATCTGGTGTGGCAGCTTCTTCAACTGCAAGCTGGTAGTCACTGCGAGGTAGTTTGGCATTTGGCAGTGGGGTACATAAATGAGAGGGTATTTGGCATCTCATTCTGAATTAATAAACCGCTCAATTTGTAGAGATACTACTTCAATGAAATTACCTGATTTGTAAAATTCACCCAATAACTCCCATAGGTTCTGTTTAAAGTAAATTGATAAATCAACATATGACTGATGATTGTTTTCTTTGGTGGCAGCATGGGGAAAAACGTTGTCCAATCCTGTCCATAATTGGTGGTAGCATCTTGGCACTGGGCTGATGAGGATCCTGATTGGGTTTTCCAGATTTATATGTAATGGTAGGCTTTGGAGGAGGAAGTAGAATAGTACTTTATACAAAAAAGTGTGGGGTTGGTGACAGAATGGATTTTGGAAGATGAGGGCATGGAGCCAGTGGAAGCCACCAGGAATGGGCATTTGCATTTTGAGTGGTTCAACTTGAAACAGGATGGACAGTTAGTCCATCCACCCTTGACGCATGCCCAGAATGGATGGTTGGGGGTAGATGGGATGACAGCATGATGAGGAATTGCCAAAGCAATTTATAAAATCAGGGTTGATTGTGGCAAACTACCAAGGCCCAGCTAGGCGTGTGGCCACATTTGGGATCACAAATTATAGGATGGGGTTAGAGCCATAGGCTGCCAAACCTTCCATCAGCTCCTGCTGGAGCACCTAGGGGGAAGGTGAGTAGGCAGACCAGCAAACTAGACCACCAAAGTGGTGTCTGCTGGGAGTTGGGTCTGAGTGGTGTGAATAGGGGTATCCTGGAAAAGCAGGGGCACAGTTGCCACAGTGGCGGCATTAGCTTCACATGTGAAGGCCAAGGTGAAATACCCCTTGTAGGGGTGGAAGTCAATAATTGGCAGGATGCATCACCGCCTGAGCTATTTCAATTATTTGTTTATCATTATATGAAAATAACTTCCCATATTCAACCTGAAGGCCAAAATGCATATTGCTCTGGGGGAAGCACCAAGGGACATTGGGGCACTGCCTGGGTACACACAAGATGGGTGTTGAGATACTTGGGTGGATTGAACTGACTTAAGGTTTTGGTGGGACTGGATAAACCAGTCTGAGCGCGTTTTCCCACCGAACAGAAAACACTGGGGGGAGTTTTGCTAACGCTCCACACTGGAGCAGCTGGTGGAGAATCTTATGACATTGGGTAGGATTGGCGGTTGGAAGTCAAAGTTTTACTTAATTTACATTATATTAAATTTGCTCATAAACTAACACTGAGCATAAAGAAAAGCAAACTATCAATTTCTTTGGGTAATCTATCAATTAATTCCTTTATCCACTTTCTCAGGTTTAGGTATAGTCTTAGTTGAGGGAGTCAATTGATTAATATTCTTCCCATCATATCTGATATCACAATATCTGACATCACCCCCCTTCAAGAATATTGGCAGGAGAGTACTAATGCAAGAACTGGCTATATATGCAGATTGTAACAGTCAAGTTTATCTTAATCATTACATCTTGACTCAGATTCAGATTTTCTGAATCCCAAGTCAAATCAACTTAAAAGATTTTCTGTGTTGCAAGTTTGGACGCTGAGTTTTGCCTCACCCAAACCATTGATTAGGCTCACAAGAGCTTAATCAATGGTTTGGGTGAGCCCTAAGAAGGGCGACCTTAAAGGTCAAGCCAATATAATTTTGAACTTCATTCAAAACTCTTTCTATGGAGTTTCTACCCCAAGCTGGGTAACTCCTGTGGCTCTAAGGCCACCCTTACCTTGTCTTATGGTACAAGCATGGTTCCTAATAGTAAGAATCTTCTCAAGAATGGTGTTTAATTCAGTAATAAAATTGTGACAGTTGAGGTTTTCCCACAACATTACATTACCTTGAGCTTTGATAATACAGTGCAAGCTGATGTGAAGGAAGAATGAGGTGAGGGAGCATTGATTCTGGCTAGGCACAGGATGGGGTCAATACTGAAGCAGGATGGCAATTGAAACTTGCGTCAGGGCTGATATTGAACCAAGTGGTGTTGAAATGAGTGAATTTGAGCTTCAAGTTGGATTTGGGTTAAAACTGCATCAAGTCATGGGTGTGATGGCTTGTCCAGCAGGGAATTCAATTGGTCCTTAAATGATGGGAGTTTGGTTACTGCATTTTCTAAAAAAGACATAGTGTCAGGAATGACGGAGGAGTCTGAACTATTCTTGCATCAGAGGGCTATGAGGAAAGGGACCTGAGAACTGAAGGTTCTTTAGTACCATTTATTATCAACCTGCCTATTATACAAAATAAAGCTTTTTCTTAAAGCCTTATCTATCTTTTTATTGACTTTTGGTAATTATGTTAATACTTAGACTAACAGTGGCCATGTTTGGCATTCACAAACAAGAGGTGAACTTTGAGAGTGAGTTTAGGAGGGCTATTGACTCCTATACACCTTGTCTTTGGGTCAGGGTATGTTGCATGGAGCAAACATACTCATGACTCTCCTTCAAAGGGTATTCATCAACAGCGCCTGTATCACATGCTCTAGAAGGATGGTATCAGGAACTTACCTGCCTTTTGATCTTTTACTTAAGTCCTGCTTCTTAATTCATTTGTGGCTCAAGGGAAGGAGCCAGTACGTTACATTAAACAGAACTCATTTACTTTATTTGTCATTGTGGTGCAAGCAAAAGAAAAGCCAGGATCATTTGTGCTTTCTGTGTGGTATTACCATACTGCTACGCTTTTGATGGTGATATTTTCAGCAATGTTTTTGCTTTGCAAGGTATACCAGGTGCTGGAGTCTGTGTCCTGTAGTGGTGGAAAATTGTTAGGACAGGCGAAGAACAGAGAAAGTATTTCAACTTTGCTGATTTCAGAGGAGTTGGAGCTGATTATCCGACGTTTGGCTGGGTTCAGTTCCTGGGGCAGTTGGAAAAGATGGTAGGGGGTGATGATTTGTTCACTCACAATTGAGCCAAGTTTTGGTGCCCTTGCCAGTGAATCAGTCAAATTAGGTGTGAGGAATTTTTGGACGAGCATCTGGTGTTGACAGGCTCAGTGGAGGTGCATTTGGATTTGATTGACTGGACAGAGTGTCCAGATGAGGCTCAAGATTCATCTGGGTTGGCGTTGCTGCAGTGCAGTCAGGGGAGGAAGAACATGGAGGGATATGATCATATGTTCCATGTGCTGGCCAGAGCGGCAAAGGCGCCAGAGTCCCAACTACCTCGCATGTTTCATCAAAGATTGCAGGCTGATTTGTTGTTAGCAATGGCGGTGGTGCAGCCTGTGGAAACGTTAGAGAAAGTAGTGGCCTTTGCCTTGCAGATAGATTGACAGATGACCTTGGTGCAGGCTCAACATGAGTTGGTGCGGTCCACTGTGGGTTTCCACGGCCAGGATGCAATGAGACGGGCAGGTTTAGAGCTGGTGCGTAGCTCAAAGGGGTTTAATTATGTGGAGGAGGAAGTAAAGAATCAGGAGAATCCTGAGGAAGGAGGTGAGGTGCCAGAGGTAACAATTCTGGTGGAGGCCCCCATTTAGGTTTCTGAGGTCCAGAAAAGAATGCTCTTTATTATTATTGCAAGAAACCAGTGAATCTGATGCTTTAGAATAAACTGCCTACTTCACTAAATTTTATTTATTTTTATCAGTGGTGGTGCAGGAAGGCCCTGGGAAGAAGGTTTGTAGGAAAATACTGCCCCTGGTGGACACTGGGGCTTAGAAAGATTATGTGGACGAGGAGTGAGAAAGAAGGATTTGTAGAAACTGTTGGCAAAGTCTTTTATAGTTTATCCTTCTTGAGATCAAATTTTAGAAGCTCAAGCTTTTTCAGTATGATTACTATCACTTATTAGTATAAAATTTTATTTAGACAGAACAATTTGATAATTAATACCATGTGAGATGAGCACGTTTAATAAACAAGAACAATTTTGGGAAAACGTGGTAAAGGGTAGTGGACCTGGATCTTTACCGCCAAAGGCACCAAGCGCACAGGAGAATTGAAAACCAAAGTACAAATAAAAAACCCAAGGTGGTGCACCTTGCAGGTTTCGTGGATTATTTAGCAAGATACTGCAGTTACATGGAAGTGTCCCACTCTCAACTGCTGTCATCAGTTGAACATGGGATCCATGTATTTTTGGGTCAGAGGCACTGGCAATGTGGGAAAAGTTTGGTAAAGCCCAACCAAAATTATTCCCACATGCTGTGTACATGACAACCTGCATTATCTGCCATTATAGCGTGGACCTTGGGCTTGAGACAGCAGATGAAGCAAACAAAGCTGCAAAGGTCAGAGTAGTAATTGACCTTCACAATGGTCAATGTTTGGTATCAACCAAATGTACACATTAGACAGAATCCAAAGATATATTTATAATTTTTAAATTTATTATAAGGCATGCTGACCAGGGGACAGACATTGCCAAAGCGCAGAAATTGACAAAACAAAGAAAAAAACCAAACTAACTAAATTCTCAGACTGAAATAAAATGACTGTTCAAAGAACAGGTAAAACAGAATGATCAAGATACCAACCTACCAGGCGGGACAGCGCCGAGGCGCTCATCCTACCATGGCAGAAGGGGAGGGGGATTGGGGGGCTCATTCTCAGTCTAATTTTCCTCATCGGCGAGAGCATGAGCCAAGGAAGATAGCAAAGGGGTGGGGTGATCAGCGACATGGGGAGCGAGGTCAGTAACAAGCGGCTGCTTGAGGAATTGATTGTACATCAGTAAGTCACCAATGTATTTGGCAAGAGTGGCCTCCGCCTTAATGTGGAGGGCAGGGAGCTGGGACAGTGAAGCCACAGAGGCATGTGTAACTTGAGAGTTGGCCTAAAATGTGGAAACCACTCTCTGGATAGCATCCTTAGTGCATCTGTGGGAAATTTCAATGGACATTTTGTGGTTTATGGGTGTGGATGTCCTGAGGATGGGGGGAGATTTCCATAGCTAGCGCTGCTACTGATGACTTGGCCAGTTCATGGATAGTGGTTACTTCAGGGTGGGTGACAGCTGCAACAGCAAGATGGTGGTTTGAGCAGAACTCTACGGCGTCCAGTTGGGGGGCATAATATTGTTGGGCGACCAGTTTGGGAGTTTGACTCTGGGCAAATTCATGGAATGTGGGTTGCGATGCCTCTATAAAATTACTCATCTCATCAGTTTCAGCCAATGAGGACCATGGTTTCAAATCAAAATCAAAATTTGGGTCAGCAAATTGAAGTGGTGTGACTGGCGTTTGCAGAATAACATGGTAACCCACATTAGTCTAAGCCAATCCCTGATTTGATGAGGCGCAAGTGGCACTGGGCGAGGTGCATGTGGCACTGGCCTGAGGGAGGGGCTGATTGGCTGCAGCAGGCACTGAGGCGGCAGCAGGCAGTGGGGGAGGGGAGGTAGGATTGTACCCCACGTTGGAAAAGTAGTGGGGTGTGAGAAAAATTGGGGGCCTTGCAATGACCGCGCTGGGTCTGAGGAAGTTGCGAGGGAGGGGCTGATTGGCTGCAGCAGGCACTGAGGCGGCAGCAGGCAGTGGGGGAGGGGAGGTAGGATTGTACCCCACGTTGGAAAAGTAGTGGGGTGTAAGAAAAATTGGGGGCCTTGCAATGACCGCGCTGGGTCTGAGGAAGTTGCGAGGAGGGGGCATTTGTGCTTTGAGTGATCTAACTCAAAGCAGGAAGGACAGATTGTCCTTCCGCCCTCTACATGGGCCCAGAATGGGTGGTCAGGGGCTGAGGGTATAATGGCGCGGGGTGGAATCACCAAAGCAATTTAAAATTTATGGGGCTGATTGTGGCAAATGCCTGAGGCCCAGCTAGTTGAGAGGCCCCATTGGGGACCACAAACTGAAGGATGGGGTTGGAGCTGTACGCGGCTAATCTATCCATTAACTCCTGATGGAGCACTGCGGGGGAGGTGAGTGGGCAACCCCGCGAACTGAACCACCATAGTGGTATCAGTGGGGAGCTGGGTGCATGTTGTTGGTATAGGGGTGTTCTTGAAGACCAAGGGCACAGTAGCCGCAGTGGCAGCATCAGCTTTGCAGGTGAAGCCGAGGTCAAAATACCCCTTAAAGGGGTGGAAGTCAATGAAGCTGGACAGCTGCATCACCACCTGGGCCAGGTCAATAATTGTACATTCCTTGTATGGGAACAATCTACCATATTTGGCCTGAAGGCCAAAATGAAGCTAGGAGCAGGGGAGAACGAGTGAGCTGTGAGGCACCGCCTGGGTTCATGCCAGGTGGATGGTGAGATCCTTGGGCGGACTAAACCAACCCAAGGACTTATTTAAACTTGACAATCCAGACTGAGCGCGTTTTCCCGCCAGATGGAAAATGCTAGGTGGGGTTTCACTGCTGCCCCACACTGGAGCAGCTGGTGGTGAATTTGACATCATTGGGGATTGAACGGCTGCAGTTGGCATTCAATTGCTAGTTGTTTACTTACTTTTATGTTTTTGCTGATAAAATTGCTTGAAAGTGACTTCAAGTGGAAAGAAAAGTTCCCAAAGATATATTTATAATCTTCAATTAACTTCTGACAACACTGGTGTGCACTGTTTGTTTAACAACATCTCTGGGAGGGCTTGGAATCCTACAGAGAAGTTAAACAATTTAAGATGCAAAGATTCCAGCTGATGCTGGCCTTTAGCACAGGGAAGGCAATTGTAATTATTTACCCAAACCCAGAGATAGCGGAGGATATCACAAAGATCCCCCATATTGTATCCATTATTATTGATGAGAAAATCCCAATTATTTCATGCAACAATGGAGAGTTCGCCCCCCATATGCAACCACTATCAGGCCTTTGGGCCTAAGATTCATACTTGTCCCATAAAAGAAGACCTAAGAGAAAATGGCATTCTGTGAGGAAGAAATGGGCGAAGATGAATAAGAGTAAGCCAAAATCACAGATACCATGCAAACATTAAACTGGGGAGAATACAGACAATATAAAAGTATTTCCCCAATTTCCCTGAAGGAGTGAAACATGGCCAAACAGGCTTATAAGTTGGCCGTGGCCAAGGCAAAGGCCTCAGCGGAATCATCCATTTCTCCTGAACAGTTCAGGAAGACATGGAAGAAATAGCAACAATGAGCCAATCAAATTCCACAGAAAGCCAAGCAATCAATTCAAAAAAACAGGATTTGACAAAACCCAATTTGGAGGCAAATGCAGCAACACAGGGATTTGACAAACCCCCCAAAATTGTGGAGTACAACACAAATGGGATTGAAAATCAACAATCAAATGCACAAAACAAAATTGTGCCCAATTAGAACACACAAGTGCACCACAATGATAAATTGAAAGCCAACAAAGGCAAGAAGGGAACTAAAACAGCGGTAATGAAAGGGGCAGAATATACCCCAGCGCCAACTAATAATTATGCCACCTACAGCAAGGACGCAAAGATGAGCAAAGAGGGTGAGGGAGTAGGGCCAGGGGGTCCTGCTAACTGCTCCTGAGGCGCACCTGGCATCTCAGTAGAGATAGGGACGCTGAACATAGCGGGACTCAATGCCTTAACATCCTGGGCCAAGAAGTTGAGTATCCTGCGCAACCCCCCTGTGAACATCATGGTGGTGCAGAAAACCCACTGTCCACAGGTAAGGAGGAGGCATGGGAAAATATGCTTCTTCCAACAACATTGTTTTGGTCTCAACACTGTGGGGTGAAAGTATGTGCAAATCAAAATTTTAAATTCGTTAGAAATTTGTTTTTGGACAGCCGCATACTAGCTGTTACCTTCTCATGGCACAAAGAGGTGCACACAATAGCCAGTGTGTGCACTAAACAGTGCAACGGAGCATCAAGAGTTTCTATCAGCTTTGACACAACTCCATCTTCTAGTAAACACTTTCTTCATGGGTGACATGAACTGCTGGATTAATTCAGACACTGACCAATGGCCACACACAACGGAGACACCACAAGAGCATATGGAACTTTGCATGTTAAAGGCCACCTTGAGCCTATATGAGCCTTTACCTAAATGGTCGCCTCTTCTGCAGAACATGACATGTTTACATTATCACAACGGTGTACTTATTTCTATGTTATTAATAGACCTAATACTTGCACTGCTAATTTTCTGACACCAAATATATAAATTTTAAACTACAAAAATTGAATTCTACAACCAGCGGATAGTTTTGGCATCCTTCACACCAGCAAAAACAAATATCAAAGCACCCATATGGTGCAGAAAACGACCAGAAAATTTACCCAATTCAGAATTTCAATCCTTGGTGGAGGAAATGTCCTCAACGTGGGATTTTCATACACCTTTTTGTTCAGACCCACTGATCACCAGGAGAAATTTCAAGAAATTAACAATACAACAGTTTAAACACACAGTATCAATAAAATACAGGGCAGCTTCAGCCATCATTAAACGTACCTTGGCCAAAATTTTTCACCTGGAAAAACAATGTATCACGCACAGGATACAGTCATAGATGAGGACGCAGATGGGCAAAGGTTTCTGCACGTTTAAACACCTTGATACATAAACATTAACACCAGGTTGATGTTTAACACAGAGCAAAAAAATCTAAAAGATGGATAAACTTGTTTGAGCTTTTTTTCATCAATTTTATGCCCAAAAGAACCAGTAGCCTGCACACAGGTCTAAGTACTGAATACATCCATAGTGGAAACACCCAAGGAAGTCTTGACTGAAGTAGACAAGATTTTATACAAATTTATATAAATCTGACCCGGTCAAACCAGTAAAAATCGAAAAATACCTCACAAATGCACATATTGACACCACAGCTCAAACTAATATATTAATCAACTTAATACCATGTGAGGAATTATGGGAAGCGGTGCATGGCGCACCATGAGGGAAATGCCCTGGACCTTATGGGCTTCCCTACAGTTTTATAAAACATATTTACTAACATATCTAATATTATTTTAGCTTCCATGAATGAGAGCATTATGGAAACATGCCTTCTACCTGGAGGAAAAAAGCATACACAGTCACTCTCTTTAAATAAAGGAGATAGACTAAACCTATCCAATTGGCGCCCATTTTCCCTAACTAATAATGAGCTAAATTATTCACAAAAATTATGGCCAAATGATTAGGGCAAATTGCAACTTATATGATATCCCCATCACAATATGGATTTGTCCCAAGAAGATCCATATATGACAATATTCACATAGTTGCAAATGCCTGCCAATCTAAACTCTGGAGCGCTTGTCTTTTTAGATCAACAGAAGGCATATGACAGGTGTTATGTGCACATGACATAATTTTGGGGACCAACTAAAGATAAGGCTGGGCGCCAGGAGGCCCATAAGGTGAAGCTACAGGCCCTCCCTGACCTGAGGCACACCCTAGACCAACGCTGAGTACAAGCTAAATATGCCCAGGTTGGTACTAGTGAGGTGCCAAAGGCCCAGCCTCTCACAATGGCCCAGTTGTTAAAACAGATGGTGTACCAAATCAATGCAGATGGTTCCGTTCAGTTCATCAAGGAATATGGTTTTGAAACATGTTCCACTTACAAAACAACGCGTTTGTGTTGAATCCAACTTCAATCAATCACTCAAGTGAAGTCAGTTTCAGCCTATTTAAATAATTCAGACAGAAGCATTGCCCTATTGGTGGGTCAGTGCTTGGGCCACTGCAGCACATCCTGTATTCCCCCATCTGAGCTTAAATACATTTTCCCTACCAACATTCCTTGTTGGTCAACTTCCTGAATAAACCTTTTCCCATTTAAGTTTTTTTTCTTTTATGATATTCTAAATGCTACCATGTGTGAACCTCTTTGAGGAGGTCTTGCGCTCCATTAACCTCGCCATAGAAAATACCTTGCAGCTATCCCTTCGTGCACCATTTGTTTGCCCAGGTTCCTTCCAACCTGGGCTGCTTAGCCCCTTTCGCTATGTGCACCACGTTGCTTTTGGTGGTCTTTTATTGAGAAACTCGCACTTCTATGCCTAAGTAGTTATTGCTCCAGCACCCTCTGCTGGGCTCTAATTACTTTAGCATTAATGGCTAGTTCCCTAGCATTGGCCTTGTGCACCGTGCTTACACACTTGGAACAGGAGAGTTATAGACACTCTCCTTACAACAGGGTGAACTGGACTTATCTCAGGCATGCCTTCAAGAATCCAAACTCCCAAATAGGTTTATAAACTGGGTGATTAAACAGAATCAGCCACCATGGCTGTGCATGAAACAAGCTTCTTAACTAACCTAGTTTTTCCACAGAGGGGACTCAAACAAGGGGACCATCTAAGCCCTCTACTAAATAATTTTAGTCTTGATCCCCTAATCCGGAATACAAATGCTATAATCAATGGAATTAATTCTATAAACAACCACTAGTCAAAATGATGGCTTTTGCTGATGACTATGTGGTAGGTATCTCCAGCAACCAGGATGCTCACATATTTGAGAAAATAATACAAGAATATTCATCCATAAGCAATGCTTCACTTAACACTGAAAAACAGAAATCATACTCCTGGGGAAATATTAGACCCATTGGACGACATTTACCCTGGGTCAACAGACCAATACAACATCAAAACTCCTTACTAGACCTAGGAGGCAAAGTTCATCAATTACCCCACTGGAACTTCCCTTCACTACCAAGCTGGCATCTGGACCTGTCCGCCATTTGGGGGTATGGTTAGAGGCATGGGGTTACGCCAACATCATGATGGAAAATCAACTTTAGATAAAATAACAAAACGCATTGACTCCTTGCATGGACATCATACAGATCTAAATGGATGAGTTGTGATAGCCAATTCCATGATATTGTTAATTATATGGTTTACGGCCCATGGAATTGTTTTTTCACCGTCATCTTTTAACACAATATATGCCTTAATACAGGGATGGCTTTGGTCTAACCATAAAGCCCATGTGCGCTTTGAAACTTTTATTTGGCTCAGGAGAAATTGAGGTATGGGGCCAACTAATTATGTAGAGCAAGAGACCCATGTACTAGGATCCTGGATAGCTCAGGTATCTAGTCCAGACCTTCCAGAAATACATTATGCTAGAGCATCAAGATATAATTTTGCATAAGCGCTCTGATTGAAAAATTTAGATCATCCAAACCCATTGAATAATAGCTGGTATCTCACCCAACTGCTGCAGGACCGCATGGCACTCCTGTACACTTGTTGAAATTTTTGCCCATATTCCCAGCCTGATAGATTCCTGGTATCGCTAGGGGAAAATCCCTAAGGCGAAGTGAATCAGAAATCGGTTGGCTCAAGTTTTGGAGGAACTACGTTCATGGGATTTTGGTAAATCACCTGGTCATATCTGTCAGGGATCAATCTGGATGAATACCTAAGATCTCATTGGGCGGAGTGGCCAACGAAATAGGGGCATCTGATAGTAATTAACTATCAGGTGTACCGATTGGGATCAGTCAGGTTTCATTATTAAATTATTGGGAATGAATAGTGAGTTTCAGGGTGAGTGATGCCGCCTGCAACTAGTGAATTGATCGGTTGGTGAAGTGACCTGCCATAATGTGTATTAAGTCCCATTACCTAAGCAGGTCGCTAGCCAATTATGGTTGGTTCGCTTGGATTGAGAGGAAAATGTTAGGGACATGTTTTCCAACTCTTTCCATTTGAGGTCTTGAGGATGTCCAATGATGGAATCCTAGCCAGGATGGGGAAATTCATCACTGCTGAGATGAGGAAGGGAGATTCAATGGCAATGGCTGTCAATTCATCAAAGAGGTGTCAACTGAGGGTTAGACAGCCAAATACCTTACTATATAATTCCCTAGGATTTACTATAATATAAAACTCAAAAACTCAGAATAAAAACTTAGTTTGAAGATAACAAGTACTTTACAGTAATATTATCAATTCAGTGTATAGTTAGACTATCAGCTTCTATTGTGTTGTTCCATCTCAAAAATATTATTGCAGAAGGCAATAATTGGAAGACTCTCAGAGAGAAGAGTAAAGATCCAAGTGGGGATCTAGAGAAGAAGGAACCACAATCAGGGATAGCTGCCAACTGTGTGTTGATCCAAGAGAGACTGTCACCGGGGTATCATAGCAAAGATTGGGTGGACAGGAGTATAGGGAACGAATTTCTATGAGTACAACTTCAAGAGTATTCAATTTGAAATAATGGCTGAGCGTTGGGTCTAATAGTAGTTTAATCTCAACTACAGATAATAGTCTCCATACTATTACCAATTAATACATTCTATACAACGTGACAAAGTGCACAAGGAAATTGAACCTGTGCAGTAAAAAGGTTACTGGGTTGACAGCCAATAATCAACCAGTTAAATTTTTACAAGTTGGTGCTCACTACAGGGGTAGTTGAGTAAAGAATCTATTATAATATTGTATAAAGAAGAAATGCGCAAGCTGTGGACTGAGATCGCCACTGTTAATCAGAATGCCTTAAATTCAGTGGAACATCGGGAGTTTGCAGCCTTGGAAGAATGAGTCGCCAAGGTGGAGGAAGGAGTAGAAAAATGTAGCCAACTTTGGGAACGAGTTAGTCAGCAAAGTAAACTTGTTGAAGAAGAAAGAAGGAGACCTCGTTCAAGAGGTCCTATTCCTGAAAATGGAGCAATAAGCAGATTGTGTTCATTTAAGAAAGTTTGGTGCAGATATTGAGAAATTGATCAAATAAGTGGAGGACTTGAAAGCTCACAGATGTGCTTGTGAGCCCAATATGGCCAGCGATGCCAAAGAGAGAAGTCCTCGCACAATACTTGGGAAGTCAAATACCCCAATAAATATGCTGCCCTCCTATAATGCCATTTTGGAGATGATGCCCAAAGTCACTTCACAAGTTAGCTGAGTAGCCAAACTGAGAGAATCATCTAGAAATGACTCAGAGGAATTTAGAGCAACACTGAAATTGCCAACATTCCATTGGGATAACGCCCCAGCGTTTTTCTGACTGTTTGACATGACTATGAATGGATATGGGGATCATCAAAAAGCGTTGTTAATCATGAACTTCCTGGACACTGACTGTCAAAACCTAGTGTTACCCTACCTGGAGGGGGACAGCTGGTCATATGCCGAAGTAAAGGCGGTCATAATGAAGGAGTTCAGGAGTCCAACCCGCATGTTGAAATGCAAGCAAGAATTTATGGGAATTCAATTCCATAAAGATGAATCTCTTGCTAGCTTCATGGATCGAATTTACCAGGAGTTGCAGATCCTGGCTGGAGCAAAAGTGTTAGATGACTTTGATGCTAGAATCGTTTGCAAGTGGCCCTTTGGCCCTATTGCAATTTGCATCAAATGATGTATTCTGTATTTGCAATGGAGATAACTACCTTGCAAATGGTAGACAACCTGAAGATTTTGTGAGCAACGTTCAATGCCCTGAATAAAAGCTTCAAGTCTAATCCAGTCCAAAATCTGAATCACAAAGGGAAACGAAGGAGCAAAAGAGGCTACCAACCAAACTGTGCTAGGAATTAAGCCTGAAGAATTCAGACGGTTAAGCAAGAAAGAGAAGGTCTGCTACCAGTGTGGCGGGAAAGGACATTTCGCTGTACACTGCAAAAAGCCAAAGGATCAGATTAACGTGGTCCAGGCCAAGGAGACAGCAGTCGCCAAAGATTCTGGAAAAGGGCCCACTGCCTAGACAAGGAACAGTCTAGTGCGGCAGAGAAACCTGTTCCTCCCAATATTATAAATGAAGAATTAGACATTAGTGATCTGTTCATAGACAACAAGCAGGATCAGCTATATCAAGTGGTCAACATGGATGTGAATGCCGTGACCATGTCTGGGCAAAGAAGATTGACCCTGAGATAATCCAGGAAGTTGCCCAGCCATACGCCTGACAACTGGCAGAGAAGATTAAAACCGCCAAGAATCCTGATGAGTTATCAGACGTCCATTTAGATGAGGCCAATCTGTCTATCCCCCTCAGCACAATAAAGGAATTGTTTCCTGCATTATAAGCTCAGATTATTTACACCCTAGATTTGGCTGATAACGCCGCCATTCACTCAGTAAATGCTATATTACAATACTCTGCATGTACATATATAGATATACAAGTGAATCAAGTGAGGGTGAGGGTGAGGGTGATTGTCAACAGCAGAGCGCCCATCAATATTGTCTCAACCAAGCTGGTGAAGAGGATGAAGATCTTGCTGGACTTGGAACACAAGAGAGAATATGGAACAGCTGGGCTGAACACCACCATTTCCTGTGGAGCGTATAGTGCGCTGCCACTATGATTTAGGTCATTGGTGGTATCTGTGACAACAATAGTTTTGGCAAACCAAAACTATGATATCTTGATCGGAATGGAGTTCCTATGGAAGTATGGAGTTAAATGTAACTTCAAGGATAATATGTTGGCCATCTTGGGTCAGATGTTACCATTGGTATACCTGAAGAATTTTAAAGCTCCATTGAATCAAAGGAACAACTTCATTAATCTGATATACAATGATGGCATTGTCCTGATTTGATACCAAATAGTTGGTAGGAAGTGACAAGAAATGCCAGCAGAAATCCTAGAAAATTGGGGAATTCCATTAAAGATCAAGAAAGAAAGGACCATACTGGCCGGATCACAGATAATAGTTGACACAGGGTTGACTTTAGATGATTCTGGAGTTGTTGTATGGGGAGGTCAGAAAGTCCCTGAAAGAAGTCCAGAGTGGAGCCAAGGGTGGCTCCTGGGATAATAATGCCAGGCCATGGAGAAATATGAGTTCTCCTGGCAAATTTGAGTGAAAAAATGATGAAGATCAAGAGGAATCAGATTATTGCATTTATTCATCTTATCCAATGGCTGAATTGAGATGATTTACAATTTTTGGGTCTTTTGATGAAATGGGATTACTAGCTGGGGTAGCTGAAAGCATCAACCTATTGGTTGATAGAGAGCAGCTCGCTGATCTGCTGGAAGGCCAGCAGGAGGAGGTGCTCAAACTATCTAAGAAATATTGGGAAGTTTTTCTCTCAGGATGACCATGATTTGGGATGCGCACAAGATGTAATCCACAAGGTCAAACTGGGGAAAATCTATTGATAAGGATGAGACTGATTTGAATATTTGAAAGCTACTGAAGCAGTAGTGGAGGATGAGATCAGACAAACTAGTGAAGCATGGGCTTCTAGTTCTGTCATCAAGTCCCTGGGCAAGTCTGATTCTGATTGTGAAGAAGAAGGATGGATTCGAACCAGGTGGTGATTGACTACCAGAGGCTGAACAAAATTACAAAGAAGGATTTGTATCCCCTACTACCAAGAGATTGATAATGCTCTGGATTGTTTAGGAGAAGTGAAGTATTTCTCTGCAATGGATCTAATCTTGGGATACTGGCAGATCAACTTGCCAGAGGAAGACCAAGAAAGATGCGCGAT
The DNA here is from genome assembly GCA_022478985.1 of Massospora cicadina. Lineage (NCBI taxonomy): Eukaryota > Fungi > Entomophthoromycota > Entomophthoromycetes > Entomophthorales > Entomophthoraceae > Massospora > Massospora cicadina. Next base: position 22,066 of record JAKSZP010011933.1, read on the forward strand.
TATTACTGCACCAGGAGTTATAACAGCCGACAAGGATGCCCCAGGGTCTTTGCAATGCACCTGCGACGTTCCAGAGGGCCATGTATGCGATATTAAGCGACCTGAAGTTGTCGTGCATCCTTGTATATCTGGATGATATCAATGTGTTCAGTAGGACGTTTACTAATCACCTGCACCACTTGGAAGAAGTTTTTAAGTGACTGTCCGCAGCTAACCTGAAGATCAAGGCAAGAAAGTGCCACTTCTTTAAGAAAGAGTTGGAATACCTGGGATTCATAATCAAATCAATGGATTGCAGCCGCAAACCAAGAAGATAGCAGCTATAGAGCATATGGCTGTACCAAAGAGTGTCTGAGACATCCAAGTATTATTTTGGGATGGTCGGATACTATAGAAGATTTATTTGGGACTTCGCCTGTATAGCCAAGCCATTATTCAATTATTAAAGGATCTGAAAAAAGGATTTGTATGGAATGAAGAGTCCCAGGACTCCTTTGATGAGTTACGCCAGTATTTGATAGATTTGCCAATTCTGAAATATCTGAATTCTGATTGGGAGTTTATCATTAAAACTGATGCTTCATTGATGGGAATTGGCGCCATACTGAGCCAAGTAGACAACTTGGGGATGGCCATCCAGTATCGTATGTGAGCTGGACACTCTCAGCCGCTGAGAGGAACTACACCATGACTGAGCGTGAATGCCTTGCAGCCATTTACGCATGGAAACAGTTTCAGGTGTATGTCCATGGAACACACTTTAAGGAGGTGACGGACCACTCTTCGCTGCGTTGGCTGCACAATCTAAGGGAACTGGAAGGACAACTGGCCCAATGGGCACTTAAGCTTCAGGATTACAATTATATGATAGTCCACTAAGTGGGGGCTTCTCATCAGAACACGGATGGTTTATTGCAGTTGCCAATGGTCCAGTTGGTATACCTGCAGGTGGATGAGCTATTCCACAGAATGGTCAAAGGAAGAATTGGGGATGAGCCCCAAGAAATTCAAGGTGTGTTTAGAAAAGTGATGGAAAACACTGAGACTTGTATGTACAAGTATTCAAGAAAATCAACGGGAAGCAGCTATTATTACCAAAACCATAGGAAAGAGCAGCGATAGTACAAGCAGCTCATAAGGTTGTCATTCATGGAGGCCTGAGGAAAACAACTGAACATATCAACCAGTATTATTACTGGGAATTGATCAACTACGATATCACGGACTATCTGGCTTGTTGCGTGGAGTGCCAGCTGCACAAACCACACAAGAATACAGCTGGATACTGACTGGTCCGCCCTGGATTCACCTGGCACATGGTGTCCATTGACATGATGGGACCACTGATGATGAACACAGGGAGAGTCAAGTACATCATAGTTGCCATTGACCATCTGATGAGATGGATCAAGACGAAGGCTCTAACCGAAGTAGATGCTACCAGTACCGCGAGATTCATCCTGGATCAAGTAGTATACCAGCATGGATGTCCACAAGTTCTGCTGAGTGACAATGGGACCAGCTTCATGTCTCATGTGATCCCAAGGTTAAACAAAATAATGGGGATCCAAGGAGTCATGTCAGTACCATACTGGCTGGAGACAAATGGACTGGTAGAACGGGTTAATGGGACGCTGGCTGTGACGCTAAGGAAGCTAGTATCAGGGAGAACTTCCTCATGGGAATTTACCTGAGTTTGGTGACATTTGCCTACAACATTAGTCATCATACAGCGACAGGAAAGATGCCATTTGAATTATTATATGGAAGAAAGGCTGTGTTGCTGCCGATTTTATATTTGGTGGTGGAAACTACGTTGGGGATGAGTACCAAGCAATACATGAAATGACTGATGAGTATCCTGATTGATATGCAATTGAAAGCATTTGATACAACCTTGAAGAAAAGGATATGAGCAAAATTGACAGATGACAAGAACCAACTGTCATTAGAAGAATATCGAATAGGGGAAAGAGTCACCTATTGCAATATGCATAGTTTTGGATGAAGAAACAAATTAGATGCATTGTGGTTGGGTCTGTTCAAAGTAATCACCAAGACGGTGACTGATGCTTATTTCATCAAGAATCTCTTAGATGGAAGCGTTGTAAATCAATTCCACGCTAAGTATCTAAAGCATTGGATCAGGGAAAAAAATAAAAGAGTTCCAAAAGGACTAATAAACCATTGGGTTGGTCATGTCCTGATGATTAGGTCAAGTCCAAAAAGGACCTCTGAACCAATATAGATGGTTAAGTCTGAAAAAAGGACCTCTGAACCATGGAAAACTGGCAGGTTTAAGTACCCAGGACCCAGTTTGGAGGAAAAGATGGACCGCTGAACTGAAACAATGTCAAGTACCATAGTAAAAAAGAAGAATAAAGAAAAAAATTTGATAAAAGATATTGGGAAAAATATTATAAACTGCATAGAAAAAAATCCGATATATTTTTATAATTTTTATAATTATTAATCATCCTCAGTATGGTGATGATTCACCTATGTCGCCTCTTGGGGGAGGGAGGATGGATCGTGGTAGGAATAAACAACCCATTGAAATCAATATGCAATTGGACGCTTGTGAGGGTGAAACCTACACAAAACCAAGTTCATTGAGCAGATAATGAGCCATGAGAGAAAAATGACTAGGGAAATGAGAATTGAGATGTCATAAGATGTTAATCATGAAACCCCAGAGTGGGGAGGAAAGCAGCAATAAAGAAAGAGGCAATTGGTGAATAACCCCAAGTAATCCTGATACAGCACCAGAGCTGGAAGATTCGTCCTGAGCGCCTGCTGCCGGGCTTCATCAAGGACACCAAAAATGTGGGCTGGCAACAAATAAGGAATACTCAATGGGGGTTTCTGAATCATGCCCCATTAATGCCATCAGTGGAAGATACCGATGGGAAGCTCCAGAGAAGAGATAGTCATGCAGAGAGCAGATTGCATTCTGCAAGTGGCGACTATGGGCTTCATAGAAGCTAAAGCTGAACGAAGGAGGAACTCAGGCGAGGCTGGAAGCTTTGTAGACCAACTTTAAAGAACTTGGCCAGCAAAGCGAAGAGCATATGCAGCAGTATCCCAATCCAGAAGGTTATCAAGATCAGAAGGATTCAGTACTAATGTCAAAGCCTTGATGACATGGGTCCAGAGTTCAGCGTAGGGGAGCTCAAAGTGTATGCTGTTACCAATTGAGAGCTCAGAAACCAGAACAGTGGACTTGTAAAATTGACCGAGTTTGAAGAGAACTCAGGGAGCAAGTCTGACCCAGCCAGAAACAAATGATCCAGAGCAACTGGCATAATCTCCAGAGCATATATGATGATGTTCAGAGCATCAGCAAAGGAGCTAAATCCAGGAGGGTTTTGAAGTCCAACTTTGGAATTGACTGCAGAGGAAGAGTTGGCTAAGAGTTGTTTGAAACAATGGCCAGCCTGGTTTTGGAGGGATTAGTTACCGTTTCTAGTAAATTTGATGGAAGGACTAGCCACTTGTGCCGGACTAGGTGTATGAGTCCTGGAAGGACCATAAAAGAGGTTCCGTCGAGCATCCCAACTCATCTGCTGGAAGAGATGGAGGTCCGGATCAGACAGACTATTGAGGAGCTGCTGGTAGCAAGATTCAGAATTTGAATATATGAGCTGGATGAGAGGGGGATGTCAAAATTATATAGAAAATTGACATTATGCACTCTATAATCCATAAGGCTCCAATTTTGGGGAAATTAATATAAAAATTAATGAGATAAGCTCTCCAAGGGAAGAATTAGGAATGACTTACAGCCAAGAGGTTACTAGCAAAATAACAAGAGCGAATAAGAAATAAGTATTCTTAATCAAGCTGTGAAACAAACATCGACAGCAAGAGTCTCCTGTATATGAAAAGGAGAAAATCAGGAAATCAAGGACGCTGGACCTAGAATCCTGATTATGACAGCGGGCCATATACCCTGATGGGGGAAAACCAGATCCTGGGGCTAATATCATCAAAAGTAAATCGATCAGCCCAGCATGACAGAATTTTGTGGGGACCGCACTCTGAGAAGGTGGTAGCGAGGAAGAAGAAGAATAACGCCATATGCCAAAGGTCGTCCTGAGCAGTGTTGAGTATTGATGAGTGTACTCCGCTTGAACCAATGAAGTATTTGACCAGGTGTCCAAAGTGGTGTTCTCATGCCCCAGTCCTTTTCTCACCGGAAATCTAGGCAAGAGGGGGATGTGTTTGGATTTTTGCCCATATTTCCAGCCTGCTAGATTACCTGGTATCACTAGGGGAAAATTTCCTATAGTGAAGTAAATCAGAAATTGGTTGTCCTGAGTTTTGGAGGAACTACATTTGGGGGACTTTGAAATATTTTCCTAGTCATATCCATCAGGGATCAATCCAGAAGAATACTTAAGATCTCATTGGGTGGAGTTGCTGATGAAATAGGGGCATCTGATAGTGATTAACAATCAGGTGTACTGATTGGGATTGGTCAGGTTTCATTACTGAATGATTGGGAATGAATAGAAATTTGCAGGGCAAGTGATGCCGCCTGCAACTAGAAAATCAATCGGTTGGTGAAGTGACCTGCCATGATGGGTAAAGAGTCCCATTACCTAAGCAGGTCGCTAGCCAATTATGGTTAGTTTGCTTGGATTGAGAGGAAAACGTTAGGGACACGTTTTCTGACTCTTTCCGTTTGAGGTCTCAAGGATGTCCAACAATGGAATCCTAGCCAGTATGTGGAAGACCATCGCTGCTGAGATGAGGAAGGGTGATTCAATGGCAACAGCTGCCGTTTCATTGAAGAGGTATCAACTGAGGGTTAGACAGCCAAATCCCCTACTATTTAATTCCCTAGGATTTACTATAATGAAAAAGTAACCTTACAAAAAGTAGCTTTTAGAGTTTTGAGTTTACAGTTATATTATTGATTCAGTGTATAGTTAGACTATCAGCTTCTATTGTGTCATTCTTATCTCAAGGTTTATTTGCAGAAGGCAATAATTGAAAAACTCAGAGAGAAAAGAGTAAAGATCCAAGCGGGGATCTAAAGATGAAGGAACCACAATCAGGGATAGCTGCTGACTGTATGTTAGGCTGAGAGAGACTGTCACTGGAGTATATTAACAAAGATCAAGTAGACAAGAGTATAGGGAACAAATACCTACGAGTACAACTTACAGATTATTTAATCAGAAATACTGGCCAAGCGTTGGGCCAAATAATAGTTCAATATCAACTACAGATAACAGTCTCCATACTATTATTGATTCATAATACATTTTACACAACATGACAAAGTGCATGAGGAAATCAAACCTGTGCAGTAAAAAGGTTACTGGGTTGATGGCCAATAATCAACCTAGAGTAAATTTTTACAGTAGTATATGGGACCGCAGGGGCACAGAGCACTATGTTTTAGGGCGCTTACAGCGCGTTGCCTCTGAGGTTTGGTTCGGTAAGTGCATTTACCATGACGGTGGTTCTGCCTATTATTAATTTTGACACGTTAATTGGAGCAACGTTCATGCAGCGATTTGGTGCAGTGGTCAATATGGAGGAAGAGACATTAATTTATTCTGAGACAACGGTACACATCTATTTTACCTCCAGCGGAGTCTCAAAGGACCCAATCTGCTCCAGTTAAATTAATCTCATGTATAGCAATGGTGTGATCCCTGTTTGATATTGGTAGATAAAGCAAAGGTTCAGAGCTCTTTCTAGCCAGATTTACTAGCACAACAGTATTCCGTTATGAGCTGCAACGCCATAAGTATAACTTCTGGGCATCAGGTTATACTAGGGATTGAGCTCAAAATAGACCTCCTGGAAGGGCTATATGGGGAAATTATGGGTCCCTACCAGCAATTACATCTTGAACCACATGTGGATCCTGGATCATTTCTACTAGGGCACGTGGAACTGAAATTATGATAGTAAACCTACAGAAGGAGTCTATGATGGTCCAAATGCACCAAGTGGTAGCTTATTTACACCTGACTCCTATTAATGAGGTTTACTGTATTCAAAACTTTGGGTCTTGGGAGGACCAAGGTCTACCTATAAAAATATCATTTGGCGTAATGATTGTGGCTCCACATGAGGCTCTGACTGGACTGACAGAGGAACAGAAAGATAGGGGTATGGCCCTGTTTGAGAGATACCAATAAATTTCCACATCAAATGACCACTATTTAGGATGTGTGCGTGGAGTCATGCATTGGGTAGACAGGGTAGACACCCTCCCATTTGGCCCTGGCCTATCAGGTGCTCAAAAGCTGTGGAGGAAGTTGTCTCCAATGAGGTAGATAAATTGATTAAACAGGGGACGTTAGAGCTGTTCAAGAGCCCCTGGGCATCACCAGTGCTAATTGTTTAAATTTTAAATTTAAATTTATTGTGGGGAAGGCTGACCACGGGACAGAAACTTCCGAATATGACTCAGAAGAGACAAAACTTAGTACCAGGGAAGGCACCTCAGAGAAGCGATGCTATCTCTTGTTGCCAGAGGAAACGCCACTATGGGGAGGGGGATGGAACGTGTGGAGGGGCCGTAGCCACAACTGAACACGTGTGGAGGAAGGGGTCTGATTTGATGAACCAGACTGGGAACCAGGAGGAACCAGCTGTCAGCGACGCGGTGGGAGGTATCCAAACATCCACGCTTGAAAGCGGTCACCAAATGAGAACAGAATCTGTGGACAGCTTCTGGGAGGGTGGGGGTGGAGCCTGCGATGGCATCTAAGACAATCGTGTGGATGGTCCACATGGAGATTGCAACCACTAAAGCACGGAGGGAGGGTGGAAGAGAGGAGGCCATTGATAGAGCAAAAATATCACTTGACAGACTGAAGGGATGCGTTTGATCCTGGAACAGCAGACGTTGAACTTCGCGCCATATCACTTTAGAGGTAGGGCACTTCTCCAGGCGGTGGATCAGCGTTCCATACTAGCCACACACGACACAGGATGAGTGTAAAGCGTTAGAGAGCTCAGCTGTACAATACACCCACCTCAGGCAGCGCCACGCATGGGAGCGGACTTGAGGCTGCAACAGAGGATGGTGTACGTATTTCCAGATAGTTTTTTGGGTCTCAATGGAATAAGGGATGTCCATCGTGTCCAGGTAGTCCACCCTGGATAGGACATGGGGCCGAATGGGGATCACGCCAACATGGATGGGTAGCCCCTGTACCTCTTGTGTGAACTGAGGAGAGGGGCGGCCTCTTTGGGTTGTATGTCCGCTAATACAATTCTCCACTCAGCGCTCCACATGGAGAGTAGGATTCGTTTGTAGTGGGTTTAGTCCCGTGTGGACCTGTGGCTAATGTGTGTGATGCGAGGCATTTCATCAGGGAGTGGGGGTTCGATGGATTGTTGAGGCCCAAGGCGCGGGAGAAGTTGGAGCGGGCCGCGCGGGACCAGTGTTGGGAGGGGAGTGTAGGGGCGGTGACGGCCGCAATCCAGGTGCCCAGGATCTTGGCAGCATAGGCTTTGAAGTCAAGCAGGCCCATGCCACCATGATGATGAGGGCTAAACATGACCTCTAGCCGTACTGGTGGAGGGCGGCCTGACCAAAGCCATCCTTGCAGCAAGGCATACAAGGATTTGAAGAAGCTTGGGGAGAAGGGGATGGCGTGGGCTCCGAACCAGACTTTGAGAGGAGCATAAAGTTGGCTAAAACAACCCTGCCAGTGAGGGAAGTAGGGTGGGCTCTGAGAGAGGCGATTCGCTTCGTCACGTTGTCCAGAATATGGCACTCCATTACTGCTGACGCGTATCCACCTGCCTCCATCCACACGCCCAGATGGCGTACCGGTCCTATGGTGGGACGTGGCACAAAGGGGAGCACCAGTGGGGCGGTGTGTGTTGAGTTAGTGGGGCGAGGATGTGGGCGAGCAGATGGACCGGGTTGGGAACTAATTGCTGGGGTCCAGCAGTTCTGAAACTGACCAAGGAGGATGATTTCAGTTTTGGAAGCGTTCTGTGCCGCGTTACTTACCTGGGAATATTCCTGGATGAGAGCTTCAAGCGCGCGTGCATCTTGATTATTAGACACCCTAACCACACAATCATATGCGAGCGCCATTATCTTGACTGGGGCTTGGCCTGGCACATGGACCCCAGTGAGTTGGGCATTCACATTTCGCAGTAGTGGGTCAAGGCTGAAGTTGTATAAGAGTGGGCTGAGGGGTCCCCTTGTCGCAAGCCCCTTTGAGGGCGGACTACTTCCGTTAGGAAGCCAGGGTCATGTACTGCCATTGTTGCAGATTCCGTGAGCAGCATTACCCAGTTGATGAAGCGAGGGGTAAGCGAAACTGATGGAGGCAGGCCCTGAGGTATTCCCAGTTTACTCTATCATAGGCCTTCTGTTGGTCCAAGAATGTAAGTGCCCCAGAGGCTGTGGACTGGCATGCATTGGCCACAGAGTGCACATTGTCCCAAATTGACCTTCTGGGTATAAAACTGAATTGTTCTGGGGAGATGGTGGCAGATGCTACAATCCCTAAACGGTTAGACATGATTTTGGTTAAAATTTTTGTATCCATGTTAGTTAAAGAAATGGGGCGCCAGTTGGCTAAGTCTAGCTTGTCCCCTTTCTTGAAGAGTGTGACGATGAAGGCCTCTTGTCCTCCTGGCAGGAGGCGCGTTTCCAAAAGGCTCTTGTTAAGTGAGGCCAGCAGTAGTGGGGATATATATTTGAAGTACTTTTTGTAGAATTCATATGGAATGCCATCTGGGCCTGGACATTTTGGTTTTGGTGCACTGCAAATGGCTGTCCATAATTTGTTTGGAGTAATCAAATTCATTATTTCCAGGTATCAGAAAATGGTGCAGATGTGGGCTTGGTCGAGAAATTCCGCCACTTCAGCCGGGTGAATTGGATTGGATCAGTACAACTCAGAGTAATATTTTTGTGTTTCAATTGCCACTTCAGCTGGCGTATCTGCAATGGAATCATCCAATCATTGCACCTGTGTGCAGGCCACGCTCTGGCGTGGTGCAAATTTTTTTTAAAAAATGTGTGGTGCACTTGTTGCCTTTTTGTGATGCGTTTGCCCTGTACTGAACACAAACCTGATGTTTGTGTTGCCTTTTGGCGCATTGAGGTGGGTGGCTGCCTCCGCCCACTTCCAGCCCCATGCAGAGCTGTATCCTGTAGCTGGGATATTGGACTCCAGGTGTGTCAACTCTTCCAGAGCGCGCGAAATGACAGCCAATGTGGCTCGTGAGCATCTGGAGGAGAGGTGGTGAGAGTGGTGGATGGTATCATCTTTGAAAGTTGCCCATGTGGAAATGGGGTCCGCACAAAATGGTGCAACAAACTCTTTCGCCAAAGTTGCTGATTCCACCCATGTGGAAAATCCTGGAGACGCGAGCTCAGAGGGGCGAATTTTGCACCAATGTGGGGCCTTAGCAGCTGTGACAGGTAGGTGGTAGGTTATCAAGACCAGTTGATGGTCGGAGAATTCCATTTTTGTTGTTTTAAATTGGGATATGTGGGGTTGGAATTTTGCCAGCGTAAGGATAAGGTCAATGCAGGACATGGACCTTAATTGGCTGTTGTGGACGTGGGGGCGCATCATGTTCTTGAGCAGTGGGGCTTGCCACGGCAGTGCATCCATTAACCCAAGGGTGGCGTTTAGAACGCAAAGTTCAATGTGGCCCTGGGGGGCGTGGGAGGAGGAAGGCTACTGGTCCGTTGGAGTGTTTAGCCAGCAGTTCATATCACTGACTACAAAAGGGTCTGGGGGTAGCGGGAGGGATTTTGACCAATGAGAAAAATTCCTGATGCTCTCGTGCACCGTTTGGGGCATAGATGTTGACAATAGCATGTACCACGTCAGCCCACGAGAAGGTGACAACAAGGACTCAGCCATTGAGGAAGGTTTCTGACAATAAAAATTTGAAAAAATTATTTTTCCAAATTAGCACCCCACATTGCTCTGACTAAAAGGATATGGATGGTAGGAGCATTGTTTTCCAAGCTTCCTTGGAACCTTGTGGAAAGTGGGACTCCTGGATGGCCAGGAAATCAGCGGGTAAGTTATGTTGTAAAAAACTCAGTTTCCTAGCCTGGGACAGGGAGGCCTTGAGTCTGGCAATATTCAACGTCCCTAAAGTGAAGGTTTCCCCCATTGCACCTTAAGTGTGAGGGGTGGGCACCTGGGCCCACTAGCCTCCTCTAGATCCCCATGGGCCTTCACAGCAGCGCAGGTGTTAGCAGCAATGCTATTGGGAATTTTGTTAATTTTTGCAGAAAGAGTTGTGTTGGCTTTAGCCTTCGCTTTTTGTTTCCCCAACGTTGGACAAATTTTTTGTGGTATGGATGAGTTTGGTGCACTGTTGAGCAGGTCAAAAAAAAATTTCAGTTGGGATGGGCCCCAAGTCAGTTTTGACCGGAGCTTGGGTGCAATGATTGGGTGAGATTGAGTCCCCCATCAGATCCTTGGATTGAGTGGCCCAATTGGCATGGGCTTCCCAATCTGATTGGTTGATGGATTCCTGAGTTGCTTCTGCTGCGAAGGTTTCAATGTCCTCCTGGCAATGGGAGTGTGGGATAGTGGTGGTGGCTTTAACTGCTTCCTTGGCTGCGGCCCTGCGGGCCTGCTTGGCCTTCTTTCACTCTTGGGGGAGACAGGCTTTACTAGTAAGTAGCAGCCTTGTGCTCCCCACGGGAAGGCCTCTTTGGTACTGGTTGTTGGTTCATAGTGAGCCTCCTCATTGGCCATGGCCGCCAAGGGGTGCTCTTGGAATGTGATGCCCTCCTTGGTGGGACATGCGTGTGCCTTATGGCTGAATGTGTCACAGTGGGTGCAGATGGGGGGCGCACTTTCCACGGTCACCCAGAATGGGTGGGTGGTATACCCTGTGATATCAATAAAAGTGGAGTGTGGGATCTGGGTTAGGTCATTCACATTCTCCTCAGTTGGGGTCATAACCACAATGGCTTTGCCGGTGCACAGGTGTGGCATCAGTGTGAAGCATTGCATTTTGAAAGATTGTATTTTGCCATATACAGCGAGACCATCTTTCAGGTGTTGTTCCAAAATGTCACGTTTTACTGTAGTAGGCAAAAAGTCAAATGTGAGGAAAATTTGGTTTGATTTTGTCCATCTGGTGCGTTTGGTTTTGATGACCCATTGCCCTTCAGGGAGGTCAACCACTATGCGCACCATAACAGCCTCATCTGCTGCCTTTTTTTTCAAAACCTAGGTCCAGCCAACCGCATGACATGGAGTGAGGTGCGATGTACACCACAGTTGGGAAAAAGGTGTGCACATCTTTACAAAATTTCTCTCATAAGGCTGTTTGTTGGATGTCCAGAAACATGCAGACTCCATATTCCACTGACGAAAGTGGCTGGGAGTGTGGCGTGTTGATGTACTGGTTGCATCATTCTTGCCATGTGAGGATTTCTGGGGAAATAGTGACCGCCAGTTTTTAAAATTTTTGTCTATTTCGCCAGTTTCTCTGGGGCGTATTTGAACGTTTGAGGCCATGGGCCTTCCACCTGCTCCTCTTACCTTACTTTCCCAACTGCTCCCTGACATGGGCGCAGACTAATATCCTCTGTGAGATGATCAAACTAGATTCAGACTTGAATTGAATAGGTTGCAAAAGTGATTGCAATGAGAAAGAAAAGTTGATAATTGTCAATTTTGTTTAAATACTTTCTTTTGGCAAGAATCAGAAAATTAGAATTGAGGGACCTGATAATCTTTAAAAGATAATTGAGGATAATCGCAATATACCATTTATTATTTAAAAATTAAGGCTTGTATAGTGCATCTATTATATAACTCTAAATCATGTCAATTGTTATGATGAATGTCATATTTGAAGTTGTATAGTATTATTAAGGATTTTTGCTTTTTAAGGAATAACCTAGGGAATAATAGTTTATTTGCAAAGCATTAATTCCCAAACAGAGGCTTATTTTTTGCCATACAGTGATTAATTAACAAAAGGATGCATAAGTTTTAAAGTTTAGTGTAGAAACCAATAGGTTTATCCATATCAAGACTTATCAGAATTACTAGTGCTAACTTCTCAGAAGGCATTATTTTGTCCTCCAACATGACAAATTATAGCTAACTGAATGAAGTATATAGTTTTATGTCCTTATTGGTACATTGGTATGACTATGTTTAACTTGATAATTTACTCAAATGACAACCATAGTCAAGTACTTAGATTTATGTGGTACAACAATATCCTTTTATTAGGCAACAAATATTATCAATTTAAATTATACATTATTGGGAGTATAAATTTCTACTAATTTATCTATTTATAAAAAATTACGTGATTAATTTAAGAAATTTACTATTCTAGAGCTTTCTAAATTTTACCATATATCTCAGTTTATGAGGCAGAGATGATGGGCATCTTTATACCTTTATAGCATTTCAAAACTTTAAAAATCTACCATAGACACTCATGCTTTTATTATTAATTAGTATAAGGGTTTTAATACTGCTTTAAATATAGCTCCTGAGGAAATTTTCAACCACCTTTGAGTCCTCTATTGTTTGGATTTCTATCATTGAGTTATACTTCAACCAATGTAACATCACTGATATATTCTATTTTCTGTAACATCTGATAGATATTTATATTCTTTTGTGCATGTTTTAATGCAAAATATAGGCCTGCAATTATAAGAAATTAATTTCACAAAATGGGCTAATTACTATTATTTGATCTCAATATATGCTTATAATGCAAAAAGCAAAAAAAACTATATATATCATTAGCTAATCCATAATAAAAGATAATTGTATAATAGCATTTGATTTTAAGTATTCTCTTGCTCAAATATCCTAAAAGAGATATCTTAGTAGCTAGTAGTGATATACAGATACCTAGAAAGATTATGGAGCTCTATAGTTCCATTTCAAAAGAAAATTAATAGATAGTTATAGTCAGAGATAATGTAGATGATACCAACTCATACCCTTTATTAAAGTATTATGCTTGTCCTCTTATAACATGGTTACAAATTTACTTTAGCTCCAATCTATAGGATATAATATAATGTAAAAAATTCCTGCAGTTTATTTATCAAACATTGATAGAATAACTTCTTATTTAGCATGTTTCTTATAGATAATAGACAATCAGGTATTTTCTATTGCTAAAAGAGGCGCTCTGGTATATGGGATATCATAAGTAAGCTAGTATACTTAGTAACACTCTTGAGGCACTCACTTTAAATTTTCACATTCAATTAGATTTAGAAATTGCTAGCATATTATCATAAAGTATCTTATCTATATTAAACAGTAATGTAAAAAATTATATTTTTCTTTCCTTATAATAGCTTTAAAATTCATAATGCCCTAGTTCTTTGCTTCTTACCTGGTTGTGCAATTACAGGGAATATACAAAAAATACTTACAAGATTTTTGTTTTATTTGTGGTAGGAGGCCACTTGCAGGCTTTTCTTTCCCATAACAATCACTTTAGTTACTATGATTTGATTCAAACAGCAATTTTAAAATCACACAGGAGAGATGGGCGATTTTAATAAATCTAATCCAACCTGGGTGAGCGTCGCATCAAGAGGTGCACAAAACAGTGCACCCAAGGGCAAGAAACGCCCTGGAGGGGGACCAGGAACCCAAGCCACCAAGAAACCACAAACTCAGACACCGTCCAGGTTTATGGTATTTGCTACAAAACAGGACCAATACATGGACATCCAACATAACCAACCCCTTTCAAAGGTGAACATGGGCTTCAACTCTTCTTTGGGGATGAGTCCCCAACCCTGTGGGAGAAAACATGCGAGGCACAGCCCTCCCTTTTCCCCCATGTGGTATTTGTCGCCACCAACAACATGGGCTGCAGCTGGATCAATATTGGTTTTGAATCAGCTGAAGAAGCAGATGCCGCCGCAAAAGTCTGCATCAAAATTGCCCTTCCTGAGGGCAAAAGAATAGTGTGCACCATGCACACCAGATAGAACAAAGCAAAAACTTTGTTCATCTCCTTCAACTCGCTCCCTACCAACCTTCCCCATAAGGTAATTGAGGAGGAGCTCTGCAAAGGGCTCATAGCCTACAAAGAAATTGTGCAAGTTGAACTACAACGATTTTGCCTGATGCCAACCCTGTGCACAGGCGAATCTATTGCTGTGATCAACCCGCTCCCTAAAGTGGAAGATGATCTATCAAGAATCCCCCACACAGCAGAGTTTCACTTCACAGATGGGGGACAGTCATCTGCATTTCAAATCACATTGGAATGCGCACCGCCTATTTGCAACCACTGCGGTTCATTGGGACTCAAGGAACACGCATGCCCCATGAAGGAGGGCTTAATGGAAGCAGATTATTGTGAGGAAGCCATGGACAAAACTAATGAAAACTTCGCCAGAATGACCAATGGCCACCACCCATTCTGCTGGGGTGAGGATGGGCTTTACTCCATCATGGACCCAGTTACACATAAACAACGCAAAGTGGCACAAAAAGCCCACAAGTGGGCAGCGGCTGAGGCGGCAGCACACCTGGAGTCATCCATCGACCCTGGAAAATTTCAAGAGGACATAGCAGATATACACCGAGCCAACCAATCAGAACAATATGCTCAGGTTGAAAATTTTCACAGCAACTTGACTGAGACACCAAGTGACATCAATCATGCGCACTTTGAGGAACAATTCAGCTGCAATATGGGCAAAAATGTGGTGCCCAATTCTCCAAGTTTGAGCCCCAAAAATCACAGAATCCAAACAGCACCCTGCACTGAGCTATCATGAGACATGTGTGGGAAAATATAACGCAAATTCCAAAAACCACAATTCACGCGGAAAATTGGGTCAGAACAAGGGAACTTACATTAACACTGAGAGAGTTGGAGTACAGATGCGGAGCATGGCCAAAATGAGCTGTAGTGGGTTAGGGCCAGAGGGCCCTCCCAACTGCTCCTAAGGCGCCACGGGCACCTCAGTGTCAATAGGGATGCTAAACATCGTGGGAGCCAGGGCTCAAACGTCCCAAGACAAAAAGCTGGACTTCTTGCAAAAACCCCTTGTAGACATCTTGGCAATACAAGAAACCCACTGTCTATTGGGGGAAGAAGGATCCTGGTCAGCCAGGGTCTCACCATCACAATTAGTGTGGACGTCTCACTGTGGGGTGATCATCCAAAATAACAAAAAATTAAAAATTACAAACTCCTCGTCATACCTTCACAGTTGCATCCTGGTAGCAATGATCACATGCCAAGAGGAAACAATCTCAATAGCATGTATCTATGCACCGTGCACCACAGCCAAAAGAAAACAATTCTTGAAACTGTCCCAACACTCACCCTCCCACCAGAAACCATCCTGTTGGGCGACTTTAACTGCTGGGATAACCCTGACATGAATCCAATGGCCTAACCCCAGGGGATATCCACTGGGGCACATCAAATTCCGCACAATGAAGGCATCCATTGGCCTACATGATGCTCTCCCCCCCAGATTACCACTCCTTCCCCACATGACACAGCCCAACATATGTGAGGGAGCATTCATATCAATGAGCTGCATCAATCACATCCTCATTCCACAATCTCACCAATCAAGCATCTCCAACTTCACAACAAAAAAATCAATTTTTCTGACTACTGACTCATTTCAGTGCAGCTCTTGCCAACCTGAACCCACGCACAGACGTCGCCCTGGAGGAAGCTACACCTGGAAAACATAAAATTGCCCGAAATATCTGACTGGGTGAACATGAGGCCACAAACCCAGAATTCACAGCCCCATTCACTTCAGATCCCATCGTAACCTGAGCAAATTTCAAAACTGAACTAATCAACAAAACTCGCCATCTTGCCTCGCATAAGTACACCACTGACACATTCACAATCAGACGCACCTTAGTGGAACAGGACCATCTCTAGCTCAACACCCCAAAGTACAGTTACAGCCCCAATTGGGGGTGTAAATGGGCGGAAATATCTGCCCACCTAAACACCCTCATCTTCAAGCACCAACACAGAATCAAAGTATTAACAAAGGTAAGTGCATAAAGGAAGGCGAAACATGCTCAACATATTTCTTCTGCCAATTCCACTCCTGCAGCAACCAGCCCGCATGCACACAGGTCTGCAAGGCTGATGGCACTGTGGCAACTGACCCTGAGGAGGTCAAGGTGGATGTACACCGTTACTACACCAAACTATACCACAATACGTCGACAGACCCACAAAAATCACAGTATTTATACATACCGCTGGAATACAAAGCACACCGCCAAACTACAATATACTAAATCTAATAGCATGGGAGGAGCTTTGGGATACAATCCGCGGTACACCATGTAGGAAATGCCCAGGGCCTGATGGGATACCTTACAAATTTTACAAAAATATTTTTAAACAAATTGCCCCTCTCCTCTTGGCATCAATGAACCAGTGCTTACTGAAGACACGCCTCCTACCTGGTGGCCATGAATCATATTTCATAACCCTGTATAAGAAGGGTGACAAATTGGATCTGGCCAACTGGCGTCCAATTGCACTCTCTAACACTGATACAAAAATTCTCACAAAAATTTTAGCAGCCAGATTAGGCGTAATAGCCTCTAACGTCCTGTCACCCAACCAGTTTGATTTTATACCAGGGCGCTCAATCTGGAACAATATACACCCTGCTGCAAACATATGTCAGTCTAAAGCAACTGGAGCCCTGGTCTTCTTAGACTAGGAAAAGGCGTATGACCGCGTTAGTTGGCCATACCTATAGGAATGCCTACACGCTTTCAAACTCTTACCCAGATTCATAAACTGGGCGATGCTCCTCGCATAATCTGCAACCATGGCTGTATGCAGCCCTGGCTTCCTAACTAACAGGATCACACCACACAGAGGGCTCAAACAATGGGACCCCTTCATCCCACTTCTGTATAATTTCAGTTTTGATCCACTCCTTTGCATAACTGACTCACGCCTCATGGGCATAACTGCACAAGGCCAGCCAACAGTCAAGATACTGGCCTTTGCGGATGACTGCATGGCAGGTATAGCTAACAACAAGGATGCCCGACAGCTGGAATGCACCCTAGAGGAATACTCCATGGTGAGCAACGCATCGCTCAACAAAAGGAAAACAGAAATAATTCTCTTAGGCAAGTACACTAACAAATTGGGCTACAACACCTGAACCTCACACCCCCATATGAAGGAAAAACCCACTCATCTTACCCTTTGCATCACCTCCCACCACCACTCCTGTCCGCCACCTTGGGATATGGCTGGAAACAGGGGGATATGTTAATGAGACAGTTGAGAACAATCTATTATAGTGGGTATCCAACTGCATCACCTCCCTCAAGGGAAGATCCCCAGGACTAACAGGGTGAGTAACAGTTACTAACTCACTCATCCTCCCAATACTATGGTTCCCTGCCCACGTGATCGCCTTCTCACCCACCTTCATAAATTCAATCCGTGTGCTCATCCAGGGCTGGCTGTGGCCCAGATCCCATCCTCCCATATGGATGGAAACACTCTTTGGCCCACGCTCCAGAGGAGGCATGGGACTAATAGATTTTGAGAGACATGCCAACCACATCCTGGGCACCTGGATAAAGGAAGTCCTTGCCCCAGACCTCCCACAGCAACACTGGTCCAGGGCAGCGAGGACTATCTTCGCACAGGCGCTAAAATTAACCAACCCACATAGCCCACCCAGACTACTATCATACCTTGCTAAAAGCCCTACCACAACTGGTCTGCATGGAACCCCCCTCACTTCAAATGCATCCTCAGAGCCATCCGCCACATGGGATGTACCGTAGAGAACACTGGCACTGTGCAGGGAAGGGGACGACCCAGCTCCCACTTCAAATTAAGAGAACCAAAAGACCACCCCCAGAGAGACATGCTTGCTATGACCCCAACCATTGCTAGAATTGAATACCTAGATGCGTTGGACATTCCCTATGACTTAACCACACAGAAGGCAGTGTGGAGAATGACGCACCACCCACTCCTACAGCTGAAGGCAAGAGCAACGCCTGGCGCTGCCTGAGAAGGACATATAGGATGGCAGACCGCTCCAATTCCCTCCATGCAACCTGCGCAGTATGTGGAGGGAGGGCTCCCTACACCACCACCTAGAAACATGCCCCCAACCAAAGCCATATGGTGGGAAGTCGCGCGCCTGCTTAAGCTCCAAAACGAGCAGGAATTATCTATCTCAAAGAGCCTCCTTGTGCTCCAGATCAAATCACCAATCCCTTCTACCCTCTGCTCCCTAATGATATTCATTGCAATGTGGACAATCCACACCATTGCCTTAGATGCATTCAAGGGCATGGTCCCAACCATCCAGGGGTTATCAACAGGTTCCACATCCACTTATTGGAGAACTTCCAATCCTGGCTCTATGGATATATAAAGCCAAGGCAACAGGCGCTCATAGAATCGTGGTTCCCACTCTGGTTCCTCCACACAGACCATCTCCTTCACACCTGCTCCATAGTGGGGGAAACTCCCTTGGAGTAGTGCACCAACCCCATACCTGGCAGTCCCTCTGGCAACAGGGGTAACCTGAGTACCCCAGGGTGCCCAATTCTATCTATATTCGCTTCCCCCTCCTTTTCCACACATACTTGGTAATGCCTATCCCCTGGTTGGCTTGCCTCAGTTAAATAAAAAGGAAGCCACTTGCAAAAAATCACCACTATATATGAGTGAACTCAAACTTACTATATATCAATTAAACTACACATGTCTATGTCATCTCATTATTTTAGGTAAAAGCACTGTCATCAAAATAACAAAATATTGTCATTTTAGAAAGGAAAAGGGACATCAACTAGCTACTATGGAGTTACTGGTGATTAACCTTAGGTTTAAATTAATAAAAGATTGATATTTTAAGTTCATCTAGATAGCAAGGAGTGAAAAGTGGTCGATAATGTTACCATCCCTATCTGCTATAACATTGAATTATCTTATTATTGATAGAAAAATTTCAAGTTGTCAATTAACAATTACATTATTTGTAAATAAACTCTATGTTATAATTTTTTTATTATTAAAACAGGCTCAATGGTCTAGTCGTAGGATTCCACCTTCGGGTGGTGGAGGTCCCGGGTTCAAATCCCGGTTGAGCCCATTTTTTTACTTAAAAGCTTTAGGCTACGGTTTTGCTTTTAATAGAAAAGAAGGATATATATAATTTAAAAGCTATATAGATGGTAGGAAAAGGTTTAGGGTATATATTATATTTTACATACATGTATATATAAAGTATTATATAAAGAGTTAATTAAATATAATTTTGAAAAAATGATATCAGAAATTTATGATATATATAAATTAATAAATATATAAAGAGTAAGATAGGTTTAGGTTTTATTATATTATATTTAAATATGTACATCGTCCAAAAAGTAGTTAGGAATAACTTTAAAAAATTATTAGCAAAAATGAGTATATATAGTTTATATATGTTATAGAGAGTAAGGTAATAGTTAGGGTAAGAGTATATATTAAATTTTATAAATATGTATATGGTATTGTCTAAAGAGTGTTTAAATTTTTTAAATTTAAATTTTATTCAGGGAAGGCTGACCATGGGATGAATACTTCTTATAAAATCCAACTACAAAACACCAAAAAAATAATAAGGGACACCCCAGTGGAGCTGAGGCTACCTCCTGTTACCAGCAGGACTGCCAGTGAAAGGGCAAGAGGAGTGACAGGGGAGGCCTGAGCTAAAACTGAACACATATGAAGGAAAGGATCTGACAAGAGGAACCAGATGGAGAACCAGGACAACACCAATTGGAGTTGGCAGGATGGCAGGTGACCAAACAGCCAAGCTTGAAAGTGATCTGTGAGGTGGGAATGAAAGTGATGCACTGCTTTATGTAGGGTTGGTGTAGTGCCAGAGAGTGCATCAAGGACAATGATGTGTATCATCCATAGCACTAATGCAACAATTAATGTGCATAATGAAGGGTGGATAAGGACGGTTATGGAAAAGGCAAAATTTTTTTGGACAGGCTGAAAGCCTGCTCACTCTCCTGGCAAAAGAGGTGCATAACATTGTTCCAAATCGCCTGAGAAGGCTGCAACCTTCCAAGCAATGGACTAAAGAGCCATATTGAAAGCACACAGTGCATGAAGTTTGAGAGGCATTGGACTTCTCAGCCATGTAGTGTACTTTTCTCAGGCAGCTTCACACATGGGCGCAAATTTGGGGTTACATAAGGGGATGGTCAGTGTACCACCAAATGTCCTTCTGGGTCTCCAAAGAGTACAGTATGTCAAGCTTGTCAAGGTAGTTCACTCAGGCAATGAGGTGGGGGCGTTGGGGTACCAAGTTGTTTAAAATGACTTCCCACAGACTTCTTGTTTGAAACAGGGAGTAAGGCGACCCCTCTGGATGGTGTGCCAACTGATGCTGATTCTCCACTCAGTGCTCCACGTGGAAAAAAGAATATATTTGAAGTAGGGTGGCATCTCATTTAGGCCTGCGGCAGAGGGATGAGAGGCAATATAGTTTAGCAGAGAAAGGGGGTGGAATGGGATTGCAAAGGCCTAGGGTTCAGGAAAAGTTGAAATGGGCTACGTGTGACCAATGTTGGGCTGGTAGTGTGGGGTTGGTGACTGTAGCAGCCCAGGTGCCAAGTATCTTGGCAGCGTGGGCCTCAAAGTTGAGCGGGCTCATACCACCACTATGGCGAGGGCCAAACATGACATCCAGGTGCACTGGCAGTGAACGACCTAACTAAAGCCATCCTTGTAGGAGGGCGTATAAAAAGGTGAAGAAGGATGGGGAAAAGGCGATAGCATGGGCCACAAACCAAACTTTGGACAGGAGCAAAGAGTTGGCAAGCACAACTCTGCCTGAGATGGTAGTCTGGTGGTCTCTGAGGGAAGCGATGCATTTTGTGACATTGTCCAGAATATGGTGCTCCATCACCAATGAGGTGTACCCTCCCACCTCCAGCCACTCACCCAAATGGCGTACCAGACCAGAAGTGGAACTTAACATGAAAGGGAGCACAAGTGGGGCAGTATGGGGAGAGGGGGAAAACAGACCCATGAGCTAGATGCTGAAGCAGGTAGGAAATGGGGTGCTGGTGACCAGCGGGCTTGGAACTGACCAAGAAGAATAACTTCAGTTTTGGAGGCGTTAAGTGCAGCGTTACTTACCCTAGAGTAATCCTGGATAGTAGCCTCAAGCGCGCATGCATCTTGGTTGTTAAACACCCCAACCACACAATCATCAGAAAATGCCGGCATCTTAACTGGTGCTTGGCCTTGCACATGGACACCAGTAAGGCGGGCATTCACATTGCATAAAAGTGGGTCAAAGCTGAAGTTGTACACTAGTAGTTTTTAAAGGGTCCCCTTGTCAGAGGCCCTTTTGAGGGTGAACCACATCAGTGAGGAAGCCAGGGCTACGCACAGCCATTGTGGCAGATTATGTAAGCAACATCAGCCCAATCAATGAAGCGATGGGGAAGGTGGAACTTGTGGAGGCAGGCTTTGAGGTAATTTCAGCTGATCCTATCATAAGCATTCTGCTGGTCTAAGAAAACAAGTGCTCTAATAACCGTGGATTGGCAGAAGTTGGCTACAGTGTTTATGTAGTCCCATATAGACCACTTGGGAATGAAACAGAATTGCTCAGAGGAGATTATATCAGAGGCAAATTCCCTAGGCGGTTGGCCATAATTTTTAGTAAATAATTTAGTATCTGTGTTAGTAAGTGAAATGAGGCGCAAGTTGGCCAAGTCCAGCTTATCCCCTTTTATTAAACAGCGTTATTTGAAAGCCTCATGGCCCCCAG
The DNA here is from genome assembly GCA_022478985.1 of Massospora cicadina. Classification (NCBI taxonomy): domain Eukaryota; kingdom Fungi; phylum Entomophthoromycota; class Entomophthoromycetes; order Entomophthorales; family Entomophthoraceae; genus Massospora; species Massospora cicadina. The sequence continues at coordinate 43,874 of JAKSZP010011933.1, forward strand.
GAAGGAGGCACGCTTCAAACAAACAATGGTTCATAGAGGCAAGCAACAACGAGGAAAAATATATAAAATATTTCTTACAGGACTCGTAAGGAATCCCATCTGGACCCAGGCATTTCCTGTGTGGTGCACCATGAATGGCGTACCAGAGTTTGTCCTGAGAAATTAAATCTATCTACTCTGGGTATTGTGAAAAAATGAAGATATGTGAGCTTTTGAGAAATTCTTCAACTTCAGCCAGTTCAACTGGATTGGATCAATACAATTTTGTAACAGTTTAAAACTTTAATAGCCACTTCAGCTGGAGTTTCTGCAACGGTGTAGTCTGGCCACCTCACCTGTGTGCAGGCCAAGCTCTGTCGTGATACAAAGAATTCTTAGAAAAAAATAGGTGGAGCATGTATCACCTGCCATTGTGTTTTTTCTTTTTATTGTACACAAATGTGATGTTTGTTGCCTTACCAGTGCGTTGAGGCGAGAGGACACCTCTGCCCACTTGTGACCCCAAGCTGGGCTATAGTCTGCAGCAGGAACATTAGACTCCAGATGGTCCACTTCTGAAAGCGTATGTATAATGACTGCCAAGGCGGCCCAAGAGTGACGTGATTATGGGTGGCATGATTGGCGGATGGTGTTTACTTTGAAGGTTGACCAGTAGTAAGTGGGTCCACACATAACGGTGTGGCAAACTCTGGTGCCAAAGTTTTGGCGTCCATCCATGAGGAAAACCTGGGTGACGTGATCTTGGCTGGACAAAGTTTGTACCATTTTGGCACCTGTGCCGCTGGTTGCAACAAAGAGAAGGAAATCAACACCAACCTGTGGTCAGAGAAATAAATTCATATCATCATAAAGTGTTCAACCTGAGATTAAAAGTTTAATGGGGCAATAATAAGGTCAATTTGGGACATAGACCTCAGCTGACCGTTGTGCACATGGGGATGGGACATGTTGGGGAGCAGCGATGCATGTTTAGGCAGGCTCTCTCTTTTAGCACTAGTGGTGCCCAACCCAAAAGGGGGAGCCACCACACATCTTTATTTGCAAATGGGCCAAACAAAGGAATTATCATAAATTAAAAAATTCCTAATATAGCCCCTAGGCTATCAGCCTAGCAAGCCATATCAAATGGCGAGGAAGCTTTGGGGAAACTTTTGTCTGGCACCTGCTTTAGCTGGCGGACCATGGTGGATAACATCAGGGTAGGGGCATCAGCGACATGAGGCATAAGGAGGTATAGTTGTGGGTTTTCTTCATTAATGAGGCTGGCGGTGCCCATCGCCTCAACATATTGAGCAAGTTGATGCTCAGCAAAAGTGATGAGAGCTGGCACACAAGTAAATGACTTGATGCGCCGTTGGGTTTGGGGATAGTTGGGGTCAAAAAGAGAGGTTTTTGCTGCATAAATGCAAGTGTGGCTCACACCAAAAGTAAGCTCGTAAATTCATATTTAGCATCCTCATTAAAATTGGAAGGGAAATTTGGGATGGGATGTTTAGGTAGGTTCTCAAACAGCCTCAAAGTGGCTTTTAGAACATGAGGTTCGATTTGCCCCTGCAAGGGGGCAGGCACAGAAGGCCAGTGATTGGTGGCTGGGTTGGCTCAGCAATTCATGTCGCCCACCACAAATGGGTCAGGAGGAAGTGAGAGGAAAGTAATGGCTGAGAGGAATTCCTGGTGAGCCCATGCACAGGTTGGGGCATAAATATTAATGATAGCATGCACTTTGTCATCCCACAAAAAGGACACTACAAGCACTTGGCCATTAAGGTATAAATTTTTAGAAATAAATTTATTGTTATGGGTTGCATGTATAAGCACCACACAGTGCGGCGACCAAAAAGAAGGGGAGGGGAGGAGCATGGTAGCCCATGTTTCCTTGGCACTATGTGGAAAGTGGGTTCACTGAATGTCCAGGATGTCCACAGGTAAATTATTTTAAAAAAAACTTGGTTTTCTATCATAGGACGGCGAGGTCTTGAGTCCAGCAATGTTCAACGTCCCTATTGTGAAGGATCCCCCATTTCACATTAGGTGCTATGGGAAGGGCCCCCTTGCCTATCCTTTGGCTTGTTTTCAGCACATTCCATGGCAGCACATGTGCGGGAAGCAATAGAGTCAATCTGAGTCATAGCAGTCCTTTAGGAACTATCAACTTTTTTGGTATGGTTCTTGTTTTTGGAGGAATTTGACTTATATCAAATTTTTGGTTTCTGTGCTCCTGCTGTTCACCATTAAAGGTTGACAAAAATTTGGGAGGGAAATGGGTGGTAGAACTGGTTTTGATTGAGGCTTGGTAAGTTTGCTTGGGTAAACTTAACTCACCCATTGGGTCATCAGGTTGTTTGGCCCAATCTGATTAATGCTCATATTATTGAAAATCTTCCAAAGAAAATGACTTGATGTCATCCTGGGTCTGGGCAGGCAGGATCACAGATGCAGCTGTGGCTGCTGCCTTGGCCGCTGCTCTGCGGGACTACTTAGCCTCCTTGTGCTCCTGCGGGGACACAGGTTTGACCTGAATGTAAAACCCCTGCACGCCTCATGGGAAGGTGGCATCAGTGTCAATAGCAGTTCCTAATGGGAGTCTGCACTGCCCATTGCGTTGGTGAGGATTTCAGTTTGTGTGATGCCCTCCTTGGCAGGGCAGGTGTGGGCCTTGTGGCCAAAAGCATGACAAAAGGTGCATATAGGGGATGCGCTATCCACCATGATGTGTAATGGGCATGATTCCAGCTCATCAATAAACACAACTGCGATGTGAGGGATTTGAGTATAGTCTTCCATGATGACTGCAGTTGGGGTGATTACAGCAATTGCTTTGCCCATGCACAGGTCTTGCATAAGTGTAAAGCGTTGCATTTTGAAGGAGTGAAGTTCCCCATATCCTTAATACCAACCATGAGGTGGTGCTCCAGCACTATGCGCTTAATTGTTGTGGAGAGGAAGTCAAACATAACAAAAATTTGGTTTGATTTGGTTCATTGAGTGCGATTAATTTGACCACCCATTGACCATCAGGGAGGTCTACCACCACACGCACCTGCGCAGCTTTGTTTGCTGCTTTTTTATTTTCAAAACTAAGATCCAATGAACTGCAGGTCATGGAGTGTGGTGCTACATATACTGCGTTTGGAAATGGTTGTGCAAGTCTCCACATAACTTTTCCCAAAGCGCCATTTAATTAATATCCAGGAAAACTCAAAGCCCATGCTCCATTGATGACAGGGGCTGGGAATGCGGAGTTTTGATGATTTGGTTACATTTTGCTTGCCAGGCTAAAATCTCTGAAAAATACTAGCTGCTAAGTTTTTTTTATTTTTATCTAGCCGCCAGTGCACTGGGGCGTTTACAAATTTTGAATGGTATGGAGCCCAATCCTGTACCTTTTACTTTGCTAGCCCACCTGTCACATGACATTGGGTGCAAACTACTATCCTCAAAGAGATTATCAAACTTACCTAGTCTTGAATCAAATTTGTTGCAATCAGTGATTGCAACGAGAGAGAAAATTTTTTTTCCTGGCCCCATTTAGAACCACAAATTGCATGAAATTTTCAACGTTATAGATGGCACCCTACTGGAGCTTAAAGAGAGATTATTGTAAGAGAGATGGGTAGGCAAACCGGCAATCTTCACCACCAGAGTGGTATCCACCAATAGCTGAGTTTAAGTGGTAGGGATGGGTACATTCTATAAACTAATGACATCTTTACCATGGTCATAGATTAGGGTTTGCTCGAGAAGCCTAGGACAAAGTACCCCTTAAAGAAGCGAGAAGTCAATAATGGTGGCAATTTGAAAACTGCCTGAGACATCTCATTGATGGCTGCACTCACATAGGGGAAGAATACCCATACTCAGCTTGAAGGCAAAAGCAAAGGTTGTTCCAGGGGAGCACCAAGGGGCTTCAAAGCACTACCTGAGAGCGCTAAAGATGCTGATCTAAGTTCAAGGGGTGACACAGGAAATAGTTGGATTTGAGGGGATAGTGGAGCCATCCTGGGCGCTCTTTGGCTTGGCTGAAAGATGCTAGGAGGCGGCGCACCACCACTCCACAAGGGAGCAGCAGGCATAATATTTAATGACACTCTAAATTTGAGTTGGTATTGTGGAAAAGGTTTTGTATTTTCTTTTAATTACAGTCTAAATTTGCTCAATTAAGTGATCAAAGAAAAAGAGAGAGAGATAAGTGGCCATCTATTCAGGCTTTCAAAATGGGCATCATAGTTTGCTATTATGACATTCACGGCTGTGGATAAAGGCATAGTCAAGCTAGCTTTGGGTTGGACCATTCAAAGTCATAAATAAGTCAGCACTAGATACCTAAACCTTTAAGGGCCTCTTATATTGATGTATAGCGCAAAGGGTACATTCTAAGTCTAAGAGCATGTATATAAATATTTAAACATTATTAAGAAATTAAATATTTATCTGCAATAATATATAAAAAATCTTTTATTTTTTAGGCTTAGCTTAGTTCCATGATTTCTTTGGCAACATATGCTAACAGTTTATTTAGCGCTGTGGCATTAATTTCTTGTTGATGGTTACTGAAAAAAAGCTTTTTCTATAGCTTCTGAGGAGGGATATGTACCATAACCTCTCTGCCACATATTTGATGATGAACAGTCATCAAGGCACCGCACATCCTACTTTGCCGCCTATGAGGAGCTCATGTTAACAATATACATATTGGAAGAAGATAAACTGGCTGTGCTGAGGATGTATTTAAATTTTAACAACATTATGCTTTCTAATATGTTCCTGAACTAGTGTTATATCTAGTCAGGTGCGGTTGCAACTTATCTTTGCATATTTATTCAGGGAAGGTTGACCATGGAAAGTACACTTCCAATATAGTGAGGATAAACTAATGAAATTTGAAAAATTAAAAGACACTCCAGAGGGTTCAAGGCCCCTCTTGTTGTCTCCAGGATCACCAAGTTTAGAACGATAGGGAAGGGGGTTATGCTGGCTTATTCTTGGATGCAGAATGTGTGAAGGAAAGGATCAACCATTAGGAACCATATGGGGAACCATGTTCTGATTGTCCTTATGTTATGTGGGGTCATGTGTCCAAACAACCATGCTTGGAAATGTTACAATATATGGCGGTGGAAACAATTGATGGCTTCTTGGATTGTAGGCGCTGCTTCTGTAAACGATTCCAGTACTATTGTATGGATCGTCCATAGTGCTATTGCTACTATTAGTGCCCTGAGAGATGGGTGGATATGAGAGTCCATGTTTATAGCGAACATGTTCCTTGATAGGCTGAATGGTTGTCCACTTTATTGGCAGAATAGGCGCATGGCCTCTTTCCATACTGCCACTGATGTTGGACATTGTTCTAAATGGTGTGCTAGGCTTCCATACTGACCACATATTGTACATGAGGATTGGCCAGCATTTGACTGTTCAGCTGTTCAGTATACTCCCCTCATGCACCTCCATACATGTGCTCTTATTCTGGGTTGGAGTAGAGGGTGATGTGTATATCTCCATACTCTTTTTTGAGTCTCCAGGTTGTAGGGTATATCTATATGGTCCAGGTAATTTATCCTGGCTATGGTTCTCGGATTTCTGCTTATTATATTGTCTGTGAATATTTGGTCATTGATTTCTTGTCTGTGAGTTAGCCTTGGGCGTCCTTGATGACTGGTTTGACCGCTTATATGGATCCACCATGTCGCTCTTCTCATGGCTAGGAGTATTCATTTGAAATGTGCAGGAGCGCCGTGTGGTCCTGCAGCAGTGGTACGGGATGCCTGATATATGATTAGTGTGTTTGGGTGATCTGGGTTTCTTAATTGGAGTGCTCGTGTAAAGTTATATCTTGCTGTTCTGGCCCAATGTGTATCTGGAAGATCTGGGCTAGTCACCTGAGCTATCCAGGATCCTAGTATATGGGTCACTTGCTCTACGTAATTAGTAAGCCCCATACCTCCATTCCTTCTAGAGCCAAATAGGGGTTCAAGGCGTACAGGGGGGTTGTGGTTGGACCAGAGCCATCCTTGTAATAGGGCGTGAATTGTATTGAAGAAGGATGGTGAGAAAGCAATTGCATGGGCCATAAACCATATGATTGATAGAATCATAGAGTTTGTTACAGTGACCCTTCCTTTTAAACCTGTCTGATGTCCATGTGTTTGTTTCTCTTCTTTGGGCTCAATTCCGCCAAGTCGGTTTTTCACAGGGTATGAGCCACTAAGCAACAAATTGGACGATATGAGGATCGCTGACTTATAATAAACTCAATAAAATATGTATGGAGCTATCGCCCCATATTTCAACTTTTATTTTAATATAATCACAGATTTATCTGCGCTCCTTCTTCCCTTGTAAAAAGACTATCCCCTTTTTTCTTCCATCAGGCTCTTTATACCCTTGATTCCCCGCCAGATGCATCCTCAGCTTGGTATCTTCTATTCTTCTTCCTTTTTTTAATTTAATTTATTGCGGGGAAGGCCGACCATGGGACGGACACTTCTGAATATGACTCAGAAGAGACAAAACTTAGTAACATGGAAGGCACCCCAGAGAAGCGATGCTATCTCTTGTTGCCAGCGGGAAAGCCACTTTTGGGGAGGGGGAGGGAACATGTGAAGGGGCCATAGCCACAATTGAACATGTGTGGAGGAAAGGGTCTGATTTGATGAACCAAACTGGGAACCAGGAGGAGACCAGCTGTTGGCGACATGGTAGGAGGTATCCAAACATCCACGCCTGAAAGTGGTCCACCAAATGAGACCAGAATCTGTGGACAGCTTCTGGAGGGTGGGAGTGGAGCCTGAGATGGCATTCAAGATAATCGTGTGGATAGTCCACATGGCTAGTGCAACCACCAGAGCATGGAGGGAGGGTGGAAGAGAGGAGGTCATTGATAAAGCAAACATATCTCTTGACAGGCTGAAGGGATGTGTTTGATCCTGGCCAAGCAGACGTTGGACTTCGCGCCATATCACTTTAGAGGTAGGGCACTTCTCCAGGCGGTGGAACAGCGTTCCATACTGGCCACACATGATGCAGGATGAGTGTAAAGCGTTATAGCGCTCAGCTGTACGGTACACCTGCCTCAGGCAGCACCACACATGGGAACAGATTTGAGGCTGCAACAGAGGATGGTGTGCGTATTTCCAGATAGTTTTTTGGGTCTCGATGGAGTAAGGGATGTCCATCATGTCCAGGTAGTCCACCCTGGATAGGACATGGGGCCGTGTGGGGATCACGCCATCATGGATGGTTAGCCCTTGTACCTCTTGTGTGAACTGATGAGAGGGGAGGCCTCTTTGGGTTGTATGTCCGCTAATACAAATTCTCCACTCCGCGCTCTGCATGGAGAGTAGGATTCGTTTGTAGTGGGTTTTGGTCCCGTGAGGACCTGTAACCGATGTGTGTGATGCAAGGTATTTCATCAGAGAGTGGGTGTTCGATGGATTGTTGAGGCCCAAGGCGCGGGAGAAGTTGGAGCGGGCTGCGCGGGACCAGTGTTGAGAGGGGAGTGTGGGGGCAGTGACGGCCGCAATCCAGGTGCCCAGGATCTTGGCCGCATGGGCTTTGAAGTCAAGCAGGCCCATGCCACCATTATGATGAGGGCCAAACATGACCTTTAGCCATACTGGTGGAGGGCGGCCTGACCAAAGCCATCCTTGCAACAAGACATACAAGGATTTGAATAAGCTTGGTGAGAAGGGGATGGTGTGGGCTCTGAACCAGACTTTGGAGAGGAGCATAGAGTTAGCTAAAACTACCCTGCCTGTAAGGGAAGTAGGGTGAGCTCTGAGAGAGGCGATTCGCTTTGTCACGTTGTCCAGAATATGGCATTCCATTACTGCAGACGCATATCCACTTGCCTCCATCCACACGCCCAAATGGCGTACTGGTCCTATGATAGGACATGGTACAAATGGGAGCATCAGTGAGGTGGTTTGTGTTGAGTTAGTATGGCGAGGACGTGGGCGAGCAGATGGGCCAGGTTGAGAGCTAATTGCTGGGGTCCAGAAGTTCTGAAACCGACCAAGGAGGATGATTTCGGTTTTGGAAGCGTTCAGTGCCGCGTTACTTACCTGGGAATACTCCTGTATGAGAGCTTCAAGCGCGCGTACATCTTGGTTATTAGACACCCCAACCACACAATCATCCGTGAACGCCATTATCTTGACTGGGGCTTGGCCTGGCACATGGACCCCATTGAGTTGGGCATTCACGTTTCACAGTAGTGGGTCAAGGCTGAAGTTGTATAAGAGTGGGCTGAGGGGGTCCCCTTGTCTCAAGCCCCTTTGAGGGCGGACTACTTCTGTTAGGAAGCCAGGGCCACATACTGCCATCGTTGCAGATTCCGTGAGCAGCATCACCCAGTTGATGAAGCGAGGGGGTAGGCAGAATTGTTGGAGGCAGGCCCTGAGGTATTCCCAGTTTACTCTATCATAGGCCTTCTATTGGTCCAAAAATACAAGTGCCCCAGAGGCTGTGGATTGACATACATTAGCCACAGAGTGTACGTTATCCCATATCAATCTTCTGGGTATGAAACCGAATTGTTCTGGAGAGATGGCGGCAGATGCTATAGTCCCTAAAAGGTTAGCCATGATTTTTGTTAGGATCTTGGTGTCTGTGTTTCTAGAGAAATGGGGCGCCAGTTGGCTAAGTCTAGCTTATCCCCTTTCTTGAAGAGTGTGATGGTAAAGGACTCTTGTCCTCCTGGCAGGAGGCGCGTATCCAGAAGGCTCTGATTAAGGGAGGCAAGCAGCAGTGGGGATATAAATATGAAGTACTTCTTATAGAACTCATATGGAACGCCATATGGGCCTGGGCATTTCTGATTTGGTGCACTGCAGATGGCAGACTAGAGTTCATTCAGAGTAATCAAATTCATTATTTCCGGGTATCAGAAAATGGTGCGGATGTGGGTTTGGTCAAGAAATTCCACCACTTCAGCGGCGGAATTGGATCAGATCAGTACAACTTGGAGTAATACTTTTGTGTTTTGATTGCCACTTTAGCTGGCATATCCACAATGGAATCATCTGATCTTCACACCTGTGTGCAGGCTACGCTCTGGCATGGTGCAAATTTTTTTTAAATAAATGTGTGGTGCATTTGTCACCTTTTGTGATGCATGTGGCCCTGTACTGAACACAGACCCAGTGTTTGTGTTGCCTTTTGAGTGCGTTGAGGTGGGCAGCTGCCTCTGCCCACTTCCAGCCCCATGCAGAGCTGTATCCTGTAGCTGGGATATTGGACTCCAGGTGTGCCAACTCTGCCAGAGCGCGCGAAATGACCGCCGATGTGGCTTGTGAGTGTCTGAAGGAGAGATGGCAAGAGTGGCGGATGGTGTCATCTTTGAAAGTTGCCCATGTGGAAATGGGGTCCGCACAAAATGGTGCAACAAACTATTTTGCCAAAGTTGCTGATTCCACCCATGTGAAAATCCTGGTGACGCAATCTTGGAGGGGCGAATTTTGACCAATGTGGGGCCTTAACAGCTGTGGCAGGTAGGTGGTAGGTTAGTGAGACCAGTCAGTGGTCGGAGAATTCCATTTTTGTTGTCTTGAAGTGGGAGATGTGGGGTTGGAATTTCACCGGCATTAGGATAAGGTCGATGCAGGTCATGGACTTAGTTGGCCATTGTGGACGTGGGGACGCGTCATGTTTTTGAGCAGCGGGGCATGTCACAGCAGTATAACCATTAGTCCGAGGGTGGCCTTTAGAACGCGCAGTTTTATGTGACCCTGGGGGGTGTGGGGTGAGGAAGGCCACTGGTCCGTTTGTGTGTTTAGCCAACAGTTCATGTCGCTGATTAGGAAAGAGTCTGGGGGTAGTGGGAGGGATTTGACCAATGAGAAAAATTCCCAACGCTCAATTGCACCATTTGGGGCATAGACATTGATGATTGCATGTGCTACATCAGCCCACGAGAAAGTGACAACAAGCACTTGGCCATTTAGGAATGTTTCTGAGGATAAAAATTTGAAAAAATTGTTATTCTGAATTAGCACCCCACAATGCTTCAACCAAAAGGATAGGGATAGGGAGAGCATTGTTTTCCAAGTTTCCTCGGAACCCTGTGGACAGTGGGACTCCTGGATGGCCAGGATATCCACGGGTAAGTTATGTTGTAAAAAACTCAGTTTCCTAGCCTGGGACAGGGAGGCCTTGAGTCTGGCAATATTCAACGTCCCTAAAGTGAAGGTTTCCCCCATTGCACCTTAAGTGTGAGGGGGTGGGCACCTGGGCCCACCAGCCTCCTCTAGATCCCCACGGGCCTTCACAGCAGCGCAGGTGTTAGCAGCAACGCTATTGGGGTTTTTTTTAATTTTTGTGGAAAGAGTTGCATTGGCTTTAGCCTTCACTTTTTGTTTTCCTGACGTCGGATAAATTTTTTATGGTGCGGATAGATTTGGTGCACTGTTGAGCAGGTCAAAATTTTTTTCAGTTGGGATAGGTCCCAAGTTGGTTTTGACTGGAGCTTAGGTGCAACGATTGGGTGAGATCGAATCCCCCATCAGATCCTCAGACTGAGTGGCCCGCTCAGCATGGGCTTCCCAATCTGATTGGATGATGGATTCCTGAGTTGCTTCTACCACGAAGGTTTCCATGTCCTCCTGGCATTGTGAGTGTGGGATAGCGGTGGTGGCCTTGGCCGCTTCCTTGGCCATGGCCCTGTGGGCCTGCTTGGCCTTCTTCTGCTCTTGCGGGGAGATTGGCTTTACCAGTAGGTAGCAGCCTTGTGCTCCCCACGGGAAAGCCTCTTTGGTACTTGCAGTTGGTTTGAAGTGCGCCTCTCCACTGGCCATAGCCACAGAGGGGTGCTCTTGGAATGTGACGTCCTCCTTGATGGGGCACACATGTGCCTTATGGCTGAATGTGTCACAGTGGGTGCAAATGGGGGGCGCACTGTCCACGGTCACCCAGAATGGGTGGGTGGTATGCCCTGTGATATTGATAAAAGTGGAGTGCAAGATCTGGGTTAGGTCCTTCACGATCTCCTTGGTTGGGGTCAGAACTGCGATGGCTTTGCCAGTGCACAGGTGTGGCATCAGCGTGAAGCGTTGCATTTTGAAATATTGTATTTTGCTGTATATGGCGAGACCATCTTTCAAGTGTTGTTCCAAAATGTCCCATTTTACTGTAGTGAGCAAAAAGTCAAACGTGAGGAAAATTTGGTTTGATTTTGTCCATCTGGTGCATTTGGTTTGATGACCCATTACTCTTCAGGGAGGTCAACCACTACTCACAACGCTGCAGCCTCATCTGCTGCCTTTTTGCTTTCGAAACCTAGGTTCAGCCAACCATGTGACATGGAATGAGGTGCGACGTACACCAAGGTCAGGAAAATTGTGTGCACATCTTCGCAAAATTTTTCCCATAAGGCCATTTGTTAGATGTCCAGATACACGCGTACTCCGAATTCCACTGACAAAAGTGGCTGGGAGTGTGACGTGTTGATGTACTGGTTGCATCATGCTTGCCATGCAAGTATCTCTGGGGAAATAGTGACCACCAGTTTTTTAAAATTTTGTCTGTTCCGCCAGTTTCTCTGGGGCGTTTTTGAACATTAGAGGCCGCGGGCCTTCCTCCTGTTCCTCTTACCTTACTTGCCCAACTGCTCCCTGACATGGGCGCAGACTAATCTCCTCTGTGAGATTATCAAACTAGATTCAGTCTTGAATTGAATAGGTTGCAAAAGTGATTGCAACGAGAAAGAAAAGTTTAAAGTTATTCTTCTTCCTTTTTTGAGTTGCTCTTTTTCATATTGAATCTCAGTGTAAATCCTCTTGATTTGCCAAATGTCCTCATTTTTCTCAATTATAATTTGTGTATCCCCTTTTTGTAAATCTTGAGACTCATCTTAATTCCCCTTCAATTCGCCAATATGGGTAGCAAATCATCCAGTCATATCAACTTCCTGACATTACCCCCCTGTTGACTGGACAATAGGCTTTTACTGTTTGTATGCTTGAAGGAACTTTACATGGACTCAGTTGATAATCCAACCCCCAGCAGGTTCCTTACTTGTGTAGACATCCATGCCAATCTTCTCAATAATCTCAAATGGGCTGACCCAAATGTCAGAGAGCTTATTTTTTCATTCAAATCCATGATGGTCGTGGAATAAAACATAATCCCCTACAGCAAATGATGGAAGTCCACTCCAGCGCTTCTGGTCGGCCACCTGGTCACAAATTTTCTTAGCCAAACTGGTAGAGTAGGCTTCCGTTTGCAACTTGATCAATGTATCCATGAGTTGATTCAGATATTGATGAGGATTCACCCCACCAGTGTCATCTACACATGAATATAGCAAGGCAGGCAGAGCCAGATGTTGACCATACAGCAGCTTAAAGGACTCTTACCAGTGGCCAAATGATAGCTGATATTATAAGCAAACACAGCAGTAGGTATAAGGGCACTCCATTCTGAGGTCCGATCCATTATCAATTTGCAGAGTATATTCACTAGGGTTCCATTGACTCGCTCCACCATCCCTTATGATTCTGGATGATAGGGGGTGGTCAAAACCCCGCGAATTGCCATCAACTCATTTAACTTTGGCAGAATATGCGAAGTGAAGTTGGTTCCATTGTCCATCAAAATGACCTGCGGGCAGTCATGATGCTGTATAACGCACTCCATAATGAACTTGGCAGTGGTGACCGCGCCCAAGTCGCTAATAGCCCTGGCCTCCACCCATCGGGTTAAATGATTGATAGTGAAAACAATGTACTTGGATTGATTGACACTAGTTGGCAGAGGTCCCACTACATCAATGGAAACGGTGTGCCATGCAAACTGGGGTTTCACTAGTTGGTAGGTGGTTTTCTTGTGGAAAGGGTTTTCTACTTGACACTGATGGAAGCAATTAACCATTTCCAATACATTGTAATGCATGCTTTCCCAGAAGTATTGGGGTTGCAAGAGCTCTAGCATCTTCCACAATCCTCCATGTCCAACAGCCCGATGAGCATCCATAATTATTGAGGGTCTAGCTGAAGGCTTTGGAAAATTAAGTGTCAAGTCTCCCATTCACTTATATAGTTCTTCCCCTTATATAAGGTGTTCTATCTGAGTCCATCTAACACCTTGATCACCTGTGGCGGCTCATCTTGGTATCTGTTCGCCACCATTTTTTTGAACATTATATCAGCTAGATCTACCATGATAGCAACCATGGGCAATTGAGAAAGACAGTCTGCATTTTGATGTTTTTCTCCCAGTCAGATCAAAATCTCAAAATCATATGCTTGCAGCTTCAGCACCCAACGTGTGAGCCGTCCTTCCAGTTCACAAAGATTCTGTAGCCAATGCAATGAAGCGTGATTCATCACTACTTGAGATCTCACCCCATGCAGATATACCCAAAACTGTTTGTAAGCATAGATCACTGCTAAACACTCCTGCTCAATTACAGTGTAGTTTCATTTGTGAAAGTTTAAACTCTGACTACAGAATGCAACAGGATGTTCCACACTGTCATCATCCTTCTGAGATAACACTGTCTCAATAGCAGAGAGGGATGCGTCAGTTTGTACTATGAACTGTTTGTCAAAGTTGGGATATTGTAAATTGGGTGCGCTTGCTAATGCGGTGTGCAATACATCAAAGAGTTCTGGCATCATTCCATCCAATTGAAAGGAGCGTTTTTCTTAAATAACTTGAAAAGTGGGGCCCCAATGCGGCTGAAATTGGGAATGAACCGTCAGTAATACCCAACCATTCCCAGAAACACTTGAATGTTCCACTTATTCCCTGGGTGAGTCATCTTGCTTATCACTTCCACTTTAGCCAGCTGCAGTTTAAGCCCATGTGAATCCATGACAAACCTGAGGTATTCTAATTGCTCCTCAAAGAAATGGCATTTTTGCAGCTTATTTTTGATATTAGTGGTGGCGAGGCACTGAAACGCTTGCTCCAAGTGGGCTAGGTGCTCTGTAAATGTACGCGAAATCACATTGATGTTGTCAAGGTAAACTAAGATGCAGGACATCTTTAAATCACTTAAAATCGTATCCATGGCATTCTGGAACGTAACAAGAGCTTACACAACCCTTGAAGCATGCATATCATCTGAAAAACCCTCTCAAGGTGATTATTGCACATTTCTCCCATTCTGTTAATGCCAAACAGAATTGCCAATATCCCAAGATCAGAACCATGGCAGAGAAATAGTTTGCCTCACCCAATCAGTCTAACGCATCATCAATCCGTGAGAGAGGGTAGGAATCCTTCTTGGTTACATTATTAAGTTTTTGATAGTCAATAACCACTCTATTTGTGCCATCCTTCTTCTTTACAATGAGCACAGGTGAAGCCCACGGACTGTTTGATGGCTCTAACATTCCTTGCTCAATCAGTTTATCCACTTCATTGGAGACAACCTCTTCTGCTGCTTTTGAACATCTAATAGGTCATTAATGAATGGGAGGGTGATCCCCCATATCTATCCAATATACCACCCCTTGAGTGCACCCCAGGTCATGATTGTCATTTGTGAAGATATCCCAATACATTTCAAATAACGCCATAGCCTTATCTTGCTGTTCCACCAAAAATCCCGTGAGCGCTTCCCGTGGAACCATGGTCAGTATGCCAAATGAGGAGTGAGCTGGTAGTCTGAGATCTTCCCATGAGCCAAAGTCATGAATATAATAAACTTCCACAATAGGGACAAAGTGTAGTTAAGCCACCACTTGGTGCCGCCTGATCATTATTGTCTCCTTCTGTAGGTTCGCGAGCAGCACCTTCACCTCCCCATTCCCAGGAAACAATAACCCCAGAGCCACGTGTGGTTCAAGTTGCGAGTACTGATGAGGCGCCAGGATTTCACGATAAAGCCCCTTAGGGACTTCAATTTTGATCCCAGTCCTTATTATGCCCTGGTGTCCAGATGGTAAGATTAAAGGGCGCGTTGCTTGAAGCGGGATTCCTTTATACTCATATATCTGGTTGGGGAGGATCTTGGTCCACTGACTCAGTCGCTGGTAGCAAACAGGGATCACTCCATTAATGTATGCTAGATTGACCTAACCAGAGTGGACTGGATCTGTTGAGATTCCAACAGAGGAAAAACATACTGGAATCTGTTGGATGAACATAGTAAGGGTTTCTTCCACCATATCTATCACAACGCCAAATTTCCTCATGAAAGCCACGCCGATTAACATATTGTAGTGGTTATTTGGCAAAACCACCACTGGAGCGGACACCTGGAATGACCTGAATCGGTGAGGCAACGCGCTATATGCTCCTTCCAACACAGTGCTGTGTGTTCCCATGGTCCTATATACTACTCGATGGTCCACATCCATTTTCAACATAAGTTTAGCCACCAACCGAGTGTAGACTATGTTCACAGGTGCTCCCATGTCTATGATAGCGCGGATTTTTATGTTTTGAACAAATATGTCACTTTTGTACATTCCAAGTAAGAAGAATTATCGGTGCTTATTACTTGTATGTCCAAAGGCTTTGTGATACTCAAAAAGGAAGAAATGCCTTTGCTGACTTGAGGATACTCACTAGAAATTTTCTCCAATGGACCGGCTATGTTAACCCCTACTAAAGGAGTGACATTTGGTGAAGGATCCAAGTTGCTAATGTCAATATGTTCCAGGATATGCCACGCATATGGCTTCTGCACATCTGGAAAAGCTCAGCCAGATGGGGTGAGCCTTTAATCATGGAAGCAGAAGCAGGGGTATCCAAAGAAAGCTGCTGATATAACATATCATCTGATTTAGGTTCAATTTTTACCCAAAAAGATGTTTGGGGATTGTTGGGGACGAGTGATTTGGACTCAGCGGAGATAGAGCGTCTCATCTCTACTCCACTCGAGCTTTTCCCTGCTTGATTATCCTAGTTGGCATTGCATACACATGTGGTTGACTAGGGAAATTGGTTGCATAATGCCCTCTTTATCCGCACTGGAAGCAAGTGTTCATAAAAAGTGCGCATATATAGTTTGGGGTGGAAGAACCAGGCCGAATATTGCTGGTAAGGTTCTAAGGTCACAGATGAACTGATGAAGCGTACCTGGGCCAGAAAAGGTATATTGACTCATGTGAGGGATGAATACATTCCAGTGGCTGATAACCTAGTCGCTGCGGCCTATATCCTGAAAGGGTTGGAGTGGGCGCAACACCAATTTTTGGGCTACGTTGGGGGTGCTGTTCATGGTGGAGAGCTTACGTAAGACGTTCATGATCCAAATAAGTCTAGTATCCCCATCCAACACATGGGACATAGCGTTATATAGTTCCCAATATGGTTTGACAGCCGCCGTCATCACTATACCTTTATCTTCAGTGGTTAAGATATTAGCCCCAATCAGAATGTGTGCTTCCACCAAAAACCGCTCAGAAAATTCTGACAGAGTTTCGTTTTGGTCAAACTGTATATTCATAAAGTTGGCTTTCCATTGAGACATATTGGTAGCGCACCCAAACAGCTGGATGACAATTGCTTTTACTTGTGTATAAGATACTGAGCTGTTGGGAAGGTAGCAGGTCACCTGATCATCACTTTCCACATCCAAAGCAGACATCAACAAATTTTACTTTTTGTCAATTAGTAGCTCCTTCCACAGCAAATTTAAACCGCTTAAAGTAACCATGTAGGTTCCCATCATGACTGAAAGGAGGTTATTTTTCAATATGAACAAATTCGCTAACCATCTAGTACTAAAAAAAACAAATTCGCTTTGCTCTAGATTCCTGATGTAAGGGGCAGACAAACTGTTGTCAGAGTGGCTATGGGAACCATTCCTTGATGACTTATTCATCTGGATGGATGATCTTGAACTCATCAAAAAGGAATCAGGAGAAGTGGTGTCACATGGGGGTCCACCACACTGCCCAATGGATATTCATTTGCTGATCCATAACATTCTTTCCCCAAATCGTCACTAACTACCCCATTCCCCCCAGCTCCAGTATGCTCCTCAAACTGTTCGCTGATTAACTGTTACACTTTAACCAAACAAAATTTACACCGCCCATCCTGAATTTCCTGTTGCAGAGTTTCATATCGTTGTTGCAATTTCTGGTGGATTCCCCTTTCTTCATTCAGTTGCTGTTCCACAGCTTGTACTCTCAAAAGAACTTCTTTGATTATATTCTGCAAGCGGGTTTGCTGTTGGAACAGAGGAGGACTCATCATTGTAGAGTAATTGGATTTTTGTTTTTCCAACCATAGTTGCTTAGTGCCCCCCTGTAGTGAGCACCACTGTTAATTCTTGGCGTTTGGGCTCAATTCCACCAAGTTGGTTTTTCACAGGGTATGAGCCACTGAGCAACCAAATTGGATGATATGAGGATCACTGACTTATAATAAACTCAATAAAATATGTATGGAGCTATCACCCCTTATTTTGACCTTTATTTTAATATAATCGCAGATTTATCTGCGCTCCCTCTTCCTTTGTAAAAAGACTATCCCCTTTTAATCTTCCATCGGGCTCTTTATACCTCAATTCCCCAGCTGGATGCATCCTCATCTTGGTATCTTCTATTCTTCTTCCTTTTTTGAGTTGCTCTCATTTGTATCGAATCTCAGCGTAAATCCTCTTGATTTGCTGAATGTCCTCATTTTGCTTGATTATAATTTGTGTATCCCTTTTTGTAAATCTTGAGACTCATCTCGATTCCCCTTCAATCCATCAATATGGTAGCATATCATCCAGTCATATCAACTTCCCAACACCATGTAAGGAGGCAGTGTGTTTTGTTACTTTGTCTAGGAGTTGATTTTCCATCATGGAGTTGGCGTAACATCCTTCTTCTAGCCATACCCCCAAGTGACGGACAGATCCAGGTGTTGGCTTGTTAAAGAAGGGGAGTTTCAGTGGGGTTATTGCTGATTTTTGCCTCCTATATCTGGTGAGGAGCCTTGATGTTGTATTAGTTTGTTGGCCCTGAGTAGATGGCGTCCAATGGGTCTGATATTTTCCCAGGAGTATGATTTCTGTTTTCTCAGTGTTAAGTGATGCATAGCTTATGACTGAATATTCTTGCATCATCTTCTCTATTCTGCAAGCATCCTGATTGTTGGATATTCCCACACACATTCATCAGCAAAGGCCATCATTGACTGGTGGTTGGCCCTTGACATTGATTCCCTTGAGAAGTGTATTTTTATTCCAGATTAGAGGGTCCAAGCTAAAATTGTAAAGTAGAGGGCTTAAGGGGTCTCCTTGTTTAGTCCTCTCTGTGGGATGACTGGGTTGGCTAAAAAGCCTGCTCCCCGCACAGCCATGGTGTCTGACTCTGTGAACATCATCACCTAGTTTATGAATCTACTTGGGATTTGAATTTTTGAAGGCAGGCCCTAAGATAGATCCAGTTCACCCTATTGTATGCCTTCTGTTGGTCTAAGAAGACCAGCGCTCCAGAGGTTTTAATCTGGCAGACATTTGCAACTGTGTGGATGTTGTCCCATATGGATCTTCTTGGAACAAATCCATATTGTGATGGGGATATTGCGTCAGTTGCAAATTCTTTTAGTCATTTGGCTATGATTTTTGTGAAAATTTTAGTATCTGTGTTGGTTAAGGAGATTAGGCGCCAGTTGGAGAGGTTTAGTGTGTCTCTTTTTTTAAATAAAGTGACAGTGTATGCTTCTTTGCCTCCAGGTAGGAGGCATGTTTTCATAATACACTTATTCATTGAAGCTAGAAGAATATTAGAGATGTTAGTAAAATATTTTATGTAAAATCCATAGGGAATCCCATCTGGTTCAGGGCTTTTCCCTTTTGGTGCACTGCGTATACTTCCCATAGTTCCTCGTATGATATTAAGTTGTTATATTATTTTTTGGGAAAAGCTTTTATTTCCTGTTACTATCACTATTAGTAACACGATTTGCCGCAAATTATCCGAATTTGACAATCAAGCAGGAAAATGAGCAGATATATGCACCAACACCAGCTGGGCAAAAGTGGCCAGCAAAAAAGGCCCCAAACCCACCCAACCCATCAGAGAAAAATGCCCCAGCAGTACGTTGAGACAACCCCCCCCCCCCCAAAAAAAAGGGTAAGCATAGTGCCACACCTGGAGTTTTGCAATTTTTACAAAAAAATGGGCGCTTTCACAAAAATTGAACACTCCCAACCCTTGTCCTTCCTCAAGCACAGCCCTAGAATTATGGTCAGCAATACCTCCCTCAAGTCATGGGAAAAAGTGGGAGAGGTCTTCTCCAAAATTTTCCCAAACACCGTCTCTGTAAATTTTCAAAAATTTACATAGAGGATGGGTGGATGTCAGGTTCATGACCGCAGAGGAAGCGGTGGATGCAGCAAAATCAAATTTCCTGTAAAAATTAACAATGAAGACCGCATTATCTGCATGGTGCACACACAATGGAATGAGGCAAATGACCTATTCATCATATTTGACTGACTCCCAAGCACCATACACCATGATATCCTCAAGGATGAATTCCATGTGGGCCTCAAAAGTTATGGCAAAATAAAAAATTTGAATTTAAAAAATTCCCCCTCCTGCCCCACCTATGCACAGGGAAGGCAATAGTCATTTTTGAACTCAACCAGGATGTGGTAGAAGATATTACCCTCATTCCATGCACGGTGACCATCAACCTCCCTGATGACAGCATATCTCGCCCCTTCTGCATCACACCAGAACACACTCCACCTATCTGCGGCTTCTGCTCAGCTCTAGGCCACAAAGACTACGCATGCCCCATCAAATGTGGGGTGGAAGCACCGGAATTTTGTGAAGACAATATGGATGAAATGAGCCCAACCTTTGGTAATATGAAGGATGCAACTTACGCCTTCCATTGGGGCAAAAGTGCTGAAATTACTTTAGTTGAACCCGTTTCATGCAAGGATCATCATTGCACATAGGCTGTCCACAAGAAGGCCATGAGTTCCGCTTTAACCCAAGCCCACACCACAATCTCCATGGACCAGATTCAGTCAGATGTCACAGCAGCGCGGCGAAATAACCTTTCAGATCCCCCACATAAATTCCAACAAAATCAAAGCAAATTTTTCAAACACAACCAATCAAATGCCTCCAACCACACTGAAGCAGAACCACCAAGCACCACTGTGGATCCTCCTAGCCAATCACACATGGCCAGCGACAACATGGTTCATGAGTATGATATGGAAGATCATCCCAGCCAATCACAAAGCAACAACGCTCCTGCACAAAACCCAGTTGCCCAACACCTAGCTTCTGCACATCTAGCCCACAGGTAAGCAGCAGAAAATTTTATGCTGGTGGGGCACAACACAATCAACACCAGAGCCAAAGTCCATGGAGTAATCTGAGCCCAAAGAAACCAAACAAAACTGTTACTATGACCACTGAGCAACATGCCAGAACCATTCTGGCTGATTGGCCCCAAACTCATAGTATGACCCATGCTGCTAGGGAATGGGGTGACCCCAGTGGGTCGCCCCAATGTTCCTGATGTGCGGATTACCACAATCACCATAGGGACGCTCAACATTGTGGGAGGCAAAGCCCCATGTCCCAGGCCAAAAAAATGGCTTTCCTGTGCAATATCCCCGTGGACATCTTGGCTGTCCAAGAACCCCACTGTCCACCGGGGGAGGAGGAGTCATGGTCAACCATGCTCCTCCCAGCTAAATCCTTTTGGATGTACCACTATGGGGTGGTAATTTGATTTAACCACAATCCTCCAGTAAATATCTAAAGCACATCCTCCTTCCTGGAGGGACAGCTACTTCTAATGGATTTTGAGTGGAATGGAGAAAATTTTGCCGTGGCGTGCATATATGCCCCAAACAATCCAAATGACTGCCAAATTTTTTTCCGATATCATCTCAATCCCTTTCGCTGAGACAACGTTTTTGTGGGAGATTTCAATTGCTGGCTTAATCCATAACTGACCGCTGGCCTAAAACAAAGGCCATACCCCACAGCCACACGGAACTTTGCATACTAAAGGCAATGCTGGGTCTATATGACACCATCCCCAAACAGGCCACCACGCTGGCCAACATGATGAGGCCCCACTACAATAACAACCAACTGATCTCAATGACCCAGATTGACCTGATGCTCACCCCTGTAGACTTCCATCACCATGTATCAAATTTCACAACAACAATTATCCCCTCTCTGACCACTGAATGGTCTCAATACAATTATCATCCGTGGCAAAATACCAAAAGCCACCGACCTGGCACAAAGTTCACCCAAGCACCATCCATCTTCTGGAACTTAAACTTTGGATTGAGATGGTGATAACAACACAGACAAAAAAATGACCACCTACAGGGAACCCTATCGCCTAGTGGGAAATTTTCAAGACTAGAGTAACCAAGAAAGCCTGTCACTTGAACTCCAGAAAGCTGGCCACAACGTCCGCAACAATCAATAAGGCTATCAGACAGCTCCAACACTTAGAAAACAACACACCCCGCGAGGGATACAGCCCTCAATGGGGACGCCTGTGGTTCCAAACATCTGCACAGGTCAACGCCCTCTTTAGAAAACACCAGCACTATATGAAGTATGGCACAAATCAAAATATATTCTATCTGGAAAAACCCACACGGCCCAATTCTTCCACCGCTTTAAACCAATCTCAATCTTGGAGACCTGCACACAGGTCCATCGAGCAGATGACACACTGGCATCCACACCATCTGAAATATTAGCCAAATTACACCAATTTTACACCGACCTGTACATGGGATTTTCGCGGCACCTATCAAAATAAATTTTTTTTATTATCTGCTAATATTGACAAAATAGCTGATAAACCAGACCCTGCCAAACCCATCACTAGAGAGGAACTATGGGAGGTAATAAAATCAACTCCACGCCACAAGTGCCCTGGGCCTGATGGCATCCCATATGAATTTTACAAAAAGTATTTTGATTACATCGCACCAGTACTACTAGCAACTATGAACAAGTGCCTGGAGGACACAGCCCTTCTACCTGGCGGCCAAGATGCATATGTGGTCACACTCTTCATAAAAGGAGACCAGACAGACCTAAACAATTGGCGTCCAATTGCTCTTACCAATACCAATACTAAAATATTAACGAAAATCTTAACTAAGCGTCTGGGATACATTGCACAGACAGCCCTCTCCCCCATCAGTTTGGCTTTATCCCCAATTGCTCGATTTGGGATAACATTCACACCATAGCCAACATCTGCCAAGCTAACCCCACAGGCGCCCTTTCTTTCCTGGACCAAAAGAAAGCATATGATCGAGTGCACTGGGATTACTTGGAACAATGTCTAAAGGCCTTCAACCTACCATCCCGCTTTATAAACTGGGCGCTCCTCCTAACACACTAGGCCAGGTTTGCAATCAGAGGCCCAGGTTTCCTAAATGACACCATCACCCCACAAAGGGGCCTCAAACAAGGCGACCCGCTTAGCCCCCTACTATACAATTTAAGCCTTGACCCTCTCCTCCGCATAGTAAACTCCAAGCTCTCTGGAATCAGGTTGGAGGGACAACTACCAACCAAAATGCTCGCCTTTGCTGATGACTGCATAGTCGGCGTCTCAGATAATAGGGATGCCAGAGCAATTGAGCGCATTATTCACCAATATGAGTCAGCGAGTAATGCCAAGCTAAATAAACAGAAAACAGATGTAATTGTGATGGGCAAATTAAGCTCAAATTGGACCCCCTCCCACAACTGACTAAACCAACCCACCGCACACCCTACCACAAGACAAGGACCTATGCCAATAAAACCACTGCGCTTACCCTTCGCACCCCACTACGCCACCCATTATAATCTTTCACCTGGGAATATGGCTTAATGCTGGTGGATATTCACTTGACACCATTGAAAACAAAATATTGGACAACATCACAAAAAGAATGACAAGTATGCGGAGGAGTAAAGCTAGTCTAGCCAGAAGGGTTGTGTTAGCCAACTCTCTGATTTTGTCAAAGTTATGGTTTGCTGCTCACGCAGTTCCTTTCTCCACCAACTTTACCAACGAAGTCTACAAGCTCCTTCAGAACTGGCTGTAATCTGGATACCGTGCACCAGTCAGGATGGAGACCATGTACGGCCCACAGAAGAAAGGCGGGATGGGGCTTCTCAACTTCATGGGACGAGCAACGCAAATCTTTAGCTCATGGATAGCTATGACAAAGTCACCCAACCCGCTTTCCCCCCACTGGGCCAAGGCAGCCCAAACCAACTTTGCAAGGGCACTACATCTGAGGTGCCCATCCAACCCTACAACACTGATGAAGTACCTAACAACACATCCAACAGCCACAAGACCGCAAAACACCAACCGCTACTTCAAACGCGTTCTGTACACCCTAAGACAAAAGGATTGGAGTTTCTCCTATGCACAACTATCTGAAGACACTAACCCGCCAATAGAGTATATGTGACTCCACAGAGGACATATGGTAACCAGCGCACCTGCCCCACTACCACCCTTCCCTCTATCCTGGATTGACTATATAGATTACCAAGACGTCCCATATGACTTGCGCACCCAAAGGAAGGTGTGGGACCTCATCACTTGCCCCCTCTTATCCCCACAAGTGAGCTCCACAGTGTGGCACTACATGAGTCGTACGTTTAGAACAGCTGACCGCACCTTCTCAATGTTCAAATCATGCGCCATCTGCGGCAGACCCAACACGCTGGCCCACCGCCTGGAAGAGTGCTCGCCATCCAAACTTATCTGGCCAATGTGATGTGCTTATTCCAGCAATCACCATCAGCTGAATTCCGACTATCTCGCAATATCCTAGCACTCAACGCAATCTCATCTATCCCCCAGACGCTAAGGGCTTTAATTGTGAGTATTGCAATATGGTCCATTCACACAATTGCCCTCGATGCTTTCAACGGATCTTCCACAACATTGACCAAGCTATCATCAGGTTCCACAGCCATTTGGTCGACAACTTCCAAGCCTGGATATTTGGATCACTAAAGCACAAATGGAAGAAACAGATGGGTAACGGGCTACCAATCTGGTTCCTTCAATGTGACACTGAAAACCTCACAATCTCTATAGGCGGTACACCCTACTAGCCCTTGAGCTGTCAAGTTTCTTGAGGTCATATTCACCCACAACCTGTGATTACTAGTTACACTCAAGTGTACCATGTATTGTCTTATCTCTCTGGTTTCAATGCTTAGTGTGCTCCCCCTTCTTTACTTTCCTTTCCCCACATTTCAGATGTGTCAGTCCCCTGGTCAGCCATCCTCAAATAAATAAAAATTTATTATTATTTTGGGCTGTGGTGTCAATATGTGCGCTTGCAAGGAATCTTTCTTTTTTCTGTTTTACCAGTTCAGATTTATATAAGTTTGTATAAAACCTGTGCACTTTGGTTGTGACTTCTTTGGGTGTTTCCACTATGAATTTGTCTATATAAATTGGACTTGTGTGCAAGCTATCATATTTTTCTGGGCGTGGAATTGGCGGAAAAATAGCTTTATCAAGTTTCTTCATCTTTTATGTTTTTTTTCTTTATATTGAACTCCAACTCGGTGTTGGTGTTCACAGATCAGGGTGTTTAGCCAAGAAGAAACCTCCGCCCATCTGCGACCCCATCCAGGGCTGTACCCTGTGTGTGGGACATTGTTTTCTAGGTGGTTGATTTCTGTTAAGGTGTGCTTGATAATGGCTGAAGCTGCCCTGTATCTTCTAGACGTTGTATGTTTGATTTGTTGGATTGTTGATTTTTTAAAATTTTCCCAAGTGGTTAGTGGGTCTGAGCAGAAAGGCGTTTGAAAATCCCAGGTTGAGGATATTTAATTCATCCAGGATTAAAATTCTGAGTTGGCTAAAATTTCTGGGCGTTTTCTGCACCCTCTGGGTGCTTGAGTACTTGGTTCTGCCATTTTGTAGGACATCAAAACTAGCTAATGATTGAAAAATTCAATATTTGTAATTTTAAAATTATTAAATTTGGTGATGGAAAATTATTGGTGCAAGTATCAGGTTTATCCATGACATAGAGACAAGTGCACCGTTGTGTATATGTGGGTGTGTCATGTTTTGTAGCAGGGGTAGCCTTTTTGGTAGCAGATCATATAGTCCCAGGGTGGCTTTTAGTACGCGGAGTTTCACTTGCCCTTGTGTTACCTCTGTTGAGTATGGCCATTGTTCAGTATCTGGGTTGATCCAGCAGTTCATGTCTCCCATGATGAAAGTACTTGCTGGTAGATTTAGTTATGTTAGAGCTGTAAGAAATTCTCTTTGGTCAGGTGCACAGTTTGGTGAATACACACTGGCTATTGTTTGCACTTTGATGTGCCATGAGAAGGTTACTGTGAGTATGTGGCTATCCAGGAACAAATTTTTGTTGATAAATTTAAAGTTTTGGTTCACGCATACTATCACCCCACAGTGTTGTGACCAAAAATATTGTTGGGAGGAGCATTTTTTCTCATGCCTCCTCCTCTCCCTGTGGACAGTGGTTTTCCTGCACCACCAGGATATCCACAGGTGGGTTTTGTAGGAGACTCAATTTCTTGGCCTGGGACATTAAGGCCTTGAGTCCCACTATGTTCAGCGTCCCTATCTCTACTGAGATGCCTGATGCGCCTCAGGAGCGGTTAGCATAGCCCCCTGGCCCTACTCCCTTGCTCACATTATTCTCCAATGAACCTCTACTTCAGAGAGAATAACCATGAGTAGGAGTTGGGGTGTATTCTGCCCCTTTTGTTGCCGCTGTTTTTGCTCCTCTCTTGGCTTTGCTTGGTTTCAATTTATCATTGTGGTGCACTTGTGTGCTCTTATTGGCCACATTATTTTCTTGCGCATTCTATTGTTGATTTTCTTTCCCAATTGGATTATGTTCTGCAATTTTGGGGGTGCGCTGAACCCCAGTTTTGCTGCATTTATTTCCAAATTTGGGTTCCATTGAATTTAATCTGTTCAGATTGGGTGTTTGGTTTTCCACGGAATTTGATTGGTTCATTAATTCAAATTCATTTATGTCTTCCTGGATCTGTTCCTGTGATATGGATGACTCTGCTGAGGCCTTTTCCTTGGCCGCGGCCAGCTTGTGAGCTTGTTTGGCCATTTTTCATTCTTTTGGGGAAATCAGGTCAATTATTTTATATTACCCATGTTCTACCCAGTTGAATGCTTGTGTTGTATTCATGATTTTGGCATACTATGAGTCATCTTCGCCCATTTCCTCCTCACATAATTCCATTTCTCTCAGGCCTTCTTTTATGTGGCAAGCATGAATCTTGTGCCCAAAGGACTGGCAGTGGTTGCATATGTGGGGTGCGCTCTCCACTGTTGTGCAGAACAGCTGGGATTTTTCCCCATCAATGGTGAAGGATGCGATGTAGGGGATTTTTGTGATATCCTCCACTACCTCCTGGTTCAGGGAAATAATCATGATTGCCTTCCCAGTGCTAAGGGTTGGCATCAGCTGGAATCTTTGCATTTTGAATTGTTTAATTTCTCTTTAGGCTTCCAAGTCTTCTCAGAGATGTTTTTCAACTACTGTGCATGCCAGTGTATTTGGAAGGTAATTAAAAATATGAAAATATCTTTGGATCCTGTCCAACGTGTGCATTTGGTTGATACCAAATTCTGTCCTTTGGGAAGGTCAAATACCACTCTGACCTTCACTGCTTCATTCACTTCTTCCACAGTTTCAAACCCAAGGTCTACCCAACCTTTGCGGATAGTATGGGTTGATAAGTACACCACATGTGGAAAAAATTTATGTTGGGCTTCGCCAAACTTTTCCCATATTTTCAGTGTTTCTACGCCAAGGAAAACTCACATCTCATGTTCCACTGATGACAGTGGTTGCAAGTGGGATACTTCCATGTAACTGCAGTATTTTACCAAAAATTTACAAAACCTGTGGGGGCGCCACCTCAGGTTTTTTGTTTTTACTGATATTTTTTTGTACCTGTGCGCTTGGTACCTTTGTGAAGTGCAGGTCCAGGTCTGCTGCCCTTTACCACATTCGCCCAACTCTTTGCTTTATTACTCATAGTCATCTCACCTGGTATTGATTATCAAATTGTACTTCTTGAATCAGATCATATTACTAAAAGTGATAGTAATTGAAAAGAAAAGTTTTGCAACTTATCTTTGCAGATATGATATTTTTAGACTTCCATATGGAATGTTTTAAATTATCTCTATTATGATTGTTAATTGATTCTAGATATTTTGATTATTAGACTTCCCAAAAAATTAATTGGTACAATCACCCAAAACTTTTAGTGTTACTAACACTTGTGGGCGCACTCAAAAACTTTTACCATAATCCAGGAGGTTCTGAATTAGTAGCATAGTGAATGATACAATCAATGTCTAGATTTTTATTATTCTCTGTCATTCAATGCCAATGATAATTGATATATGGGCATTAGAAGGCAACTGGAAAACAGTATACACTCAAATTCTCTTTTATAAATAGACCATGGTTTCAGTTAATAGTTGTTTCAAGAAGTTTATATTATTTTACTAAACAATTTCCTAAGTAATAACACCTACCAAAATCATTTTTGGGTGGACATTTATGGCTCAAATTGCGCTTTCTGTCTCCAAACAGTGTATCATTTTATATATTACCTAAACCCCCACAAACCTATGCATTTTGCTGGTTTTTTGAAAGATGTGAAACTTGAACTTAACTGAAAACATTTTATTAGCAGGATTCTGGGTTTTCTTAAATTAAATGTGGGGAGTAGACCTATGATATTTCATATGTATGGAACTGCCAGCATAATTCTATAAGTCGTCATTGTAAGATTCCATAGTCAGCGTTTGTGCTAATGACATTGGAACTTGTAGTTAAAATATATCATTAATTTTAATTAATAGCAATATTTAATTTTTCATAATTTAATCTAAAGAACCTCCACATAAGGACGTTCTTAAATCAAAGTTTCATACAGCCAAAGATGCTCCTGGTTGAGCTTTTTGTAAAAGTTGAGATCTTTTTCTGATCACATGGATTTTAAATGTACCTCTCGCCTCAGCGCATATCTGTTTTTGTCATAAAATGTGATAATTGGCTAATTTGGAGATAATATTGGTTTTAAAGTTAGGATCTGTTTGCAGGGTATGGAAGCTCAAACAGGGTGGAGCGGCAGCCAACCACCGCTCATCTAGGATGTGTTTAAGTCACATAAAATGGTCAGTGGCCAAGACTACAGTTTGTCACCCTTTTTAGTCCTCAAGGGGTTCTTGGTTTACTTCAGAGTGATTTCTGAGGCCAGGAACCTTATATTGGCCTTTCCAGGAAAAAGATTAATGAGGCCATGTTTGACTTGTTGTGAACCCATGATTTGTTTGACTTCAAACTCTAAGGTTCTCTCAATCATTATAAGCTCTAACTAAGCAGGATTTTTCCCTTTAAGTTAGAATTAAGAATTGTGGAAAAAAATTATTCTCAATGTAATAGTATTTAT
Source organism: Massospora cicadina (assembly GCA_022478985.1). Lineage (NCBI taxonomy): Eukaryota > Fungi > Entomophthoromycota > Entomophthoromycetes > Entomophthorales > Entomophthoraceae > Massospora > Massospora cicadina. The sequence continues at coordinate 72,277 of JAKSZP010011933.1, forward strand.
AAGACAGAAAAATTTATAGAACCATATTTCTGTCTAACATCACAACTCATAACATGCCAGTTTCTGACATAAAACATTAAAATGCAGACTCTTGTTATCTAATGTTACCAAGTCACCTACATAATAGTTAGAAGCCTCGCGCTGCTTTTTGTTAGCATGCATCTCGTTATCATTTGTTGACTTTTTCATATGATTCTGAACTTGTTAAGGTTTTCCAAATATGAGAAGCGAAATCCTCTGACTCTGGGATATCACTGTAGATCTTATAGCCAATAGTAAAGATGGAGATTATATCTAAAGTTATCAAACATGAGGCCCCATGGTAAAATGTAGGGGAGTTTTTATATAATTAATTTTAAGGAAGATCTGAAGCGCATGTGTCCTGTTCAGTGATAGCATAGCATTAAATTTTTTTGAGTGACTTTTTTCTCTTGGTCTGACCAACGGAATGAGTGTGGTAGACCAATGATCTACATAGATTTATTGGCGATAAAACCACTTAAGTACTCCCTGAATTTCGAGGTAAACTGTGTTCCTTGATCAATAAACACTACTTGTAGGGCTCCAAACATGTAGAAAACATGCGTCACGAAATATCCCATGACCTTGTTTAAAATTAGATGTTAAGCATGGGGTAAGTATATAATACTTAATGAATCTATTTGCCATTACAATGATGGTGTCAAACCCTTTGGACTTTAGTAAACATAAAAAAGTCTGCTAATATGGAGGTCCTTGAGCCTGCTGCTGTTGAAGGTGGTGGAGGTGACCTATTTGACCTTTACAATAAGATTTAGAGTGAGCACAGGTTAGACAGCAATTGCCCATGTGGAGAAATCCTCCAAGAATCCCATCCTGTTATAGGACCATATGATCAGGTTGATGCATTTGTATATGCCCTGTTGCAGCATGGTGGGGATTATGATGTTCCCTTATGACCTGTGAATGTAAAGCAGAGGGATTATAACTACTCATGAAGGTATATTAACTTATCTTATGAGAATACCATCTGGAAGGGATTTTACCAATATCATATTGATTAAAAAGACATGACCTTCTGGTTATGAGTCTTGTGTGACCAGTAACACCTTGAGGAGTAAACCACCATAGTTGGTGCTGCATGAGGCCATTTTTACTAGATTCAACTTGATCAAGAGGCCAAGAGATAACAATGGATACATTTGATAATCTGGCTGTTTTGGTTGCATCATTGGAACGTGATGAGGGGGAAGAAACAGAAGTGATAGCAGGGTGTGGCGGTGTCAAAATTTGGTAAGTTGGTCATTGTTCAATTTAAAGTCTTTAATTAGTTTAGGACCCATGAGGAGGTCATGGCTTAAGTGATCCAGCATTACGTGAGTAGCCCCTAACTAACACATAATTTGAAGCTGAAAATTTTTGAGGTCACAATGAGTCTTAGTCTTTCAGTGCACCAAATTTTTAGTTTTATGATATTTTTATATTTATGATTAGTTCACACAATAACAGTATTTTTGTAACTTTTCTTTCTCATTGCAAACACTTTTGCAACCCATTCAATTCAAGACTAAATCTAGTTTGATAATCTCATAGAGGGGATTAGTCTGCGCCCATGTCTGGGAGCAGTTGGGCAAGCAAGGCAAGAGGAGCAGGCGGAAGGCCCATGGCCTCTAACGTTCAAAAACGCCCCGGAGAATCCGGCGGAATAGAAAAAAATCTAAAAAAACTGGTGGTCACAATTTCCCCGGAGATACTTGCATGGCAAGCACGATGCAACCAGTACATCAATACGCCACATTCCCAGCCACTTTCATTGGTGGAATTCGGAGTCCATGTGTATCTGGAAATCCAAAAAACGGCCCTATGGGAAAAATTTTGTGAAGATGTACACAAAATTTTCCCGACCGCGGTGTACGTTGCACCTCACTCCATGTCGTGTGGTTGGCTGGACCTAGGTTTTGAAAGCAAAATAGCAGCAGACAAGGCTGCAGCAGTGCGCGTAGTGGTCGACCTCCCCGAAGGGCAATGGGTCATCGAAACTAAATGCACCAGATGGACAAAATCAAACCAAATTTTCCTCACGTTTGACTTTTTGCCTACTACAATAAAACGTGACATTTTGGAGCAACACCTGAAAGATGGTCTCGCCATATATGGCGAAATACAATCTTTCAAAATGCAACATTTCACGCTGATGCCACACCTGTGCACCGGCAAAGCCATCGCAGTTCTGACCCCAACTGAGGAGATCGCAAAGGACCTAACCCAGATCCCACACTCCACCTTTATTGATATTGCAGGGCACACCACCCACCCATTCCGGGTAACCGTGGACAGCGCGCCCCCCATTTGCACCCACTGTGACACGTTCAGCCATAAGGCACATGCATGCCCCATTAAAGAGGGCGTTACATTCCAAGAGCACCCCTCGGCGGCCATGGCCAGCGGAGAGGCGCACTACGAACCAACCGCAAGCACCAAAGAGGCTTTCCCGTGGGGAGCACAAGGCTGCTACCTATTGGTAAAGCCCATCTCCCCGCAGGAGTAGAAGAAGGCCAAGCAGGCCCATAGGACTGCGGCCAAGGAAGCGGCCAAGGTCACCACCACCATCCCACACTCACAACGCCAGGAGGACATGGAGACCTTTGCGGCGGAAGCAACTTGGGAATCCATCACCTAATCAGATTGGGAGGCCCAAGCTGAATGGGCCACTCAATCTGAGGATCCGATGGGAGATTTGATCTCACCCAATTGCTGCACCCAAGCCCCAGTTGAAACTGACTTGGGACCTATCCCAACTGAAAAAAATTTTTTTTGCCCCACTCGACGGTGCACTGAACTTATCCGCACCGCAAAAAATTCGTCCGACGTCAGGAAAACAAAAAGCGAAGGCCAAAGCCAACGCAACTCTTTCTGCAAAAATTAACAAAAACCCCGATAGCGTTGCTGCTAATACCCACGCTGCTGTGAAAGCCCGTGGGGACCTGGAAGAGGCTGGTGGGCCAGGGGGCCCACCCCTCGCACCTAAGGTGCGAAGGGGAAACCTTCACTCTAGGGACGCTGAATATCGCTGGACTCAAGGCCTCCCCATCCCGGGCTAGGAAACTGAGTTTTTTACAAAATAATTTACCCATGGATATCCTGGCCATCCAGGAAACCCACTGTCCACAAGGTTCCGAGGATGCTTGGAAAACAATGCTCCTACCATCCCTATCCTTTTGGTCGAAGCACTGTGGGGTGCTAATTCAGAAAAACAATTTTTTCAAATTTACATCTTCAGAAACATTCCTAAATGACTGAGTGCTCATTGTCACCTTCTCATGGGCTGATGTTGCACACTCAATTGTCAACATTTATGCCCCAAACGGTGCACAAGAGCATCGGGAATTTTTCTTGTTGGTCAAATCCCTCCCGCTACCCCCCAATTCTTTCCTAATTGGCGACATGAACTGTTGGCTAACCTCACCAACAGACTGGTGGCCACCCTCACCCCACGCCCCACAGGGTCATGTAGAACTACACGTTCTAAAAGCTACCCTTGGGTTAATAGATGTGCTGCTGCGACATGCCCCACTGCTCGAAAACATGACGCGTCCCCACATCCACAATGGCCAATTAAGGTCCATGACCCACATTGACCTTATTCTAGTGCCGGCGAAATTCCAACCCCACATCTCCCACTTCAAAACAACAAAAATGGAATTCTCCGACCTTCCAACTGGTCTTGATAACATACCACTTACCCGTCACAGTTGCAAAGGCCCCACATTGGTGCAAAATCTGCCCCCAGAGCTAGCGTCGCCAGGATTTTCCACGTGGGTGGAAGAGGCAACTTTGGCAAAATCGTTTGTTACACCGTTTTGCGCGGACCCCATTTCCACATGGGCAACTTTCAAAAAAGACACCATCCACCACTATCGCCATCTCTCATCCAGACGCTCATGAGCCACATCAGTGGTTATATCGCGCGCACTGGCAGAATTGGCCCACTTGGAGTCCAATATTCCAGCCTCAGGATATAGCCCTGCATGGGGCCAGAAGTGGGTGGAGGCAGCAGCCCACCTCAACGCACTTGAAAGGCAACACAAACATCGGGTTTGTGTCCAATACAGGGCCACACGCATCACTAAAGGCGACAAGTGCACCGCATACTTCTTCAAAAAATTTTTTGCACCATGCCAGAGTGTGGCCTGCACATAGGCGCGAAGATCAGATAATTCTATCGTGGACACACTGGCCGAAGTGGCAATCGAAATGCAAAGATATTACTCCAAGTTATACTGAGCCGAACCAATTCAGCCAGCTGAAATGGCAGAATTTCTTGACAGAGCTCATATCTGCACCATTTTCTGATACCCAGAAATAATGAACTTAATTACTCCGAACAAATTATGGACTACCATTCGCAGTGCGCCAAACCAAAAATGCCCAGGCCCAGATGGCATTCCATATGAGTTCTACAAAAAATATTTTAAATACATATCCCCATTGCTGCTAGCCTCACTCAACCAAAGCCTGTTGGAAACGCGCCTCCTACCAGGAGGACATGAGGCCTTTACAGTCACACTCTTCAAGAAAAAGGATAGGCTAGACTTAGCCAACTGGCGCCCCATTTCTCTAACAAACACAGACACCAAAATTTCAACAAAATCATGGCTAACCGTTTAGGGACTGTAGCATCTGCCACCATCTCTCCAGAACAATTCGGTTTCATCCCCAGAAGGTCAATTTGGGATAACGTGCACTCTGTGGCTAATGTGTGTCAGTCCACAGCCTCTGGGGCACTTGTATTCTTGGACCAACAAAAGGCCTATGATAGAGTAAACTGGGAATACCTTAGGGCCTGCCTCCAACAATTCCGCCTACCTCCCCGCTTCATTAACTGGGTGATGTTGCTCACGGAATCTGCAACAATGGCTGTGCGCGGCCCAGGTTTCCTAACGGATGTAGTCCATCCTCAAAGGGGCCTGCGACAAGGGGACCCACTGAGCCCACTCTTATACAACTTCAGCCTTGACCCACTACTACGAAATGTGAATGCCCAACTCACTGGGGTCCATGTGCCAGGCCAAGCCCCAGTCAAGATGATGGCATTTGCAGATGATTGCGTGGTGGGGGTGTCTAATAATAAAGATGCACGCGCGCTTGAAGCCCTCATCCAGGAATATTCCCCGGTAAGCAACGTGGCACTAAACGCCTCCAAAACCGAAATCATCCTCCTTGGTCGGTTTCAGAACTGCTGGGCCCCAGCAAGTAGTTCCCAACCCAGCCCAGCTGCTCGCCCAAGTCCACGCCTTACTAACTCAAAACACACCGCTCCACTGGTGCTCCCCTTTGTGCTGCGACCTACCATAGGACCAGTACGCCATCTGGGCGTGTGGTTGGAGGCAGGAGGATACGCGTCAGCAGTAATGGAGGGCCATATACTGGACAACGTGACGAAGAGAATCGCCTCTCTCAGAGCCCACCCTACTACCCTCACTGGCAGGGTTGTTCTTGCCAACTCTATGCTCCTATCCAAAGTCTGGTTTGGAGCCCACGCCAACCCCTTCTCCCCAAGCTTCTTCAAATCCCTGTATGCTTTGCTAAAAGGTTGGCTTTGGTCAGGCCGCCCTCCACCAGTACGGCTAGAGGTCATGTTTGGCCCTCATCATCATGGTGGCATGGGCCTACTTGACTTCAAAGCCCATGCCGCCAAGATCCTAGGCATCTGGATTGCGGCCGTCACTGCTCCTACACTCCCATCCCAACACTGGTCCCGCGCAGCCCGCTCCAACTTCTCCCGAGCCTTGGGCCTCAACAATCCATCAAACCCTCACTCACTGATGAAATACCTCGCATCACACACATCGGCCACAGGTCCTCACGGGACCAAAACCCACTACAAACGAATCCTACTCTCCATGCGAAGCGCAGAGTGGAGAATTTGTATTAGTGGACATACAACTCAAAGAGGCCGCCCCTCTCCTCAGTTCACACAAGAGGTACATGGGCTACTTATCCATGATGACGTGATCCCCACTTGACCCCAAGTCCTATCCAGGGGGACTACTTAGACATGATGGACATCCCTTATTCCACTGAGACCCAAAAGACTATCTGGAAATACGCACACCATCCTCTGTTGCAGCCTCAAGTCCGTTCCCATGTGTGGCGCTGCCTGAGGTGGGTGTATCGTACAGCTGAGCGCTCTAATGCTTTACACTCATCCTGTGTCGTGTGTGGCCAGTATGGAACGCTGTTTCACCGCCTGGAGAAGTGCCCCACCTCTAAAGTAATATGGCGCGAAGTCCAACGTCTGCTAGGCCAGGATCAAACACATCCCTTCAGTCTGTCAAGAGATATGTTTGCTTCATCAATGGCCTCCCCCTCCCACCCTCCCTTCGTGCTCTGGTGGTTGCAATCGCCATGTGGACTATCCACACGATTGTCTTGGATGCCATCGCCGGATCCATCCCCACCCTCCCTGAAGCTGTCCACAGATTCCGGTCTCATTTGGTGGATCACTTTCAAGCGTGGATGTTTGGATATCTTCCACCATGTCGCCGGCAGCTGGTCTCCTCCTGGTTCCCAGTCTGGTTCATCAAATCAGACCCCTTCCTCCACACGTGCTCAATAGTGGATACGCCCCCTACACACGTTCCCTCCCCTTCCCATAAGTGGCGTTCCCGCTGGCAACAAGAGATAGCATCGCTTCTCTGGGGTGCCTCACCTGGTACTGAGTTTTGTCTCGTCTGAGTCATATTCGGAAGTGTCCGTCCCATGGTCGGCCTTCCCGCAATAAATTTAAAATTTAAAATAACAGTATTTTTGTTACCTCCATGGGAAGCACTAATAAATGAGTGCCCACGAAATGGATGGCAATTTTTATCATAGAAGGCACACAAACACTCCATTATGCTGAGCTCCCTAAAAGGTAAGCTTCTGGAAACTTCCAATTATCATGCTTCTGTAACAGGACAGCTCCCATAGCTATGCCCAAAGCGTCACACGCTATGATAAAGGGATTTCCCTCATCAGTATGGTGTAGAATTGGTGCAGTGATAAAGAATTTGTTTAGTAGCAGCAAATGCTTGTTGGCACTTGAGCGACCAGATAAACGGTCTATTCTTGCCACTAATGGGTGCAAGGCAAGCCCAAATCAGATATTGCCAGTATAGATTTCTTCAGGAAAGTTTTCAACCACAAGAATCTGCAATTCTTTGGTAGTTGTATTAGAATACGATCAAATAGCTTCTAACTTTCTGAGCAATAGCGTGACCATCTTCAGCACCAGATTCCTAAGGAATTGAATTTCATTCTTATAAAATTTGCACTTTGATGGCTTGGTAAAAAGACTTTCTTTTTGAATTTAAGGCCACAGCCTCCAGAGTCTTTTCAAGCTGTTTCATGTTCACAGTGAGTAGCAAGATACTGTCATTATATAATAATGCTCAAGTAAATTGTAGGTCATCCAGTGAGTGGACTATCAACTATTGAAACAAAATGGGAGCATTTTTGAGTCTAAAGAGCGTCATCTTGAGCTGGTATATCCATGAAAGATTTTTATTTGTGATTAAATATTACTGGACCTCTTAACTAGTACTTGGTATAAAGCATTTACCAGTTTAAGCTCTGAAAATTTACTGTATTTGGTAACAGCTTGTGAGATGGTCACCTTGTGGGGCAGAGTGTAATGGTCATAAGCCATTACATTGTTATGATGGCCATAAACTATGCATGGTTTTAGAGTTACATCAGGTTTTGGGAAACCACTGCTGGATATGATATTGGTGAAGTTTTTTGACCATCCACCCCTTGATCATCATGCCATTAATCTGAGTTTATATAGCTGGTAAATGAAGCCATGCAATAATACAATAAACAGTTATTTTATATGAGATAAACCAATAAAAAGTTTAGATTAAACTTGGAGTTTATTGGCAATTAATTATCGCTGATTAAATTCAAAGATAACCTCAAAGGATTCAAGAACTCATGTCATGGTGGGTAGGTCAGGAACAGCATTAGAAGAGGAGCAATTCACCTTTAGTGCCACTGAATTCCCTTTGTCTAGAGCTGGAAATAAAAGGATCTCACTAGATTAATAATCTAAGGCAGAGGTCAACAATCATTACTTTAAGATAATAGTTGCCAATTCTCAGTATCACCAACTTACTTTTAAGATTGTGGGGTATAAAACGCCAAAAGTTGTTGATAAGTTGTCTTTAAACTCATGTTTGTAGGCTACAAGCGAAGGATCTTACAAAATGTTAGAGTGATCATTGGAACTCATAAATCTCTCATGACTGGTGATTTCATTATGATGACAGAATAAAATGCCTGTGCCACTTTTAGATCACTAACATTACCTGAGTCCCCAGAGTTTATCACAGTGCTTACTGAAACTGTTAACAACTTTTAAAATGGAGTAAGTAAAAAAGTTCACTCAACTCTTAATAAAGTTTTTTTGAACGTATGTTTGGACCTGCATTAGTAGCTATGTAGCTTTCTAAACTCTTTTTTTGCTTAGAAATGAGATGGCATAGCTTCTGCATATGAATATGAACTGAGCTGAATCAGGATCTGGAGGGTCTGATAAAGTGACGTACATGCAATAAGTCCTCATGGACTAGGTTAATATGAAATTTCTGCTTGATCTGCTTATTGTAATTAACTTTTACCAACCATCTGGATACAATATTTTATATATTGTATTCATACTTTAACTAAGCATCAGATAGTGTATTTGACTAGTATAGTTGTTACTATGCCTCATGGCCTCAACATTTGTTTGTCAAGGTTTAAAGCATTAATCTAGTATTTGGCAGATCCCTAAAACCACACCAGCACAATTATTCAATTTATTCGAGGTACACCAACCAGGGGATGGACAGTACAAAACGCAACACTCAAAATGACAAAACAAAACTACTAACCAAGTGGGAAGCAGAAACTGCTAACCCACCATGGCAGAGGGTGAGGAGGGGTTGGGGGGTTGTTTTTCAGAAAGACCCACCTCAATCAAGGGATTTTGGTTACAGTACCAGATCAGAGCAGAGAGCCAGGGCGTTGGGGCATCCGCATAGTGGGGGTTGAGGTCAGCGTAGTAGGAGTTTTCCTCTTCCGCATCAAGATAATGATGGGAAAGTGTTTCAACAAAAGCTGCGAAGAGAACTTCAGCTTCTTTACGGGCTTCAGGAAGTTGGGTGAAAAGGGAGATACTGTGGTGGGTGATTTTGGCTGAGGGGTTGAATGAAGCAATTGTTGCAACATTCATAACAGCAACTTCAGCATTATCAAATAGTTTTGAGACGTCACTGCAGGGAGATTCAGGAAAGTTGGGGGGAAGAAGAGGCTGGGTAGGCCATGCTAGAGCTGAGCCACTGACTGGGCCACCGTGGTGCATAATTTTGGGCAATGAGGAGAGGCCACCGCAGCTAAAGCGAGCTGGTGATCACTTTGGAAGGGGGATGTATTGGGCAGAGGAGCGAAATGGCGAGGGGTAGGGGTTTCATCAAAGTCAGGAAGGAAAAATTATTCCCAACCATAATTGCCTTGGCAGAGAGGTTGACCTGTATGCTTACAAATGAGGACATTACCTGATTCGTCAGTTTCAGCCAATAGATCCCATGGATTTTGGTTCACTGGAATAGTGGCGTTCAAATTTGGGTGGGTGGGATTGGGCAAATGGGCAGCTGCTTGAGTGCCAATGGTGGTCCAAGCATTTCTCTGATTGGCTGGGGTAGATTTAGGTAGGAGAGTGAGGCTGGAGGTTTTGGGGGGCTGATTTTTATGTGGGCCCACTGAACGAGATTGGAGGGTGGGAGGGGGCGGCAAAGCGCCCCATACTGAACCTCCAGAAGGAGGCTCAGAAGCCGCAGCAGCGGACTTGGCCTGAGGGCATGCTCTTTTTGCATGGTCAAGGCCAAAGCAGAGGGAACAAATCTGCCTACCATTATCAACCTGAGCCCAAAAGAAATGATCAGGCGCTGCAGCCACACTAGCGCGGGGTGGGATTTGTTGGGCTATGGTAGGGTGGTGTGGTATGATGGTGGCTGTTGCCCAAGGAGCAGCAAGGTGCTCCGCACCAGATGGAATGACAAAGATGAGGTTGGGCTGAGTGCCATAAGCCATGAGTCCCGCGACCAACTGGTCATACAAAACCTGGGGTGGAAGGTGGGATGGGAGATTTGCAAAGGATACCACCAGCATGGTGTCTGAAGGGAGGCGAGTACAGGTTGTGGGAATGGGGTTTTTTTTTATAAATTAGAGGAGTTTGTGCTGCCGCTTCAGCATCCTCCTCAGATTGGAACCCAACGTCAAAGTAGCCCTTAAAAGGGCTGAAGTCTATAAAGCCAGCTGGCGCAAAGGCCGCAGTGGCTAGCTCAATAATTGCCTTATTGGCATATGGGAACAAACGCCCATAGTCTACTCTGAGGCAATAGCAAATAGCAGAGCGAGGGAGGGCGAGAGGATGGGGGCGAGAAGGGTGGACGCGCGCCAGGTGGAGCATTAAGTCCCGTGGGGGGACAAAACGGTTGGAAGTAGTGGGCAGGCTGTTTGAGCCCATCTGAACGCGCTTGCCCATGGGGCGGAAAATGCTAGGTGGGGGTGCACTGCTGCCCCACACTGGGGTGGCAGGCGGCGGAGCCAAGGACATCAAAGAATAGGTTTGGGCAGATGGCTGTGGATAAATAAAACTTTAAATTTAAAATCGCTCAAAAGTGACTTTGAGCGGTAAAAGAAAGTGAACCAACACAATTATTGTTCCCCTAAATCTATTGGCTACAGATGCCATGGCCTCAATAGCTTTATCATTTTCTATTTTAGTGGCGTATTTACCCTACATCACCCCATGTCAGAGTAAAACATCAGTAATAGGATTGATATTATTTATCAGAGACATCCACCAGTAATATCATCAAGTTAGGAGGAGCTTATCTTTTCATGGAGAATACTTTAGCTCTAGTTTTTGCTTAAATGGACCAAATTAGATATCACCATTTTAGTCCAATAATTTTGGAGTGCTGCTTGGTAACTAGGGAAGCACTAATAAGAATGCTTGTAGAACGAGCATATCTGAAGAGGATTTTATTTTCAAGGTATCCTTTTCTTGGTTTAAGATGTGATAGCCTACTCATTAGAATTATTTTAGCAAGCCCGTTAGCCTCTGGCAGTATCTGATACTACAGGGTGCTTGCTCTTATTATTAATAAAAACCCTGTTTTAATATATAAGGTTTTTTAATCAGTTTGTAGTCAAGGTTACTGTCCTCAAACAGTTCCTTGTTGTTAGGTGTATATCTTTGTGTTAAAATATGATGCCACTGCACCAATTTTCGCAATGCTCTTCATTGAAAGTTGGTAGGCAGATACTGTGGATCTATAAATCTAAAGAGATAATTCTGGTTACCAAAGGCTTCAAAAATTATCCTAAAAAAGTCAACATATTTGAGTACTGAGGTTTGATTATTTCATAATAATATTTCCTTGCGTTATTATTCTAGTCAGGAATGAAGTTACTTAAACCAATGATGGGCTTCATAATATTTCTTTGATGAGTTGTAACAATACCCTAGTCTTGATGCTGCTAAACTCACAAATTTGTATATAAGATAATTAACTACTTGAGCTGAAGGGTTTGATGCAATAGAAATTACTATATTGCTCATTACATACATATTTTAAACTCCCTTTTGGTAGTATCAAGTTTGGAGTTGCCCTCTAGTGAAAAATTATGTTTAATCTCTTCAGCACCTAACTTCATATCCTCGTTTTAAACAGTGCTAAACAACTTCACCAGTAGGGTTAGCCATCGGTCAATTATATTGTTGATTTATTTCTTCAGGGTATAATTCATTACACATTAAAACAAGGTTGTGCTGATATTTATTAAGCTACTCTAAGCGCGTCATTAAAGTAATGGGTCCCTTATTCCAAAAGCTTGTGAGCTTTCTCTTTGGTTCAAAGAGGCGTGAAACGCAGCAATTGCAAAAATATCTGGTAACCACTCTAACTAATTTATCTTTAAATGAGTTGATGTGATCATCAAGTTTAGGGATAAAGCTTGCTGTCTGAAAAAAAGCTAGCAACTGTTGGTATCATAATGTGCGTGTAGTAACTATCAATGACATAATAATGAATGGGACCATCTAGTACTAAAAAAATGACATAATAATGAATAGCTAGGGGGTTGATTCGCCTAGATGGAACTTTTGATACCATAAAGTATATGGGCAGTTCTTTGGTTAATCTTGCAAAGCATCAATTAAGACACAGCTGATAAACCTTTTAAGTTTTATCTTTACCTGAGAGGCTCATGCTTAATTTTAGTTTTTCCAAAACCTTAATAAGTTGCTTTAATACTGATTTTGATAAAAAGAATGTGGCCCTGAACACTGCAATATTGATTTATGAGAAAATGAGGAGCTGATTACTAGTTGTATTGCATAACAATTAGGAACTGTTCTATTTATTTTGAGTAAAGTAACCAAAGACCAATACGTCAAAAGTGCATATAAAAAGTTGAAATAACTTTGTTCTGTGGTCAAATGGCCAAAGTCCAAAAAACCCTGAACTAGTGTCATAAAAGGCATATAAAGATTAGTTATTATGTCAGACATATGACATGCCAAGGAAAGACTTGACTTCCTTTGGGGGTACTTGTCAAAATCCAAGAATTTTTCTCTTGATTAATTAAATCCTGCATGGTAAATTGGGCTGAAATTCAGCTGGTGGATCCTCAATCTGGCCAGTTTCTTACAGTTTTAGAACCGTTCAAAAATGCAATAGGCATACAAAAATGGCTCCAACCTTTCTGGCTGATTTTGGGTTTAATTTTACCCTCATAATTAGGAACTTCAGCTGAGGAAGGCAAATTGTCAAGCTGGGGATCCTGAGATCCCAGCTTGCCAACACTCTCTTTAAAAGCGACTTTAGATACAAATGAAATGAAGACAAAATAAATAAAATAGCTTTTATTTAAGACTAGATTATTTGATAATGGTCATTAGGCCAGGCGCCGGTATTTATACCTCTAGGGCATCTCCTGGCCACATCCAGCACAAAATTTCAACAGCTATTTTGCCACTCAGCTCGGCCTACAACTGAAACCTTTTCTTAGGTTCATTAATGGCAAAATACTCTCAAAATTGGGAGAATTTCAGGTACAAAAATTGTGATAAAAGTATGCAAAGTTGTCCTAAGATCTTCAGGATTTCAGTTTCATCATACTGCTGACAAAACACACCTTCTGTGAAATTTTGGCCTCAATTAAAGAAAACGATGCACCCCTAATTGGGACGTCAGCAGGCCTCTTCCTTAATAGTCTTAAGTAACCCCTTTTGGGCGGTCCACGTAAGTGTTATCATGCCAATTAAGCGTATTGACATAAAAATTTCGCCCTCAGGCGGAAAATTGATAATGTTGTTTGTTCATTTAATTGTCCATGAGACTTTTAAATGTAACTTCAGGTCATCCCCAACTTATTTCATATATGAATGAACTGATTGTGTTTCAATAATTAGAACTAGTTGTTGAGGGTTGAGGCAGAGATAATTGGACCAACTTTGCGAATATATTTGGCCTGAGCTGCCAATAGAATAATTAATTAATATGACGCTGAGTTGATCAACCCAGCCGAGTAGTTGCAGAGAAAGTTAATTTAAATGTGCGGGGATATTTGGCATGAGCTTTAGTAATATAATTAAATCCACATAGCAATAATCAGCAAGAGCTGTGTTATTGTACTAGGCTTTAATTAGATTATTCGTTCAAGCTTTAGGTGGGAAATTCAGCCCAATCTATAGGTTTTCAAAGGGTTTATCTTTAATTCAACCACAGAACTTGTCAGTACTCAAGTACCCATGCAGCATCCAAATTCCAAAAGTCACTACCATTCTGAGGGTATATGAATGAGCCCTTCTAGGAATTACTTAAAAGATTTTTTGTTTGATAATCATCTTCATTAATAAAAACATCAAGCTTATGACTGGAAGCAAATGATCCCACATCTCTCATTCTGGACTTTTTGTTGCTTTTAGAAAGTTGGCGTTTGCGTTAAAAATATCATGTCTTTATCCCTGTATTCTGAATGAAGTCTTGATGCACATTTAGATAAAAAGTTCTTGGTGAGGGTTTCCTTTCAAACCTTTTTCTAAGTCTTTCATGGATTGCACACCCAATTTAAATCCTTTTAAAGGTGCTCATAGTTACATATAGTTATACTTGTTTATAAGGTTTAGTTTAATTTGTTGATATAGAACTTGTTTAAACTGGGTGATTATATGTGGGATTCTTTTTTACTTAATATGCTCCACTGCTTGTGGTAGCCAATATGGTGATATAAAGAGAGACAGAAAATACCACCAACACAAATAAGTGTGGCCTCCATAGGCCTAAGTGGGTTTTTTGAAAAGTTAAACCTTTTTTATGACATGATATTAGTTTTGCTATTTTAACTGTGATAAAGCTACAAAATAAACTAACTTTATACCATCAGCAGGGTACTGAGTTTTATGGTTTAATGTGGAAAAATAGGCTTGAAAGGTTTTAAATGCATGGAACTGCCATAATATGTATTTTTAATACTAGTGGAGCTCAACTCAAGGAAGGGGAGAATCCACGGATTTTTATTTGCAGGTGCCAAACATAAGCTGAGAGGGGAAAACTCCCATCATTGCACTGTGGAGGAAAACTAGGTGGCCATTTCAGATGGGGAGGGGTTTATGGGCTCATTGGTGGCAATTGCTTCAAATAGCGCAATGATGGACTTTATGTGGGCATATGCATCAGCTTTATGGGGCAAAAGGTTGATTAGTAGGGTTTGAACTTGTAAATGATGCCCACCAAAGCATCTCTTTGATATGCTTAAAAAGCTGATGTTTAATAATTATAGATTTTTAGAAACATAGGAAAGGTTTATATAGAGTTGTAAGTCTTGGGGCAATTTAGTTAAAAAGGTGACGATTTGGTCACATCAATGCATGCGCTACCTGGAGCATATTTCAGCTCTTTAATTTTAAATTAGTCCTCTTCAGTGAAATTAGCAGTGAAGTTGGGAAGGGGATCACCCTTGACAAAGTGGCTTTATTACCAAATGGAGAGATTGGCAAAGGAAAGTGTTAGTAGGTGATTTTTTCTGCTAAGCATCACTTTACGAAAATCAATTCAGCCTGAAATTTAGCTCCACTAAAGAGATTTACAAAAACTATTAGCAAATATGGCGGGAAACCCCGCAAAAGAACCCGCAGGCTATGCCAAACGAGC
This sequence comes from Massospora cicadina, assembly GCA_022478985.1. Lineage (NCBI taxonomy): Eukaryota > Fungi > Entomophthoromycota > Entomophthoromycetes > Entomophthorales > Entomophthoraceae > Massospora > Massospora cicadina. The sequence goes on from JAKSZP010011933.1 coordinate 87,504, forward strand.
CAGCACCACCCCCAAATGAAGCAACCCTCGGTTACCCACCTCAGGGTCAACCAGAATCACCCACTCTCAAGCAGCAGCCATGAAAGCAGGCACCACCCCCAACCTGGAGCTACTTCAACTAGCGCCAGTTCACCTGATCGCACTTCTGCAACCTGCACGCCTAACAGCTCTGTGTGCGCTGCCTCTCACCAACCCGCTGGGCCCCCTTCAACCAAGGAGGCCATCACCCACACTGTTTTAATGGCGCCTGCTCAGTTGAATGCAACTCAGCCCATCCAGGCATTCACCTCCCCCATTGTGTCAGCTAATTCAGCCCCATCTATTATTGCTGAAGCCGTGTTTCTGGCTCCCTCCATGAGGGGCGATACCCAGCTACCTGGCCCCCAAACCCTCAGATGTAAGGTTGGATTAGCCGCACATTCTGGTTCACTAAGCACCAAATTGGGACAATCTACTCTTCCCAATGAGGATTCAAATGGTTCAGATTTTGGAACTTCACACCAGTTCCAATCTCACCCGTCCCATTTAAAGCCCATAATCGGCACTTCTCAAGTCGGCACTTTATATCCATATGCTGAAAACGACCAATTCACTAATCAGCCAGTGAGTTTTGCCCACGAAATCACAGCAAATACTCGGGCTGAATTTACCCAAATAAATTGGGATGGTGATGAAACATCGCCCTCCTCCCAATTGGCTGGAGTTAATTCCAATCTGGATGGGCCTCCCCAATTTAGCGAGGCCCAACAATCCGCCCCTCAATTTAATATGACGCCAGCAACTGCTGTAACATTCCAGCAACAAGGGAACTCCACAAACTTGTTCAAACCACCAGCTCACACTCAACCTGTGATTGCAGCCCAAAGCAAACACAAACGTACCAAAGGAGCCACTGGGGCGTGGCAAAAACCTCTGGCACCAACGCTACCCAAAGCTGATCCCCGTGAAGTGGCATTTATTGCTGATGTTAAGAAGAAATGGGCTGAAACTAGAGCGCAAAAAGCTCTACCTCACTCAACCCTCTCCCACGCAATTCGCCTTTATTATGGGCATAACTCTGTTGAATTCTATACAGAGGATTACTTCTCATACTTTGCAGCGATTGCGGAGACATTCCCAATTAACACCACCATCCATGAATCAGTGGAGGGCCACTACATCGATGTGGGCTTCACTGAAGCTGCCCTTGCTGACCATGCTGCCACCCTCCAGGTCATTATTCCACGTGGATCTCTTCGCATCTCCCGCACACGCTCTCACCTGGAGAAAATTTCATGGGTTACTTTTTCTAACCTACCAACGACTGTTGATCCTGAGTCTCTTAAACTGGCACTCCATCGTGGTTTAATGGAGTTTGGGTCTGTTCTTTCAGTGGACTTTAGCGTCCCCTCTTACTATGCTCCCAAACAAAGAGCTCGCACTGCTAGGGCGTCGTTCATCCCCTCCCCCACTGTATCCCGCAACATTGAGGTTATTCCTCGTGTGGCGGTAGTTGGGGCATGCCCTGAGATCTTTTTGTCGACCCTGATCAGGCGCGCCCCCGGTGTTCATGGTGTAACGCCCTTGGACACTTGTATAGTGGCTGCACAGCTCGAAAACAAGCCCTCTTAGCCACCACCCAGGGGCCTAAACCAGGCCAAAAACGATCCCACGTGGCCGCAGCAGCAATTCCACAACCCACAAAATGGGTTCCCATTCAAGACCTGTCCCCTGAGGCCTTACGCCTAGCAGTTGAAACAGCTAACCCCACTATTGGTATGGGATACCTTCGTGCTCATGCCCCCCTTCCAGTAGGCACCCCCTCCAATCTCCCAGAGTCAACTCCCTCTCTCACCAAGCGCAAGGCATCTCCCACAGGGTGCCCCTCGTCAGCCACCCCCACTCAGGGCTCCGCGGCACCCCCACCAACCTCCACCAGTGATTTATCGCATCAACCCTCAGCTCCCAATGGAGCTATGCCCACCAGCATGGCCTGGCAACCCGCGGCCTGCAGTAGAAGTGCCACCTCAAAGAGTCCTACCCTAACCCCACAGTCCATTTCGCGCGGATCCTTTGCAGTGTTGGAGGAAGTTCGAATGGACTCAGACTCATCAAATGGGGACACCGCGGAGGTCACCATTGAGCACCCTCAGGTCCTTTCCCTGCAACGGAGCGGGGGCAGCATCCTAGGCTGGCTTACTGGGTCCTCCGCCCCCCACCCTCTCCTTCCCCTCAGAACCCTCGACGCTCCTCACAGATTGCAGCTAATAGTCAAGCTAAAGGACTCAAAACTAGCCGCCTCACAGCAGCAGGTTTTGGCGCTGGTAACCCCCCAGGACATGGAGGGGAACAGCTATGAGTCCCCATGGCAGCACCCTGGCCCTGCAATCCATCAACGCAAATGGGTTGCGGGACTTTAAGCGGAGAGCCCGCCTCCTCCAAACTTCAGGTCAGCACAAATTGACATCGCTGCTGTCCAGGAGCCCCATATCCTCCCCCACGAACAATCTGCATGGAATGAACAGTTTGGAGGCAACTCCTTCTGGACAAACCATGCCGCCCTTATTGTTTTGAATCCCCAGATTAAACCCATTCTTTTTCACAATATCTAGGTGGCCGCCTCATACTGGCCAAACTCACCACTCCTGACTTCTCCTTCTTCGCTGCAAGCATCTACCTGCCTAATGCAGGTCAGGAGCAAAATTGGCTCTTGGAAGAGCTCGTCCAACTCAATCTCCCACGGAATACAGTCCTCTTAGGAGATTTCAATACAACCATAAGTCGCGTCCGTGACTCTTACCCCCTGCAGCAAAGGAACGCCCTGGATCAAGTCGCCTCCAGGATTTCCTTCGCCTGAGTGGCTTTATAGATGCGCTTCCACCTTCCGCGTCTAGTCTAGGTTGCATGACTAGGATCCAGTATGATGGAGGAGCTTTCCAGTCAGCGTCATGCATAGATATGGCACTGATTGGCCCCCTGCTAATTGGACGCGTCTCCTCTCCCATCTCTCGTGACAACCATCTGAGTGATTACAGGTCACTCACCGTTGTCCTCACCACCACGCTTAGACCATCGCGTAGGTTTTGGCCTAGGGTTGCCCCAGCTCTTTTCAACACATCCTTCACTAAGGGAAGCTGTCTATGACCATCCGGGAGACTCTCACCTCCCCCCACCCCACCTGCTTGATCACAAGGCTAGATGGGCGGTGACCAAGGAGGGCATCACCCGCGTTGCTTACAACTGTGCCAAAGCCCAGATGACCGCAGCTCGCGCCAGTGTTAAAAGGGAGGAAGCCAGAATCAGACATCTGGAGCGAAACTGCCAGCCTTCGCCCTCTCCCAGATGGTTGGAAGACTGGGAAGCAGCGCAGGAAGCACTCCTCTTGGAGCTCACACTGCAGGAAAAACGGGAAGCAAACTTTACAACATCTCGTTACTATGCTTAATGGGAACGCCCCACCCGCTTCTTCTTTCAGAAACAGAAAGCCCGGTCAACAGCGCAGGATATTACTGCACTGAAGATTGGCACTACAACCACTTCAGATAAGGAGGAAATCACGCAGGAACTACACCGCTTCTACTCCAGCCTCTTCCATGCCACCCAGGTGGACCCATCGGACATCCAAGACTTCCTGTGGCGGGCTCCAGAGCCGCCCATTGACCCACGGGCTGATGAGGCTCTACTGGCGCCTATTTCCATCCAGGAGGTGATGGAAACCTTCTGAAATCCCCACGGCTTAAAGCCCCAGGCCCAGACGGAATACCCTTCGAGGTGTACCTTCTGGAACCTGCGGTGATAGCCAGAACCCTCCACGACCTCTTCGCTGCACTCTTGGTGAATGGCGAGGTCCTCCCCAACTTCAAAGGCTCAATAACGACCCTCATTCACAAGAAGTCAGACCGTGAGAACCTGGCGAACTGGCGCCCCATAGCGTTGATCAACACATACCACAAGCTCTTCACGAAGCTTCTGGCCAACCGCATCACCAAATGGGTGTCACCTCGCCTCTCCCCATCTCAGCACGGTTTTGTTCCGGGGAGGTCGTTATGGGACAACTATAATGACCTTCATGTGACTTTGACTGCTAACTCTCATAAGGTGAATGGCTTTGTGGCTCTCCTGAATATGGAGAAAGCTTTATGATTGGGTGGCCTGGAAGTATATTGATGCTTCCCTGGCCCGCTTCCATGGCCTGCTTCCATCTCCCCCGCAGCTAGGCGCTGGATATCAGCGCTCTATGACCAGCTCCACACCAGAGTCCTGGCGCCAATGGGTTTTACAGTGGCAGTACCAGTTGGACAAGGTCTCCGGCAAGGGGACCCCCTGAGCCCTATCCTTTTTAATATCACCCTCAACCCTCTCTTGGCCTCCTTACAGGACAAGCTAACAGGGATTCTGGTCTCAGGTAAAGCCCCCACTCGCACCATGGCATTTGCATATTACACCGCCATTGCATTTGGCTGCCCTGGGGATGTTGCCCTCACTGCTGTGACCATTGAGAGGTACACCAAGGCGTCCAACGCCATAGTCAACACCTCCAAGACAACAGTTGTACAGGTCGGCTCCCCCACCTTCCCCCCACCATTTGGTATTGAACCTGAGCGCGGTACCTTCCGTCACCTGGGCGTACTCACCAACCAGCAAGGAGTTGCGCTAAAAGACAATGAGGACTTGCTCCTCGCAGCAGTTAACTCCAGGATTGCCAACTGGAACCGGCGGCACATCACCCCCCAGGGTCGAGCTCTGATGGCCAATGTGTTCCTCCTCTCCAAAGTCTGGTTCCTAGCGCACGTCTGCCCATTCACAGATGCCTTTTATACGCGGCTCAATGTACTCTCTCTGCTGTTGGATCTGGGGCTCAAACCATCCACCAATGGCCCTCTCAACTATTGCCTGACCCTGCAATGAAGGAGGCCTAGGGCTTCTGGACACGCGATCCCACGCCACCACAATCTTCCTGAAGTTCCTATGGCCTATTGTCTGCTGGGACGCGACCCCCATGCCCCAATGGGCGCCCGCCATCCGCCAGTCAGTGTCAGCAGCTCTGGGTCTTCCTAGAGCATCTCTGACCTCATTAGGGGAGTGGCTCACAAACCACCCAGGCTATCGCCTGAAACCATCCTCATCCCCCTACTGGAACCAGGCTCTCCTTGCCCTGAAACGAGTAGGCGCGTGGATCCACCATGACTTCCCATACAGAAGGGAAGGCCCTGGCCTCAGCCCCCGTCGCCATGCAATTGTGCACAATGGACAAGTTGTCACAACTCGTCTCAACCCCCAAGATCGTCCTCCCATCCGCCCAAGACTCCTTGAGCTCCTCCCTCCCTCCATGAGATTCGACCTTAAGGAATTGTGGAAGGACGTCTATCACCCCATCCTGTCAGCAAAGGTGTCCAACACCTTATGGAGGGTGCTCCACAGTTCATACAGGACAGGGGACTGGACTGGCCCTACCTTCCAGCACCAAAGCTGCCCCCGCTGTGCGGAGCCTATTGACTCCCACCTCCATCATTTTTTCACCTGTCCAGGTGTCGCCGCATTTTGGCCAAAGGCCCGCGTGCTCCTCCATGCTCAGCCCTGGTCTGGACACCCTGTGAAAGACCTCATGTTCGAGCAGATGTTGCCTGGTTGCCACCAACCCCTCCGTGTCCTCGCCTATGCCACAGCCATCTGGACCATCCATAACTCCTTCCTTCGTGCTGCCTTTGACCAGCAGGTGTGAATCCTTCCACACATGATCACCCACTTTCAGGTACACTTTGAGATGGCCCTGAAGGTCTGCACTATGTCGCCAACCCTCCCCCACTCAGTTGACACTGCAGCACGGCTCTAGCGCAAACCCCCTCCCTTTCTCGATGCCTCCTCCCTCCCCTTCCCTCACCTCAGGCTCTTAGGAGCTTAGGCGTAATTCAATAAACATCGATGGATCCCCCCTTGGGTTGGGACCATCTAGTACTAAAAAAAAGAAAAGAATATAAACCATTCAACTCCTCAGCCAAATTGACACCTAGACCTAAGAAGGGGTTTAATTAAATTACCTTGATAAATTATCCAGAGAAATCAGTATTCAGCACATCTCTAATCAACTCTAGGAAAATTCTGACAGACCAAACCAAGCCTAAGATACCCTGAGATAAAATTTTGCCTAATTGAAATGAAGGTTGATAAGAAGGTGAGGCAACAACTACTCAAGGCGGCGCTCAAGGCAGCAGATTAAGACAAACCTAAAAAGGGTAAGGATCAAGAAGCTGCCAAATGATTAACCTAAGTGACCCCCAGTCTCATCCAACTTGAGTATTCAAACTAAGAATTTTCACTATCAAAAATATGATACAAAGGCAATATACCATCAAAAATTCATCATCTGACCTTGAGCTAACCTTCCAGATTTCTCACCATATTAGTTTTATTAATGCTTTTCCTTTTGGGGTTTATATTGTTGAATGTAACATACAAAAGCCTCGTTTTTATACTATAATAAAGTTACATCATTATTCTATATCTCGTTTAGGTACTTAATTTAATAATTCCATTTCGCTATATTTACCATAGAATGGATACTATAGCTGATGAGACATAAGAGGTGACTTGGAATCTTTTAAATAAAAATATAATTGTCATTTGACTTAGTCAGCTTCAAGTATTAACTGTCAGGTTTCTTGGGCATACCACTATTGAGTTTAAAAATGAAATCCCTACAGCGTAACGCTGCCATCTTTCAGATATGTTGAATCAAATCCATCAGGATATAAAGATGGCACTTGTCAATGTAGCTAATCTCGTGTAGAGAATTGGACCTTGGCCAATTGGCTATTTACTTTGAGTACTGACCCTATATGTCATAACTTGATGGTATGAGGCAGCAATTGAAGCCAAATTGCCTACTATTGTCACTGTAATTTCTCATCTAGGTTGTTAAGAAAATACTAAAATTCCAGATCCTTCAGTTTAGCTACAAAAGCAGCTGTTCTTAGTGATACTTTTGCCCTTCCTACTGGTGCTACTGAGGCGACCTTGGCTATTGATGATTCCAACCCCACGCTGCTAATATTGATTTCATTGACAGCTCTTAACATATTAATCAGGAACCAGAGCCTAACGCTTATTATTGAGTTACCTCTGTGAAACTTCCTAGATTTGATAAGAAGCGGGCAATCACACCTTCATACAGTTTTTTAAAATATCTATAGGGAGTATGAAAGACCAGTCTAATCTGGCCATGTTAATGAATTTGTTAAACCCACTAGCCAAAAATAATTCCAAAGTTTGTAAAACTATCATGTCTTACAATGATGCTAAGAAAGTTATCACTAATGATTAATGGGCAAAACTTGTTTAAGTACGGAGAAAATGCCTTCTTGTCCATAAAAACCAAACCAGGTGAAGATGTTTAACATTTGCTAATTGTTTCTACTATGAGGCACAGGTGCTGTATGGGGCTAAGGTTTTGAGTCACTATGATGCTCAGATTAATTCCATCACTCATGTGAACCTTATAAGAAATTATGTTGGTCCATGTTACTTCTATTAAATACCAAAAATAACATATCTGCAATGTTAATATACCTTCGCTGCTGCACCCTTATTTTTATAAACCAAATACTAAATGCTTTAAAGAGGAATATAATGTGCAGTATGCAGCATTGATGGAGGACAACAATATGGGAAAAGCAAAGGCGGATTAGAAAAGGGTTGTTATATTTCTGCCAACAGTTCATTAAATCTCATGTGAGAAACCATATGATAAAGAATGCCACCTTAACGGCACTATTATCAAGAGTCAGGGTTCTTTGACAAATAAATTTGCATAACAAAATCATGAATCATTTGTTAGTTACGCCCCTGCAGCCACAGGAGAATATGGACTTAACTATCAACTCAAGTCCATCTGACACACAATAAATTTATATGAAGACGCCTAATTAGACTATAACGCTTATTTAAAACAACAGCATCAATCTAATAAATATTTTATGATGATTCTGAGGATCTAACCTCCAGTTTACATTGTATACTTGTTAATAATGTATATACTGTGCCTCCACAGCTTCCAATAATAAAGAATGATAACTCCCATTTAACTAGAGACCAGATTGCAGCCAATTTTAACTATTAATCTTATGAACAAGGGAGGAATCATCCCACTAAGATATATAAAAGGTACAAAAGCGCTTTAAATTTCTTAGCATTGTTTACCAAATTTAATCACATTCCAATATTGTTGCAATCTGAACTGCAACTGGGAAAGATAGGACTGGTATGTTTGCACTCCAATAGGAACAACTGTATGAAGACAACGTACTTCCAAATAAATGTAAAGCTTAGTAAAATCATAATCATTATTAATAGTAAATTCCCCAAATCTGCCATAGTCTCAGTAGGTACTTTCAGATTAAAAATTAGTTGTCAATGGTATTTTTAAGAATCTGCGTTATTAATATATTCTTTCAGTGCAAGGCCAAGCCAATTTATACCCTGGCCTCCAGTAAGTCATCTTTAATCCCAGCCCAAGATCTTCTAGGGTTTCCTCCCCACGGTCTGTTAATATCATATGTAAGAAGCTCTCTGAAACCTGACGGGCATCTGTTTAACATAGGGTATGTTTTGGGGTGGTCTGTTCAACATTGATAGAACTTTGAGGGTATTGTTCACCTACCAATGCTTGAGACAAAATTTAAATGACTATTCTGGTAATTTCTAATTGATGAAAATGAAACTGATTTACGGAATTGAGTGAGCAGATAAGGTTCAATCCACCAGAATTAGGATTATACAAAGTAAATAAAGTAAAAGCTTAATATTGGGCTGAAATTGCAGCGACATATCTGATAGCAATCGATTGAGATTGATCTACTAAAGAATATAGATAGTGGGACAAGAGTAAAGGCGAGGTCTATAGGGGTATTGGGGATAATAGGGTTGATGGAAAACCTAAGGTTGGTCAAACCCAAACCTCAATAGTTCCCCCACTTGATTAAACATAGTGGATTGACAAATTTACAGAGGCTTGCGGTAGGATATTTGATTTAGGAGGCTGCCATCTCAGATCTCTTCTGAAAACGCTTTAGGAACTTAGTATTTAACCAGTTGAAATTACATGTTTTTGAGGGTTTCTGAGCATATAAATGTCATTTTGTAGTTTCTAAAATCTCAAACAACCCCTTATAGATGTGTTTGAGCTTGCTAATACTACTCAACCTCTGGTGATCATAGTATAGCACTCACTCCCCTATTCTAATACAGGGCAAGGGATAGCAATTCTAATTGTTATGCTCCTAATTGTAATGCGCAGGTTTGCACCAATATGAGACAAATGGGTTGGGGAGTACAAGCCATGTCACTGGCGACATGACTGACAATCCAGCAGATGACCACCCCTTGACCCACACGACATTACCATAGTTTGTGAAGTGCTTGTGGACCATAGTTACAGAGATGATGCATGCAAGCAGTAGTGTCTGGCTCCATGACAAGGCCATGAACAAAGTCAACTCTAGTCCTAGCTCACTGGTTGAGCTCATCATTTTTAGCTGCTTTTGAATAAAATTTTCTCAAAGTAAATTTTATTATTGATTTTGGCAAGCATTAATGTTAAAACTTTATGGTGAATTTCTAAGAAAATGAAACTGTATTTTCAGTGCTGTTTTCTCATTCTAAAGCATTTATGATGGTTTAAATAATTAAAATACTAATTTAGGCTTTTGAGTGATGTCGAAATCATTGCTTACAAAGCCTTGCATCACCAAATTATTAAAATTCAGAGAATTTGAGATATCAGTCATTTTATATGCCAGATCAGCCTTTATTCTTGAATCCATGAATCCTTACCTACAATTTCCATCTCAATTCATCCTTTTAACTGCCCTAACCCTTCAAACTCACCTCCAGATTTATGACTGAATCTGAAATTTCATCAATGAGGTCAATATGCAGATTTGGCTGAGCCCAATTTATCACACCAACATCTCATATTCTGGGCAAGCATTAGAATAATACTCAGTTTAAACCAGATTAACATCTGAGAAAGATTCTCCAAGTATCAACTGGAATTCATTCCTTCTCCATGAACGCAGGAGCACAAGATCAGAAGAAGTAAAAATTAGTACCCAATCAAGAGTTAAATTGGTAACTTTCTTGTAAGTGAGTGAAATGTGATATTATATGCAATAATGGAGGAAAGCAGGAGAAGGTACTAGCTTGTCAGTTTGCCTAACTGATCTTTATATATGCCAACTAAAGTGTTGTTAACCCAATCCACCATACCATTTGTTTTAGGGTAGTATGACATTGACAGAACCCCGCTGACCCCCATCAAATCGTTAACTTTAGCAGTCATCTGTGATGTGAAGTTATTACTGTTGTCCATCAGTAGGAATTGGGGGCGTCAATATTTATAAGTAATACTCTTAAAAGTAAATCTGGCTGTTGACATGGCCTCCATGTCTCTGTTTTGTTTGGCTTTGATTAATTTCACAAGTTGATCAATGGTCACAACAATATATTTAATTTTTCCGCTAGCAATTATCAGCCTTATAAATTTAATCAACATAGTGTGAAAAGCAAAGTTTGGCTTTACCAGTTGACACAAAGTGCTCATGATATGGTGCTTCCACTTGGCACTCCCTTCATCAGCTGAGGGCTTTGTTAACATTGAAGTGCATCAATTTTTAGTAGTAGTAATGTTTCAGCAGCTCATACATATTCTTGAATCTGCCATGGAATGTGGCTTTGTGAGATCTGATGAAAAGATATGTAAGCTTGGTTGGTCATGGCATGATGTATTTTCAGTCTTCTATTAATTAATGATTTATCTTCCCTGATGAAAGTTCTTTATAAGTCAGTCCAAAGCTCTTTGTATTTCTTCTGGTCTGCTATTATATTCCTTGTTCAACCTCTTTTTGTAAAGTCCATCTTCCATGTTGGTAGTGTCTGTGACGGTAGGTAACCTATATAGTCAGTGGTTTGATGCTTTACACCAGGCTGGTGTTAAATCTTGAATTCATATACTCACAACTTCAGCACCGAGTGAACTAGGCGTCCCTCCAGCTCTTTGAAGCTCTGTAGCCACCTAAGCGATGAGTAGTTGGTTGCCACCTTGAAGTGCACGCCAGGGACATATACCCTATATTTCTTGAACGTTTATATCACTGCTAAATATTCCTTTTCTGTAACAGTGTAATTCTTGTTGTGTATGTCCAACGTTTAGCTGCAGTATGGTATGGGATGCTCTACCCTTTAGTCGTCAAGTTGGGACAATATAGCTCCTATGGATTTGGGGGAGGCGTCTGTATGAATTACAAATGAATATTAAAAACTTGGGTACATGAGTGCTGGCGCATAGGTGAGACAGTTTAAAAGTCAGTCAAAAGCCAATTGACTAATTGGAATTCATTTGGATAAGGTTTCATTCTTCATTAGGTGAAATAGCGTTCTTCCTATTTCACTATAATTTTTTATGAACTTCTGGTAGTAGCCAATAATCCCTAGGGAAAACCAGGATGCCTATTTTCTAGCCATCATCCTCTTTTTTTGATGTCCTCTGATTAGCCTGGTTGGGACCATAGGACCTCCTTGGTGATAAAAAAGCCCAGATACTCGAGTTGTTCTCTGAAGAAGTTACATTTTTGGGATAAACCTTAATATTAGTGGCAAAAAGCCACTTGTAAACTTCCTCTGGGTGCTTCAAGTGTTTAATAAATGGCCACAAGTGGAGATGTCGTTCAAGAAAATGTAAAAGTTTGAGATCTTCGAATCTTCTAGTAAGCTGTCTATGACCATTTGGAATGTATCAGGGCACTATATAATCCCTGCAACATTTGCGTTGGTTGAAACAATCCTTGGATCATTATAAACATGGAATTTATTGTTCTTCTGGAGGCATCTCTATCTGACAGTAACCAGAAATCAGATCCATGGTGGAGAAGTACTTTGCCCCTCTGAGTTGATCACACATCATTGATTCTCATAAGGGGGTAGGAGTCCTTATCTGTTATGTTGAAGAGTTGCCAGTAGTCAATTACCACTCAATTAGATCCATCCTTCTTTTTTATGGTTAAGACTATAGACGCCCATGAGCTTTTTGATGGTACCAGCATTCTTCCGAGCTATCTGATTGATTTTTTTATTAATAAACCTTGTCCAAAACATTGTATTGGCAGATGGGATATAGGCATAACAGCGGATGGCTCCCAGTGTTAATATGATGTAACACATCCTCAGAAAATCTAAATAAAAGCCATCCCTTACAAAAATTTGTAGATATCTTTTGATCAAGGACTTCACTCAATCTTTCTTGTCTTTCATCAGAAAGGTTAAAGATTTGCAAAGTATGACCAAACAAATGGACTCACAATTTTTTTCTAAAACCCAAACTCCTCTGTTGTTCCAACCTCATGTACGCCTTGCACTTCTTCCATCAGTAGGATGTGAAGCAAGGCAACAGTTTGGTGCCATTTTATCTGGATTAGGTATGGGTAGAAATTAGCTAGTAATAAGGTTATATATCCATGATCTAGGAGAATGATCCCTGACGCTACAGTTGATTCTTAGTGTGAGTGATTGGAGAGCGTGAACACTTCACCATATAAACCTGAAAATTTTTAGGTTAAAATATCATCTTCACTATGAACTGATGGCAGGGAATAATGGTCAAATGGAGTCCAGCCATCAGAGGAATGCCCTCCAATTTGAAAATTTAGTTAATAAATATTGAGTGCTGCTGCGCCATTTTTTATAGCCAATGGATATACCCAGATTCAAAGGCTAGGATTACAAAAAACGGAGTCCATTTTTCCATAGCTGAACTCTACCCCAATAATACATTGGATAAATTCTGTCCAAGGATTTCTAGATTTATTTCCTCAAAATTAGCTTTGAAGCCAAAAACCTCATGAAGGAGGTTCTAATGAGCATATTGTAATGGGTGTTTAGTAGAACAATTGTGGGTGCTAAAACAACAATTGCACCAAACCTTAGCAGAAGCATGCTTTAGGCTCCTAGTAAGGTAGTTATGTTAGGTCCCGCTATCCCATGTTCCTTGCAATGGTTGATTTTTGACAATATTTCGAGTTTCTTGGCTAATTTAGTCAACACAATATTAATAGAAACTTGCTATCAGCTATAGCCTTGACCTGGACCTTATCCAAGCTAATATCAATTTATGTAAACTTATAATGATAAAAATAAGTAGTACTTATTAAGTGTATGCCAAGCTTGTCAGAATGCCCCAGGTAGGACTGTTATTCATCAAAGACTAGGGGGCTAGTCTTCTTCAATTCTCCAAGGGGAAAAGCTACGTTAACCACTTCTAACTTTAGCATATCCTCAGAAACAACTGATAAGCCATGATGCTTCAGCTGTTGTATGTAAGGCTTTGATACTATTTTGGCTGCCTGTACTATAGTGTCACCTAAGTTTAAGCGGGTGGTGACTGCTAGTAATCCTTCAGGGATGATGTATCAAGGTGTTGAGGGCGTCAAGGCTCAAGATTGAGACTAAGGATATGTTATAATTCAGCAGAAGTAAAATATCCTGTGGCTACTTCGCCTACTCTTTTCCCTTCTCTTTGGTAACTATCACTCCCAGTGTGATGTACCTTCAGTATGGGGCCTCTGAGTTGTAATGATTAGCGTAGTTCCTTATACCCCACATTGGTGGCACATGATATGGCAGATGTCATTTTCCAGGTCTAGTGGTAGTCAGGCAGTTTTCTTTGGCGTCCTTCTTAATGGGTTTAATATGGTACTCTAAATTATTGTGGTACCCCTTATCGGGTGCATCAAAGGTCACAGCGCAGCGGTAAAGATAATTCACCATCAGCAATACATTATAATTATCATTTAGCATGTGGAGCATGTCTTAATACAGCTCCTTATAAGGTTCACAGGCGTTCCAGATGGTAATCTGCGCATCATAGTTGTTCTTGACTTTTGCACTGTACAGCACCTGAGCTTCAAAATATTAGTGATTAATAAATTCTAAAAACTAGTTTAATTTTCTTGAATTAAATATTGAGGAAGGCGGTTTTACTGGTTGTCATTATCTCCACTCCGCCAAATTCTTTTATGATGATGTTCTTAGATTTTGGGTAAAACAACCCAGTCTCACTAATCTTGGACATCACCAGATCTTGACTCTATAAGTCTAACAAGCACATTAAGTTTTCCAGTTTAGCCTTGTTGCTCATGCTGTCTGAGCTAATTTCAATAATGATTATAAGATGCATATGTAACCTTTCTTGTCAAAATTTATCAAGTTTATGGGATTGACCATGAAACTGCTAGCATCCTCAGATGCTCATCCAAGGCTTTGCAGCTCAGATGGTAATTCAAGTCACTGGGGCTTAAGCAAAAGTTAATTAGGTCAAGGAGGATAACTGGCTATTGGTGTAGTGAAAACTGGTTTTTTGTCACAGTTTTTCAGGACAGTTGGAGCAGTGTGAGGGGGAGTTCCCAGAATAGTAGTTTGAGTTAATCTTTTAGGAGTGGGTATGGAGATCAGAACTGCTTTAATATATTGCTTGGAGAATACCCCATTGCTTTTGGATTCTGAGTTGGATGGTCTGGACTCATGCGCATCAGTGAATATCTCCTTCAATTTTCTAGCAGGAGGGCCCCTCCGGCATTTATAGAGTTTGCCTCTAATCTCATCTTAGAACTAGTCTAGTTTGTTGGTAAGGTTTGAAACTTGAGCTGCATATCTTTCAAACTCTGACAGCCTTAACTCTGCCATCGCAAGTTGGGTTTTTAGGGAAGCATTTTACTTGGTGAGACATGTGATTTGCATGAACTGGCGCTGGACCACATTCATTAATCCAATTTCAGCATACAGGAAGTTGGAAGATTGTATGGCATCAAAAAGATGTCATTGAGGGTGTGTAGTCTGTTCTTCCTGCATTAGGCTATGCTCAATGAATTGAATTTTGTTGTGATGATCAATTACTGCTCCTGAGAGGTGTACAAGCTGCCAGTTCAGCTCTTCTACCAACTGGCGGATGGTGATATTGGGTCTGTTCATGGGCCTCTCAATTGACAGCCTCCACATCAGTGTGCCAATCCACCTATGTCCTCAGATATTCCTCAACCTGGATGCCATGATGCGTCACGTTGGCTACCCGTTAATATAACGCCCCACGCTGATCTAACACATCATCAAATATGTGAGCCAAATTAGCATTCAGTTGGTTGGCAAGTTTGTCTACTTGGTAATGGGCTCCATCTGTTTGATTTTGGTTGTGTAAAATGACCATGCGAACTTCTCAAAAGGTGCCTTCCAATTGACCTGACAGTAGCTGATTTTCCCAGCGTTGATCTTCCACAAACCTGACCAGCCCGCTGATTTTGATGTGTTTCTAGGTGAGGATTCACATGTTTTTCCAGATCAAAGGATGTATATACTGGGCGAACATTTTGATTATTTGCGCATGGTTAGTGAGCTTCTTGATTACAGCAGACATTAACATCTCTAAGAAAAACGACAGTTTGCATATAAATAGTCTTGGTTTCTGAAGTTCTGACGACCCACAGGTGTGCTTTGTTAATATCTTCAGCATTAATACGGTGTCCACGGAGGAGCCATTCCATGGCCTCCTTGACGTGTTCATTGGATACTCTGGCCACCTAACCTACTGACTGGGAGGCCAGCAGTCCTATGTGTGACAAGCTCCATAGTGGGAGAATCAGCTTCCTAATTTGAACTTCTGAGGTAGAAGTAGTTGTGTGGGGACTCCCCTGAGTCCATGGGTTGAGGGGACTACTCCCAAAAATCTGAGAGCAAAGCTTTTGAGATCTTGACAGTGGTAGTTGATTTATTGGTTCTTCTATGGTGTTATCAAAAGTCCCCCTAATAATGAGCACCATAATGTTTTAATTTGAACTGCATTTGGACATGATATACACAGGTTTTTTTGCGTTTCACTAGGTATAACTGTGTGAAGACAGCATACCAATAAACAAACATAAAGCTTGATAAAATATAAGCCTTCATTAAAACAAATATACCAAATCCGCCATAGTCACAGTTTGTACTTCCAGATTGTATATTCATTTGTTAATGGTATTCTTCAAAATGTGCGTCACATCATATTCTTTTAATGTAAGGCCAGCCCAATTTATATCCTGACCACCAATAAAATAATTCTCATCCCAGATCCCTACTCATCTATAGTTTACTCCTTATGATCCACTAATAGCATGTGGATTAAGCTCTTTGAAATCTGATGGTAGTCTGTCCAACATTGGGTATGTCTTTTTAACGGATCAGGAGGCACCTGATCTGTACATTGCTTCAGATTGGGTGGTATTTGATCCAAACATAGCCCTGATCCAAAGAGCATTGAGCTTGGGAAGGTCAGAGTTGGGAAAGTTTCGCCATCCCAAACCTGAATTGCATCCACGGAATGATGTCAGGCTTATGCACAGCGTGGATGGTGATCCAGTGGAATGGGGAATCTTCACAAACAATGTGTTGGATGGTGCTCAAAAGAGCTTAACCGAGGAGGAGCTTATTCCATACTAGCGGGGCACTATTTAAAGGGAGGATGTCACAGCCCTGAAGGGAAGTTGCATCTTCTATGAAGAAAAACATAAATCAAATAAAGGAAAACTTGCTTGCTAAAAATTATTTTATTAAAAATATTAAGCAGATTGGATCAGAAATATGAGCTCAACTAGTGAGCTCAGTGTGGCGTTAGCGTCATTCTTGGCCCTTTCCTGGTCCCAGACTTTGCTGTTGATGTGCAGCGTTGTGGGAACAGTGGTTGAGAATACATGGCAATGACGAGGCATGGAAGTCAGTTTTGGGGATGGGCTTCTGTAGGCCTGTCCCTAGTATGGTTAGTAACTTGGCTCTTACTGCCCAATTCATTCATTGCATATTGGCGCAAACCCACCCATTACATTAGATGCATCTCAAATACTTTTTTGTCAGTTTTGTGGGGGCCCCAAGAAGAGGTGGTGGCTCCAGGAGGGGAGGAATGGTATCGCCTTGTGTTGAAGGTGGTGATGGTGAATTTCTCACTAACTTTTGTAACAAGAGATGTGGTTCAAGTGTGTAGTTCAGGACCTGTAAAAATGGAGGAATGCTAGGGAGGTTCTACATCTTCAAAAGGTCGGGCTGCTTTGCCCATGGAAGCTTTTGAGAAGATTCACCAAGTGGTGTCGCGGATTCATTTTCAGGTGCAGTTGGATCAAGCAACGGGAGGGGAGACCCCTTTCTTGCTGCAGATTACACAAATTGTGGAAGCACTACCCTCAGAATTGGCTGGGTGGGTGCAAGAGTTTGTTGAGGAGCAAGGTCGCCTCCCAGGATCCATGGATGAGTGTGTCAATTGGATCAACTGGGTTGCCTGCCCAGATGAGGCGCAGGATGAAGCATGGTCAGCTTTGCTGACAGTGTGTCAGGGCCAAGGATTGGTTGAAGAATATGGGCGAATTTTCTATCCATTAGCGAAAGCAGCACGAGTCTTATATTTTCAATCATTGCAAATGTTCAGACAGGGGCTGTAAGCGGATATATTAGCCACCACGGCAGCTGCTAAAGTTCAGAGTTTGTTGGCAGAAGAAATTGCGCTAGTGGTGCAGGTGAGGAACAATTGGCTTTGGCGCAAAACTGGCGGGAAGATTCTATGTCCCCAGGAGGGGCCAGTCACCCACGGTGGCCAGCAGAGGTTGAGGAGGTTGGCAGGGATCACCGGGAATTTTGGAAATATCTATGGGGGGTTCCACCAAGGAAACTGGGAGGAGTCAGGAAGAACAGGTCAGGGACCCAGGAAGAGTTATAGCCCTAGACCTATCTTACCTGCAAATTTGCAATCAGAGAATGCTTTAAACATTAAATCTACTTCTTCGCTTTACCCTAAGTTATTTATTCTGGTGGAGTTATTCTCGCATGGTCAAACGGAGAAGGTGCTGGTCCTGGTGGATACAGGGGCTGAAGAAAACTATGTAGAGTTCACCTTAGCAGAACGTTCAAAGTTGGAGATGAAGAGGGGACCAGAGGTGGTGTTTACTGATGTGTCTAGGAGAGCTCCATCATGGCGTTTAGAGCCCCTGGTAGTCATCTGGCAGGACCCATTTTGGTTGAAAGAGGGTTTCTGTGTAATCAGAAATCTAGCACATCATGTGGTACTGAGGATGCGATGATGGCATCCTTTCCAGCCCTAGGTTGATTTGTCACATAAACAATTACCTTGCCGCCGCAGATTGGGCCTCAGATGAGGTGGAAGATGGAGGGTGGGAGCGATGTTCCAAGTGGGTGCAAGAGTTTTGGTGAGATGCAGGAGGTAGGGTTACCATCCAAATATAACGACTTTGTTGATGTATTTGGCCCTATTGAGACTCGCCTTTTTCCCCTACAGGATCTTTTGCATTTTCATTCCGATTCAAGAAGGGGATGGAGCTTCCCAGGGGTTTTCTAGTATACGCTCTTAACAAACAGGCCAGAGAAGCGTTGAAGAGCCATGTGAAGTTGATGTTGGACAAAGGGTTAATTGAGCCCTCTATGTCTCCAGTTGTGTCTCCTGTACTACTGGTTCCAATGGCAAGTGGCGAATTACGCCTGTATGCGGATCTCCGCCATCTGAACATGGTCACCAAACCTGATCCATATCCAATTCCCTAGTTGGAGGATATTCTCCCAATGGTTACCAGACGCATGGTGTTTACAAAACTTGACCTTGTGGACGCGTTTAATCAGGTACCGGTGAGACTGGAGCACCAGCAATACACAGCGTTTATTTGTCACCTGGGGGTATATCAATATTGCGTGATGCCATTCAGGCTGAGGAATGCTTCGGCGGTGTTCCAGAGGATGATTGATCATGTCCTTGGGGGAATGATCAGTCAATGCTGTGCCACTTATATGAATGATATCCTAGTATTTTTGCAGTCCTGGGAGGATCATGTCTGAGATGTCTGGGAAGTTCTGGGGCAATTGGATAGATGGGTTTGAGATTGAAGCCTTTCAAGTGCAAATTCAACCAAAGTTTGGGAATGTTCCTAGGCAACGTGGTTTTCCAGAATAAATTGGGAGTATGTCTGGATAATCTGCGTACAGTGTGGGCATGGAAGGCCCCCACAGATCATATGGGGGTGTGGAGTTTTTTGGGGACATTAAACTTCCTTTGTTGGTTTTTGAAGAATCTTTCCCATATGGTCTTACCTCTCACGCGTCTAACAAAGGACGCCCCGTTTGTATAAGGAAGGGAAGAAGCACAGGCATTCGAGTTACTAAAGAGTAAGTTACTTACCACGCCTGTACTGGCCCATCTGACCCTGGGAGGCCATTTGTGGTGGAAACGGACGCCTCAAATTATGCTGTGGGGGAAGTATTGCTTCAGGAAGAGGAAGACGGGCTGTAACACCCCGTGTGTTACTTCAGCCATAAGATGCTCCTTGCGGAGATGAACTACCTAATAAATGATAAGGAACTGTTAGCGGTTATGGAGGCCTTGTGAGAATGGCAGCATCACCTACTCTATGCCCAGCATCCTTTTGTTATTCAGACGGATCACAAAGCTTTTGAGTACTATCACAAACCCAGAAAGATGAACCAGCGGCAGGCCAGATGGCATGTGGAGCTGGTCCGTTATGATTTCTGGGTGGAGTAAAGGCCAGGAGCGTCAAATGTCCTAAAGGATTGGTTGAGTCAAGGTAAGGCTTCATGTATGAAAGGGGAAATTGGAGGAGTTTAATATGGACACGATGTTCTGACCAGACTGATTAGTGATGTTGGAGGATAGGGAAAGTGAGTTGGGGGAGGAAGTCCGCTGAAAGCTAAGGAAATTGAATTCACCCAGTGGCTGAAAGCCAAGATGATGGAGGTTCAACTGCACGGTTGCCATGAGGCTTTCATGATGAGGGGTGGGGTGCTATACCACAATTCTCACATATGAGTGCCCAACCCAGAGCTACAATGGGAGGTAATCTGGGCTTTGCATGATCATCCATTGGCGGGTCACCTGGGAGTGGAGAATATGGTAGAATTGGTGCAACAGGAGTATTTGTGGCCAGTCCTGAATAAGGATGTCAAGAAGTTCGTGTGAAAGTGTTTAATATGCGTGAGGGTGAAGCCCTCAAGAAAACCACCATTAGGTAAGTTAAATCCACTGCTGATATCATGAGCCCTGGAGCTCGATTAGTTTCAAATATCATCATTGGTCTCCCAAAGGTGCAGGGGAAGGATGCAGTTATGGTGGTCATTGATAGACTTACCAAATATGCTGAATTCTTCCCATGCAGTGGGAGTTTTTCAGTGAAAGACGCGGTGAGAATTTTCATTGATGAGGTATTCTCTCAGCATGGTTTACCTGAGGAAATCATTTTCGGACCAAGGTCACAATTTGTTTCGAAATTCTGGTTGAGTCTGCTGGGGAATTTGAAAATCAGGCCTGGGCGGTCCTTGGCTTACGATCCTCAATCCAATGGACAAACAGAGAGGGTGAATCAGATACTGGAGCAGTATCTCCGGTGTTACATGTCCAATCAGCAGGATGACTGGGCTTCGTGGGTTCAGATGGCCCAGTTCACTTACAACAATCATTCCCAGTCCTCAATGGAAATGTTGCTGTTTTTCGCAAATCATGGACTCAACCCCCAGATCAAATGGGGTTCTGTGGGCAGAGTGTGTCAGGTGCAGATGAGATGACATGCACCATGTTGGATATTAGGAATAAGTTATAGGGGAATTTGGAGTGGGCGGTGACTAAGCAGAAGTGAAAGGCATATTGATGAAGGGTGCCATATCCAACATTTGAGCCTGTGGACTGGGTATTGGTGGCAGTTAAGAACTATGCTATCCCAGTCAAGAGTTATAAGCTGGGACTGAAGTTTCTGGGCCCATACTGGATTGTCTGAGCCATTAATGGGTACCCTTTGAGTTAAGCTTGCCAATAGGTTCCAGAGCCCATCCAGTGATTCACAATTCCCAGCTACAAGCGTTCAAGGGAATAGGTCCAGAATTTCCAGGACTGCTGAACCCTAGGGAAGGGGATGTGTCATAATACAAGGTGGAGCGGATATTGGATGCAAAATAGGTGAGGGGCTGGCAGCAACTGCTGGTGAAGTGGAAAGGCTATCTGGTGGAGGAGGTGATGTGGCAGACGAAGGAGGACTGTGCACGGTATCTGGAGAAGGTCCAGGAGTTCTGATCTTTACAGGGGGGTGATGTAACAGATCAGGTGGCGTTTGATACAAACGTGGCCCTGATCCAAAGAGTATCAAACTTGGGAAGGTTGAAACTGGGAAAATTCGCCATCCCAAACCTGAATTGCATCCACGAAATGATGTCAGGCTTATGCATGGCGTGGATGGTGATCTGATGGGATGGTGAATCTTCACAAACAACGTGTTGTATGGTGCTCAAAAGAGCTTTACTAAGGAGGAGCTTATTCCATACTAGTGGGGCACTATTTAGGGAAGAATGTTGCAGCCCTGAAGGGCAGTTGTGTCTTCTACAAGGAAAAACAGAAATTGAATAAAGCAAAACTTGCTTTATAAAAAAATATTATTTTATTTAAAATATTAAGTGGATAGGATCAGAAATATGAGCTCAACCAGTGAGCTTAGTGTGGCGTTGGTATTGTTCTCAGCCCTTTCCTGGTCCCAGACTTTGCTGTTGATGTGCAGCGTCATGGGAACAGTGGTACAAGAATATGTGGCAATGACGAGGCATGGTGGTTGGGTTTGGGGATGGGCTTCTGCAGGCCTTTACCTAGCATGGTCAGTAACATGGCTCTTACTGCCCAATTAATTCATTGCATATTGGTGCAAACCCACCTGTTACAGTCTTGGGGTGTTCTGTTCAACATTAGTAGCACTTTGAGGGTATTGGTCAAATGGTAATGCTTGAGACAAATTTTACTGGACGATTCTGATATTCTCCAATTGATAGGAATGGAACAGGTTTGAGGAACTGATTGAGTGGATAAGGTTCAAAGAGTCAAAACTAGGATCATATGCATCAATTAAAAAATCTTAAATTTGGATTGGAAATTTCTAGCAGCATATCTCTTGGTAAATTGATATTAATTGATCTGCCAAATGATATAGATAGCAAGACAAGGGTAAAGGCAAGACAAAGGGTATTGGGGATAATTGGGCTGGTGGTGATATCCTATGTATAATGATTGACAATCATAAATGAATCTCATAAGGTTGGGTATTATGAGATTTATGTATAGTGATAGTTGCAATTCTGTTATTCTGAGTAGGATTTTCCTATTCAGGTTGATAATGGAATAAAATTTAATAAATCATTTATTTGATTGGTTGTTCATTCCGAGGTTCCCCTCCATTTCTCCGCTGAGTTGCCTGGATGCCATCGATTCTGGAGGCTTTTGTGCCCCTCATCACCTACAATTCATTTAGCCTTTTTAGGAAGTATTTCAAAGCGAGGTCAGCTCCAATGGACCTCACTTTGGAATTCTATTCCAGCTCTGGGTTCACTTCCGGTAAAAGGTCACTATTCGCTGGATTTGTTTTATTTAATTGTATTTATTTAAAGCAGGATTTGGTGTGCGGATGGCAATGCCATAGGTGGAGAGGAAGGGTGTGGATGCGCCGGGATCCTTTTGGAGTTGTCTTGCCCTGGCGAGAGGGGAAGGAACCATAGTGGCCCGAGGCAAAAGAGGCCAGTTGGCCGCACCTCGGCCTGGTGACCCCAAGGTGACAGAGGCCATAGGGATGCACCTCGGCCCAGTGTGCCTGGCAAGGCCATCCATTTGGACAGGACCATTCAGAGTTGGTACAGCCACATATGGGGGTGGTGGTTTAGGGCTGGTGGCGGGCTGGGCCTTGGGATCCCTGTCCATTACACTATGGTTGGTTAACCCCAAATCTTAACAACTGTGATCTGTGTCATGGATAGATGACATTATAGTGGGAACCAATCCCAAGGATAAGGCTGGGCGCTATGAGGCCCAGAAGGTAAAGCTTTAGGCCCTCCCAGACCTCAGGCACACGCTAGACCAACGCTGGGTATAAGCTAAATATGCCCAGGTTGGTACTAGTGAGGTGCCAAACGTCCAGCCCCTTACATCAACCTAGGCGTTAAAACGGACAATCTACATAACAAACAAAGACAGTTCAATTTGGTTAATTAGAGAATAGGATTTCAAAACCCGTTCCATTTACAAAATCACACGTTTGGGTTGAATCCAACTTCAATCAATTACATGAGTGAAGTCAGTTTTGGCATATACTACCAATCTGGATGGTAGTGTGTGCCTATTGGTGGGTTGGTGCTTGGGTCCACTCCTGCAAACCCCTTATTCCCCCATCAAAGTTTAAATATGTTTTCCCCAACCAACATTCCTTTTTGGTTGACTTCCCAATAAACAATTTCCGCATTTTACCGTTTTTATTTATGATTTTTCTAATAATCCTGTGCTTAAACCTCTTCAAGGAGATCTCACACTCCGTTAACCTTGCCATTTTGGACACAAAAAGATTATCACCTTGTGCACCATTGGTTCGCCCAGGTAACCTCCAACCTGGGTCAATTTACCCCTTCTCTCCATGTGCACTGTGACGTTTTTGGCTGGTTATTTCTCGCTTTTCTTTGCTTAAGTTATTATTGCTCCAGCACCCTTTTCTGGGCACTAGTAGCTTTAGTATTTTTTTTAGTACTAGATGGTGTAGCTTTAGTATTAATGGCTAGTTTACTTGCTTTGGCTTTGTGCACCGTGAACCACCACGCTGGAAACAGGAGAGTTATAGAAACTCTCCTTACATTAGTTGACCAACCACATAAAATTATGTGTATGAACTTTTTCCGTGTGGGACTTTTCCAGAGTAGAAATGGTGGGTGCCGGCTGAGGGCCTCAGCTGTCATTAGCCGCACCGCTGTTTCCTCTTTTACCCAAATGTTGGAGCAGCTTGGCTTTATTATGGTTGCCTTTAACTAAAAAGTATCCACCCTTCATGCTTGTTCCTGGTGGATATGGACGCTTCAATGTCCAAAAGTCATGATTCCCTGAATTTCTGCCAAAATAATCAATTTCCATTAAAATAAATGAGTTTCTCTTTGATAGCGCGTTCAGATGATGTTGGCGAAATTGGCACAGATGGTCCTGGGGGTGTTGGCCTTAATAACGTCAGGCATTTCATTGCAGATAGGGGAATAGGGTCATTCACATCTGAAAACGCGTTTTATGATGACAATCTTATCCAAACCTCTGAGCCTTTCTTAGCTTTTATGGCTTGGATGAGAACCCTATTCCAGTATATCAAATAACCCCTGAGAACCCTCGTTTGACCCCTACCATGATCTGGGGCAATCAGGAAGCAGAAAAAGAACTTCGTTTAAATATGATACAGTATATGCACCTTCATAAGGCATGGTGGGGTATGTGGCCTCAGTATTAAGAGTGGCCAACTATCCCTCCCCTTTTTTGATTCCAAAACATACTCTGATGGCTTTCTTGAGACAGAGGAAGAAATTTTTGTGAGGAGTTGTCATTGTCTACCATAAATAAAGACCATTCTGGGTATTTTCTACTGACTGCTATCCTCTCCTTCCCTTTTGGTAAGCTCACCATTACTATTTTGGTGGATACTAGCGCCTCTGGAAACTTTATGGATCATGGCCTAGCCGACTACCTTGGACTGAGATACTTGCCCGGTGGTATGGCTAAGGGAGGGGCGTCTCAAGGTATAACCCACTCTGAAGATCATTGGGACATTGGACTATCAGGTTGGCAAGTACCACTTGTCTGATCACTTCAGAGCGATCAAAAACCTCCTGTTCCCTGTCATTTTGGGTGTGGAGTGGTGGCGAAAGTTTGATGTTAGAACCACCCTGAAAGAGAATACCCTCTCCCTAACAGTAAAAAATGGTCACACCTTAGTTGTGCCTTTGTCAGAAGAGAACGCCCAGGGCGAATTGCCCCACTGGCCCACCTTCACCCTTATAACCTTGCCTCATCGCTGAAGCCCTCAGTGGAAGTTCCTATACCTTCTTGCTTGGAGGGTTTGGAATATTCTTTTTGATGCAGAATCCTCTAAAGCACTCCTTGAGCACTATGAGTTTGATTGTGACTTCAAGTTCACTGTGGATCAGGTGCATATATCTTCCCCTATTTACCAATTGACCGTACGGGGGAAGAGGCATAAGATGTGTGGGTGAAGGAGCACTTAGCCAAAGGCGCGATTTTTCAGCGTACCTCCCCTGTATGCTCTCCACTTCTCTTTGTTGAGAAGTCTGATGGTACTCTGCGCCCATGTGTGGACTATGGGAACCTTAAAAACGTCACTGTACCAGATCTATATCCCATTACTTTGGAATCTCAGATTTCGCGTTATGTGGAGAAGGCTAAGGTCTTTTCCAAGCTGGATTGCCTCAATGCGTTCAATCAGATTCATATCAAAAAGGGACAGGAGTGGTTAACCACATTACATACCAGAAAAGTAATTTTACAGTTTTTTGAGTCATGCCCTTTGGGCTCAAGGATGCCCCTGCCATCTTTCAACGCCGCATCGATGCAGCGTTGGGGACTTGTTAGTGGTAAGTGCGGTTGTCTACATGAATGATATCCTGGTGTTTTACCACAATCTGGAGTCCCATGCAGTACATCTTCACCAAGTTGTGGAGAGGTTAAAGGCAGCCAGCCTTATGTTGAAGATTAGCAAGTGTGAATTTTCCAAGTCCCAGGTCACCTTTCTGTGCAACGTCATGTTTGACCAAGGACATATGATAACTCCAGACAAGGAGAAGGCGATTCGTGAGTGACCTACCCTACTTCAGTCAAGGAATTAAGGAGCTTTTTGGGGGCGTGTACGTTCCTCAAGAAGTTCACTCCCAATCTGTCTGAGGTGGCGACTCCCTTGTGTAGGTCTAGTGGTGCAAAAGCGCTTCAGTGGTCCCCTGTTTTGGAGGATGCTTTCCAAGCTGTGAAGTTCACTTTGTTGTCCACAACCATCCTTCACCATGTCAACTCTTCCAAAGAGTTTATTGTGTCTACTGATGCCTCCAACTTCGCCATAGCAGCTGCCTTGTTACAAGTAGGCGAAGATGGGATAGAGCATCTGGTGGGATATTTTTCCAGGAAAATGTCTCTGCCTGAGTTGAAAACGCCGTTTATGACAAGGAGTTACTAGCAGTGGTGGAGGCGCTGACATATTGGCGTCACCACTTGCATGGCTTTACCCAACCATTCTGCATACATACATATCAGCATTCCTTGCTTTACTACCGCGCTCCTCATGTCCTAACCCCATGGCAGACCCGTTGGCATGATACCCTTGCACAATTTGCCTTTTCTTATGAATTCACCAAGGGCAAGGATAATGGTTTGGTGGATGCTTTGAGCCGCAACCCTGCTTTAGCACCCAATCCCAGGGAGGTAGAAGTTCACAACACACAGGTGATAATTCCTCCAAATAAAACTCTGTCACAACTTCCCTCTCCCCTGGCCAATGGGCCAGCGCTTGCACCTCTGGAAAACGCGGAGGAATATATTATGTTCAGGAAGGTAGTCCTTTCTCAGCCACTAGCAGCTGAATATACTATGTTACTTGCTAAGTGCAAGTTGAATCAAGAGGATCTTTCCAGGGGCTATCACGTGAAGGATAATATGGTGTGGTTTCAGGGGCGTCTATGGGTTTTTGCTGGCCCACTTCGCCTGGAAATCATCTGGGACTATCATGATGGACTCACCATTGGTCATACTGGTAAAGCAAAGACGTTGGAGTTAATACAATGTTCATATAATTGGGATGCTTGCCTGCTCAGGTGGGGCGGTATTGTAAGTAATGTTTAGTCTGCAACCAAATGAAGCCAAATCGTCAACCTTTAGCAGGGTTGTTGGTACCAGTCCAGAAAGCTGAAGGGCCCTGGGCTCCCTATTGGTGGATTTCATTGTGGAACTACTCGTCTCTGATGGTTATGATGCCATCATGGTGGTGGTGGACCAGTTCATAAATTTCGCCCGCTTTATTCCTTTAAGAACTACAATCAACGCGGCTGAGATGGCTAGGCTCTTATTCACCCATGTGTTTGCGCTTCATGGGGTTTCCTCAAGAAATTATCAGCGACTGGGGCCCCCAGTTTACCTCCGTTTTTGGGAAGAGTTGTGTAAGACTCTTCAGATTTGTCCATGCCATTTGACTGTCTATCACCCTCAATCAGATGGGCAGACTGAACGAGTGAACCAGTGCTTGGAGCAGTTCTTGTGGTGTTACACCGCCGCGGATCATTCAGATTGATCTTCTCACCTTCCCATGGCCCAATTTAGTTATAACAACACGTTGCATTCTTCATTCAGTTGTTCCCCTTTTTTTGCCAGCCATGGCTTTAACCCCGCCTTTAACATGGAGCTCAGCTGTGGGTCTAAGGTTGAAGCGGTGGTGGACTTTGCCAATACAATCAAGATGGTCCACCAGGGGGTTTTCACAAGCTTGGAGGCGGCAATGCAAGTGTATAAGGAGAACGCTGATGGCAAGTGACGATTGGGTCCTGCATTTAAGGAAGGGTATCTCGTGATGCTTGATGCTCATAACATCCCTATCAAGCAGCCATGCAAGAAGCTGGGACCAAAGAGGATTGGCCCCTACCTCATTGTTAGAAAGGTGGGCCATGCCTCATACCAGCTAGATCTTCCCCCTTCATTTTGGATCTTCTCTGTGTTTCATGAGAGCAAACTAAAGTTGTTTGAGAGCCCCCCACCAGAGACTCCTGAGGCCTATCTTGTGGATGGGGCACCAGAGTGGGAGGTGGAAGAAATAGTTGCCTCCTGTCACGTTAAAAGAATACTGGAGTACCTGGTATCCTGGAAGGGCTTTGATGCTGCAGAGAACAGTTGGGTTCCAGCGCGCAACTGTGTGCATGCTCAAGATCTGATTGAAGCCTTCCACAAGCGTTTCCCCTAGGCTGCTGGATCTCAACCCAAACCCACCGTTGCCACCATGAAGTTGGCCCCTGACCACAAGAACTTTTCCCTTGCACAAGCCCCTGAAGGGGGGGGTTGAGCCCTGTCAGGAGGAGAGGGTAATGTAATGGGTAGATGACAGCATAGTGGGAACCAATCCCAAGGATAAGGCTGGGCGCCAGGAGGCCCAGAAGGTGAAGCTTTAGGCCCTCCCAGACCTCAGGCACACGTTAGACCAACGCTGGGTATAAGCTAAATATGACCAGGTTAGTACTAGTGAGATGCCAAACGTCCAGCCCCTTACATCAACCCAGGCGTTGAAATGAACAGTTTAAGTGACGAACGCAGATGGTTTGGTTTGGTTAGTCAAGGAATGGGGTTTTAAACCCATTCGATTTATGAAATCACACGTTCAGATTAAATCCAACTTTAATTGATTACATGAGTGGAGTCAGTTTCAGCATATTCTATCAATCTGGATGGTAGTGTGTGCCTATTGGTGGGTTGGTGCTTGGGTCCACTCCTGCAAACCCCTTATTCCCCCATCAAAGTTTAAATATGTTTTCCCCAACTAACATTCCTTGTTGGTCGACTTCCCAATAAACAAATTTCCCAATTTTAGCGTTTTACTTATGATTTTTCTCATAATCCTGCGCTTGAACCTCTTCAAGGAGATCTCACGCTCCGTTAACCTTGCCATTTTGGACACAATAAGATTATCACCTCATGCACCATTGGTTCGCCCAGGTAACCTCCAACCTGGGTCGTTTACCCCTTCTCTCCATGTGCACCATGACGTTTTTGGCTGGTTACTTCTCACATTTCTTTGCTTGAGTTATTATTGCTCCAGCACCCTTTGCTGGGCACTAGTAGCTTTAGTATTAATGGCTAGTTTCCTTGTGTTGGCTTTGTGCACCGTGCACCACCACGCTGTAAACAGGAGAGTTATATACACTCTCCTTACAATCTCCTTTGGAGCTTGACCATATCACCTGGCCACCAATACCTTGTAGAAATAGATATTTATTAAGCAATACCTGAGAGTTTATATGGTAAAAATCTTCCCCCAATTCATTGATCATATTGGATATCATTGTTGCCTCTTGTGCTGCTTATTATAACTAGGTTTAAATTAAGCTTTCTTAGATAAAACCTGCTCTGACAAAATTTAGTAAAAAGTCATCAACCTATTTCCTTTGTCTATGTGCTGCCAGTTGCTAGGGTAGTAACTAGTGACAACTTTGATCCTGTCAGTTTGGGGGTAACCTATAGAATTGTGGTAGAGTTGCATATCACCAAAGCCTCTCTAAGATAACTCCTAAGACACTGCATAACAGGCGATGACCCACATACTATATAAAGTAAAATAAGGGTAACAAGTTGATAACAGCCTTATAGCTTTATTTTTTCATTAAGCCTAGATTACCCCCACTCATTTTTGTTATCTAATGTTTGGTTAATTGAGGGGAAATGTTGCTTTTGGTCTGACCAACCATTAGAACAACTTTTATCTATTTATTTCTATACCTCTTTATATATAGACAAATGTTTTGATCAATTGGGCTGCTATGCCAATGTTGATTTATAAAACTAATTTACTATGGATTAAATTGACTCAAACCCACATTTGTATATGTGTAGCTGCAAATCAATAGTATTAAATTACTATTTATTATCTTACCCTGGCACCTTCAACTGCTAATTATGAGCAAGGATTATAACTAATCTCTGTCAAGTGCAACTCCCAATTCTTTAATACCTTGTTTACCTTGGCCTGCAGCCTCAGTTTTCTATCACCATTTAAATTATCTTAATAACTACCTTATCCCTAGTCCAGAGTAAACTAGTAGTCAATAGGTTTAGCACTAATTATTTAAACAATTTCCCATTGTTTTGGCTGTAATTGGCTGAGTGATATAATTATGTAAATGCTCTGCCATAAAAATCTATTCTCTAACCCATTTTATTTTTATCCAGCTATCCTGAAATTCTAAAGTGTTGTTTAGCTGCACCAATGATAACCCTAGGAGTGAGTGAGCATATCTATGAGGGAATGTTACCTGGAAAGGGGACTTGTTTTTACTGGGGCTTAATAAGCTCAATATATGAAGATAATAACCTGCTGCCCCATGGCCACTATTAGTATTCAATACTACAATTTGATTATTATACTTTTAGATAAAGCCTTCTGCAACTGAATTTAAATGTATTTCCTTTTTTCAGAATCAGTCAATAACCAGTTGTCTTTATTCAGTGCAAAAACTTTTACTGTGCTAATTAGAGTTGACGCTGAGGCACCAATTGTAACATCTGCTATTTGTATCTTTTTTTTTAGTACTAGATGGTCTGCTATTTGTATCTTACTGTTAATTTTAAGATTTAAAGATCAGATAATTTCCTTCTAAATTGTAACAAATTTGTGTAAATAATTTATTTTTAAATACTCCATTTTAGTGCAAGCAATGGTTTGTTTATTAAACTTGTAAGTACTGCTAAGTTGTAGAATTAGTTATGAACAACTTATCAGGTAATAATTTATTGATAAATGTTAATAATAACTTTATATATAGTGAATCATATAATCCTTTTAATATTGCACTTCATACAGTTGCTTCAGTTAAGCTCAAATTTAGTCATTTTCTAGACAAAATTACTAGCGGGCATTTAGTAATAAAAATTATAAATTTACCTGATCCCATACTAAAGCTGTTATTATATATTTTAAAGTCTTTATTTAATCTAAGAACTTGCAGCTGCGCTACTATTGTGAATACCAATAATACTATTATAGTCTGCTAAAAATAGCCCCATGGATCAGATGTGCCTCTGCTAAGCCATAAGTTGTTTCAAATAAGAAACTTAAATTATAGGATAATTTTTAAATCATATTTTTTTCTTGTTAATTTACTGATTTTCTAAGGTACACTTATTGGTATGAAACTAATTCTACAAGGCTTACATGGCTCAAAATATAAGATTATCTAATAGCAGACTATTTAAAGCACTAAGGAAACCTTTATATGTTGCAGTTTTAAAATCACAAGATCTCATCAACATTGTCTGCTTATGATATCTTAATGCTTTAAGCTAAGAAAAACTTGTTAAAGTAATTATAATATGGGGTGTTATATAATATTAATACTAAAGTACACTCTACCAAATAGGGGACCCCTACCTGTGAGAAAGGATTTCGATTTATCATGAAGTTTAGCTTCTATTTTACTAAAGTAAAATTATCAACCAATGTTCATAAGATAATCATAGTTAGTCTAGTTTTTTCTGCTACCCAAAATGCTAACAAATTTTCAACTATAAAGACTCTTCTTATTATTTTTTTAAATATTTTACTTAAAATATAAATATGAAGAAGATGCAAATATCAGGATTTGGTTTGCGTTGTCCCTTGATCAAATAAATCTTAGTATATATTCTTAGGCTCATTTTATAATTAGGTGTTACCTAATGTACAGTACATATAATGGCATTGTAGATTTAATAATGTAGTGATTAAGTTCTCCTTTAATGCAAAATATTGCAACACCTCCTGGTAGCTTAACGCCATCAATTGAAAGAAGGTGGCGGATCATTGATATTGAAGTATCAAGGTAGTTAACTATGCCACTGACAGTTATGATGGACTTTAATATGACTTTTAAGAAGGTAAGCAGGAATTGATGTGAAAGCACAAATTCAGATGATCAAATTTCAGGTTTATATGATGCTCATAAATTGTATATGTAGATGATCTTGTTGAAGTAAATCAGGTAAAGGATTTGGTTACTATTGAAAAAAGTTATCTACCATAGGACTTTAAAAGGGCAGCATTTTTGAGTTTATCTTGTTTTTATACAATATGTCAAAACTATTGTTATAAAAGTGGAACTTGGAAAATTAATAACCTTAGCTTTGAACAACTTATATGCAGCAACTTAGAGGACTATCATATGAGCATCAGTATTGTCAATGCTTCCCAGTACTGTTGGAATATAAAAAAATTGTAATTGTCAAGTCTATTTTTTTATACTCTTGTCATTTATTTTGTAAGATTTATTAGAAGTGCCTCTTTATATATGCTGTCTTCAGAATATTACAGAGCTATGGATTTATAATTAAAGAATATGAATTACTTTAGGTTTTGATTAGGTAAGTTATCTTATAGTCATTTTACAGAAACTTTCACAGTCTATTTTTATTTATAATAGAAGGGTTTTGTAAGATTATACTTTGGAGTTGCTTAAAACCTGGTGTTATCATCTTTCATTGCTTCCCAAGTTGGTCCCTGTTAGTTTTCATTATACCCAGCTATACTTTAATGCTTTGTTTTTAATCAGTTTGCTATCTCAGGCTTTCTATAGTTAATTTAGAAGATAATCTACATTATCTACTAATTGGGAGGCTAAAGACTTTATTACTATAAAGAGGTATTAGTAGCATTTTATAGACTACCAATCTAAGTTTTAAAAAGGAAATGTCTATTTTGAGATGTTAATTATCAACATTAAGGGTTTATCTGTTAGAGTTTATTGCCCTTGCTTTGTGTTTAGATGGCTTAAGAGTTTATACTGAATTTTAGCACTATCATTATTAATCTATCTGAGTAGGGTAGTTATGGTTGTACCATATAAGATGATACATAGTATTAAAAAGATGGCTTTTTAGCAATATTGAATTCAATATGGTTCTTTTTATTAAATATGATGTAATATTGTAAAATCTTTAAAAACCTTTGCAAGCTCCTGAATAAAGATGACTTACAGTATTAAACTTGTTGCTGATGAGCTTTAGCATATACAAAATCTAGATTTAGCTAAAGGTGACTAATACAATTATGCTAAAAGTTATCTTTCTGACTCTATATCTAAGGTTTCTAAATATATCATTATAAGTATATATGAATAAGAAAAAAATAATTTTCTATATTTATATTTGGGCTGGACACTGGTAAACAATGTAAGGTTATATATAATACTAATAGATCTCAAACTTCTTTTGAGCTTTATTTGCTGCTGATGAGAATTCTATAAGTTAAAGCATCTAGATAATCATAATCTACTTATAATATATTATAGGATTCCCTTTTTTCTGCTACTCTATCAATATATTAGATACTTAGTAGTTAAATAATCATGTAAACTCTCATGCTCTACTATTGCATAGAAAAAGTTTGATACTCTATTAATTTTTTTAAAAAACGTTTTGACTTTAAATAGAACAGAGGATCTCAGTTAGCCTAATAGTTAGGTTAACACAAGTTACTATAAAAAGTAATTGAACATCTGCAGATTAGCTACTTAATAGATACTTTAACCTTGGTAACAACCACTAGGTCTTTTTAACTGATTTTAAAAAGAGGAGGTTCTCAATTTGACCTGTGTATATGTATATTATTTTCTATAATTGTGCATGCATTACTCTGAAACTACTAAAACCAATTTGGATGTACTTTTTAAATGAAAGAGGATGCTCTCACTTAGGTCTCATTACAATTTTGTAAGGATTGGTATAATAAAAGGAAAAGTTTTTATATATAAGAAGTGAAAATCTGTATATGATTATGATGAATTGGTATATCATTTCAGCAGAGAAGCTAGTGATTATTCAATTTATTTTTAAAGTTTTTATATATAATATCATACTTTAAATCTAATATCATGTTTACTCTATTATAATTTTTGAAAGTGATGATGGTCAATTGTAAGTTTAGTTTATTGGTGGATAAATTTAAATCTGAAATTGTCAATCAATAGCTTTTATCAACTTTTTACTTAAAAATAAATTTATTGAAAGTGATTGTGGTCAATTGTGAGTCTAGTATTTTGATAGTTGGACATTAAAAGCTTTCAGTAATTAAACATATTGACTTAACTAAGTAAACACCAAACTGCTTAGTAAAACTATTAAATCTGTCAAATCAACTAAAAACTACCAACTACTCACTTAAACTAATTGAATCCATTGCATCAACCATACACCAACTATTTAAAGAAACCAGTGAGCCTATTGAATAAACAAGATAACCAACTGCTTATCAAAACCAAGAAACCTGATAAATTAATTAAATTACCATCAACATATTCAAAACTATTGAGCCTATCAAATTGAACAAAAAAGCAACAAACCACTCAGCTGAAATAATATAAATTTTATTTGAGGTGGGCCATCCTGGTGATGATAATGTGCCAATTAAGGAGAATAAAAGATATGGGAAAGGAGGATAAAACCCAGAAAACTTCATGTGCAGCATATGATAGGCTAGGAACTCCATGGATTGCCTTGCTATTTGCTATCTCAGTTTGGGGCATTGGTTTACAATGCCAACAAAGTCATAGTCATCCCCTACCCAAAGTTCATGTACTAGAATCAAACTCAGGGAGGCAGTGGTAGTGAGCCCATATTCTATCACTGGGGTATCCTCCCCTTCTGAAATAATATAAAAATTACCATTATACTTTATATATCACTAGCATTCATTACCATGCTTTGATACAGTTTCTATAGAATTTCAGATATTTAAATTTATTAATTTAGATTTTATATTATAGATAAACATTAAGCTCTTGGCCAAATCTAATTGTTCAATCAAATCAACCAAAAACTACCAACCACTCAGATAAACCTAACTGAACTTATCAAAATAACCAATAACTAATCACCCCTCAAAGTTAATCTGTGTCCTATCAATTTGACCAAAAGCTATCAACCACTTGGCCAAACAAAGTAACCCTATTGAATCAATCAAATAATATCAAACTGCTACCTGAAACTATTCTCTATATTCAAAAATAATTACGTGACATGTTTTTCAAACTACTAAATTAAATTTAACTTAACTTGCTAAAAGTATTTTATTAATTAGGGGAACCAAATTAGGCAGATTTTTAAAAATTATATAAACCTAATGTTTAGTTACCTGTGCTTCACTATGGTATTTAAAGTTTATCAGATGATAATTTTATACTTACAGTCTATAGGCTGTGCCAGCTCTACTCTTGAGCCACTTGGACTAACAGCTTTGTTGTTGCCCTCATGGTTGGTGAGCTGATTATCCTAACTTTAATCTACTTAAAACTCTAATACTGATTTTTGTTTAGTTTTGGATGAGCAATTTGGTAAATTATTTGATAATATTTGCCAATTCTCACCCACTCACCCAAATTGATTGAATATATCAGACTCAATTAGTTTCAGGTGAGCAATTTGGTGAATTATCCATACTAGTAAAAAAATTTTGAGAAAAAAAGAACCTCCTTTAAAAAAGCTCTAAATAGTATGAAATAATTGAGAAATTAAGCCTACTCAATAAAACCCTTTTTGAAGTCAGCGCCATATTTTAACTGACTTATAATAGGTATTTATAATTTATATACTCAGTACTATTTATTGTAAGTTGCTTATAGTTTAAATTTGAACCTAATCCAGACATAAGATATAGATTGTATTTATGAGCAAAATTCTATAACTCAGTTAAAATATGGCGCCGACTTCAAAAAGGGTTTTATTGAGTAGGCTTAATTTCTCAATTATTTCATACTCTTTAGAGCTTTTTTTAAAGGAGTTTCTTTTTTCCCAAATTTTTTTTCAAAATCGGTTAAAAAGCAAGTGTGTGTATGTGTGTGCAATGCCCAGTCAAAACTACAGCATGTAAAGCTTTGAAAATTTGGATATAGGTTGAAGGGAGGAATTCCGTGTGCACCTCAAAGCCGTATTTTTATTTTTCATAATAAAATAAAAAATTTATATGTAAAAAGTGAAATTTTATATGTTTTTAATTGAAATCGGTATATTGTTACGGCTTAGATGTTTGATATTTGGTTGATTCGATAGTTAAATTTTGGTGAGCAGTTGGTGGTTTTGGGTTGATTAATAAGCTTAAATGTTTTAATAAAGTTAATAGTGATTGGTTGATTCGATAATTTAATTGGTTTTGGTAAGTGGTTGGTGATTTTGATTGTTTCGATAATTTAGTTTTGGTTTACGAAGCGGTTGGTGATTGGTTGATTTGGTATGTTCAATGGTTTTAGCTAAGTGATTTAGTGGTTTAGTTAATTTGATAGGTTTAATTGGTATGGCTGAGTGGTTGGTACTTTTATATTGATTCGATTTAATTGATTACTTAATTTTATAAATACCCATCTACAAATATAAAAAAGAATCGATTGGGATCATCTGGTAAACTTTAAACCCACAACCAAATATGTGTTAAACTGGATATCAACAAGAATAAGCCTAAACTTTTCTTTACAAAAGTGTCTTTCTATTTATTTGTTTATGTAGGATATATTATCACATGAATAAATAAACTAAAAATCCCTAAACTTTTTACAACTACTTTATAAAGGTTGGGGTTAGTAGTATACTATATTAAATAAAATTATATGAATTTTAATATCATTTCTATATAAGGTCTAAACTTATATGTTTCTAATAGGAATTATATAACAATTTGGCTTACAAATTCATATTCATTTAATTCAATAGTTTCATAGGTTTTGATAAGTGGTTGGTAGTCTGGCTGGTTTGCAAGTCCAATTGATTTTTGCTGTGTGGTAAATCATTTTTTGGTTGATTCGATAGGCTCAATAGTTTTGGGTAAGTGATTGATGGTTTAGTTAAATTGGCAGGCTTAATTGATTTTGGCTAAGTGGTTAGAGGTTAGAATATTTGATAGGGTTAATAGTTTCTGAACTTATTGATAAACATCTACCAATATAAAAACTAAAATAATTTAGAATCATATGGTAAGTTATAAACATTGTAGCAAAGAATGAGTATTCTACTAGTTAGATAATATTTGCAATTCTTACCCACTCGCCTAAATAGATTGAACCTAACAGACTCAATAATTTCAGATATGACATTATTTGCCAATTCTCACCCACTCACCCAAATAGATTTTTCTATCAGACTCATTGGTTTCAGATGTTCAGTCAGTGAATAAGCTTTAAGTAGATTGATACATTCTAAATATGACTTTTATTTATCTTTTTATAATTAAAATAATGAAAAAAGCCTAAGATGGTTCCCAATGTTCATAAAAATTTGTGCCAAGTTTGGCTATTTTTATATGACTTCAAAAAAGGAGGAGTTTTCAATTTAATCTTTATGTATATGTATTTCTCTATGTTTGTGCACACATTACTCTGAAACTACAGAACCAATTTGGATAAACTTTTGTTTTATTTGTATAAGAAATCCCAAAATTAATTATTTATACAATGATTTTTATTTTAATATAGAAATAGTGAGTTTTTAAAAAAATATATAGAGATGATAAGTTTTAAAAAAATTGGAAAAAGAGAACTAACTTTGAAAAATGTACTAATTTTTTTTGGAAAAAAACTGTTCAAAAAATATACTAAAGAGTATAAAATAATTGATTTTTAATTTTTAATTTTATTTGGGGAAGCCTGACCAGGGGATGGACATTTCTGATAAGACACTAAACAAAAAAATGAACTTCAGTGAGAGAGAAGGGCACCCCAGAGAAGCAGATGCTATCTCCTGTTGCCAGCGGGAATGCTAAGAGAAGGAAGGGGGTTACATGTGCAGGGGCTTGCACTACTATTGAGCACATATGTAGGAAGGAGTCTGAAATGATGAACCAAACTGGGAACCAGGATGAGACCATCTGGTGGTGATAGGGTGGGAGGTACCCAAACATACATGCTTGAAAGTGGTACACAAGGTGCAACTGAAACTGACAGAGAGCTTTCTGGAAGGTGGGAGTGGAGCCTGAGATAGCATCCAAGACAATCATATGGATAGTCCACATAGTGATTGCAACTACTAAAGCATGGAGGGAAGGTGGTAGAGAGGAAACCATGGATAAAGCAAACATGTCCTGAGATAGGCTGAAGGACTGTACCTGATCCTGATAAAATAGACATTGTACCTCACGCCATATTGCTTTTGAGGGAGGGTACTCTTCCAGGCGGTGAACCAATGTTCCATACTGGCCACACACAATACAAGATGAGTGCAAAGCATTAGAGCGCTTGGCAGTATGGTATACCCATCTCAAGCAGCACCATACATGGGAACAAATATGCAGCTGCAGAAGAGGGTGGTGGGCATACTTCCATATAGCTTTCTGGGTATCTAGGGAGTAGGGGATGTCCACCATGTCTAGGTAGTCCACCATGGCTATGGTAGGGACCTCATGGGTATTACTCCGTTCAGAATGAGTGGTCCTTGTACTCCCTGGGTGAACTGAGGAGAAGGGCGCCCCCTCTGGGTGGTGTGCCTACAGATGCAAATTCTCCACTCAGTGCTCCGCATGGAGAGGAGGATCCTTTTAAAGTGGGGTGACATCCTATGTGGGCCCATAGCAGAAGGATGTGAGGCGAGATATTTTAACAGAGAGTGGAGGTGGGTAGGATTGCTGAGGCCCAGGGTGCAGGAGAAGTTGGAGCAAGCTGCGTGGGACCAGTGCTGGGCTGAGATCATAGGGCTGGTGACAGCGGCAAGTATGAAATAATTGATAAAAGTATGAATAATCTATGAACCCCTTTTTAAGTTGGCGCCATGTTTCAAACTGCTTTATAGAATTTTGCTACATATACAAATTAGAGCTTATAATGAATTAAGTCCAAGTGTAAACTATAAGCAATAATAGTATACAGTGCTAAATATATATATTATAAATAGCTATTTAAGTCAGTTTAAAATATGGTGCCAACTTCAAAAAAATTATTTTATACTTTTATCAATTATGAAATACTTTTAGAGCCTTTTTTGTAGGCAATTCTTTTTCCCAGTTTTTTTACTTGTTTAAATTTTGTATCTTTATCTTCCCATAACATATGGTGAACTATTGGCAAATCATCCTTTAGTAAGGTTACAAATTAACACTAGTAAAATTCACCTTACAATCTACAAACTAATAATTATTTATATAGTTTCTTTACTTACCAATGCACTATATTTGGTAATATAGTCTAGATGAAGTAGTTAGACCTCTCATAGTATACAGGCAAAAAGTTCTATTGGTCTAAGTAAATTAACAATTTGGATATTATAATAAAAAGGCAATAATTCACCAGTTGGATTTAAGTAATGCTATTCAGATATCCTGACACAAGGTTAACATAACTTAGTAATTTTTGAGATTCTGATATGACTGGATAATAAGCCCCAAATAGCCACAGTAAATTAGCTAAAATTACCAACCCTGAGTTACTAGTGTGTGAATATGTGAGCACCTTGGGATAAGGCAATATTGAGTCAGAATGGATATTTATTGGATTTTCTTCAATTAGGGTGATAAGGTAATGTCAATGAACAATGAATATTCAGCAGAGCACCTCAAACTAAGGCAATAGTGAATTTAAGAATTGTAGACTCTTCTGGAGACAATGAGAATATGTCAGAACTGAATAGTCTAAGAAAAGGTGTCAGTATTGACTGGAGTTGCTGATATATAAGCAAGATGTGAAGATTGGATTAGGAGGATTATTAGTAGAAAGTAGAGAGCAGAGCTTAAGAAATCTGCTAAATATTAATTTAAATAAATTAGAGTGGTTGGAGCGGATTTCTTCATATTTTATTGAGCTATATATGGTTTGTTTTGAGAACTGACAATCCTCACATCATTCATCCATTATTCTGTAAGTTTGACCCTGTGTGACCCTTATGGCATATCCCAACAATATCGCCAAAATTATAACAATGGTGCTCACTACAGAGGGCCATTGATCAACCATCAAAAATTTAAAGATCTACAGTTGCTGGTCATGTCACATCAGGCCTGCTTTGACAGAGAATCCTTACAGCACACTATGCCAGATGAATATATAAAACTTAAACTTGCTTTAGATGTGGTACTCAAGAAGCAGGATGAGCTCCTTCAAGAGTGGAATGATGTAATGAACCAGTTTGACAACATGTTCAGTAAAATGCAGATTCTTGGAAAACAAAACAGGCAACTCACTTATCATTTGGATGACACTACTGAATGACTGCATTGAGCAGAGCAAAAGTTGGATGGTACCTTCCAGTCCCCTCATTGGAAAGTTGATGAGCAACTTTGGGTTTCTTGGAAAGAATTGAATCATGGAAAATATGACACTGGCATGAGCTATTACACCCAAAAGAGCAGCTCTGGAGATAATTATATATTGGAAGCCAATTCCCTCAATTGGTAGCTGTACTGCCCACCAAAGAGGCACATATCACCCCTGAAGCCACAGATAAGCCATGCGTTGCTAGGCCTATTAAACCAGCTCCTCATTGAGATACTGCCTATATGTTTTGACCCATTCCTTAGTATGCTCCAAAGAATTACAGTTATGAGTGAGAGAAGGAGGTCTGCATCAATAAGTGCCTCCTTTGATCACAGAGGGAATATACATAGCTTCTTTAAACATTTTGAGTTTGTAGTGGAAGGAGTCTCAGATCATAATAAAGATAAATTGTTAATATCCACTTGGATGTTAAGAGCCAAACAAGTCACCTGCTATCTTCCAAGCAGTTCCATTATATATACCAAGATGTGAAGGATACTGTGCTGTGGTTGTTTGGAGGACTAAAAAGATGTCACAGTGTAAGGCTGAGTTCTTAACCATTAGGTTTCAGCGTAATGAGATTCTCATCACATTTGGTGACCAATTTATGGTGGAAGCCCACATGCTAATTAGAGCAGGGACTTTATCTCAACATGATGTGTGCATTGCAATGACCTCCACAGTGAAGCCATACATGAGCTTTACAATGTCATGACTCTAATTTTGGAGGATGACGTACCCCTGCTCAAAATTATTCAGTTTTTGTGATTACTATCTGCTACCTTTTCTCCACCCAATACAGAGAGAAAACATACTGCCGTTGTTGCCAGACCTTCTTATTTGGGGGATATTCTTCCACCCTGTTCAGATTCTGCCTAGTAACCCCTGGCCTTATTATCATTATGCACCTTGCCCTCAGCCAAGTTACCCCCAACAGTTCAACTTCTACACTGGACCTGCTCACGATAATTGTCAACAGCCCATCTACTGACCTGGGCTTAATTTTGCTGACCATCAGCAGTTAACCTATTGACCTGGCCCTTATGTCAATTGCCCACAATTATATTATCATCCTAGGCTATCTTACAAAAAACCAAGGACATGGATCCTATGTGGTTAATTTTTTTAAATGCGGTTGCCCTGGTCATCTTGCCCAAAGTTGCCCCAACCGTCAGGTCCACCACATACAGCAGGATCAATACTATCAGGGAAAAGATGAATCAGCGTAGAGATGGGACTCTCTATCTCCCTATACCAACCTCAAACGTCCCACCTGAACCTATTTTAGTTTATTCACCGGAAGTCCCTCATTAAGATGACAGGTTTTTATACCTTAAGTCATTCAAAGGGTTAAACTACTGACATGAGTGCAAGCTAAGTCTATAGCACAAGAAGGACATCAGGAGCAACTGAAGCCATACACCTGTCAAATGTTTAACCAAGCTTCAGATGAGCTGGACCAAGTCTCAGATGCACCTTTTCTGAAAGGTGTAAATGTCACCTTCCTGGTAGAAGCTATCTCTAAAGAATACCCCAAAATTGGTGAAGGGATTATGAGCCTTCTTGGGAAAAGAGATCCCTTATATGCCCATGTATTAAAAAGTCAAAAAATTTCTTATTCTGAGTGTACATACTGTAACATTTTTGTAGCAAAAAATTGAGCATACATTATAATAGATACAGGCACCCCAGTCAGCATAGTTTTCACCAAGTTGATGGCAAAGTTGACGTTAAAGGCTGATGTAGAATGCCAAATGATGTATGCAACCGCTAGAGCAGAAAGTACAGTCTCTGAAGGTGCGTACAGCGCACTACCTTTGCAGTTTGGGTCAATTGTTGTTGTAGCTCCGGTGATAGTATTACCAAACAGTAATTATGACCTTTTAATTAGAAATGCTGTCATGTACCACTCTGGGGCTGTCATTGATATGACAGCAGAGACCTTCAAAATTTTGGGGCAGCGGATTCCAATTTACTTTACCTTCAGCAGAGTGCTGAAGGATCCAATGCACATGTGATATATTAACCTTGCATACAGTGATGGGGTGATTTTGGTTCACTACCATTGACTAAAGGGTAAGACCTGGGCCTTTCCAAGAAGATATATGAATATCAAGGCTGCCGCTAAGAGCTGCTGGACCCATATCCATCCCCTCCAGACACCAAAAATAGTAAACACTGAGTTAGAGGTGGAAGTGCCAGCTGGTCTCTATGGGAAGGTCATTAGGCCTTATCAGCAATTGTGGCTTGAGCCTCATATGGCTCCAGAAATTACACTCCTGGGACATGGGGAGATCAAGGTTTTTCTAGAAAATCTACAAAATAAAACTGTCATGTGCACATGACATCATAGTGAAGACCAACCCCAAAGATAGGGCTGAGCGCCAGGAGGCCCAGAAGGTGAAGCTACAGGCCCTTCCTGACCTGAGGCACACCCTAGACCAACGCTGGGTATGGGCAAACTATGCCCAGGTTGGTACTAGTGGGGTGCCAAATGCCCAGCCCCTCACATTAGCCCAGGCATTAAAACAGACAGTCTACCAAATTAATGTGGATGTTTCCATTTGTTTCATTGAGGAATGGGGTTTTGAAACCCATTCCATTTATGAAACAACGCGTTTGAGTCAAATCCAACTTCAATTGATCACTTGAGTGAAGTCAGTTTCAGCTTATTTAACTAATTTGGATAGTAGCGTTGTCCTATTGGTGGGTCAGTGCTTGGGTCTACAGCAGCAAACCCTGTATTCCCCCATCAACACTTAAATGTGTTTTCCCTGACCAACATTCCTTGTTGCTCAACTTCCCAAATAAACCTTTTCCCATTTTACATTTTTACTTTTATGATATTTTGAATGCTCCTGTGCACAAACCTCTTTGAGGAGGTCTCGCGCTCCATTAACATTGCCATCGCCATTATTCTGAAGCTATCCCCTAGTGCACCATTGGTTCACCCAGGTTCCCTCCAACCTGGGTCACTTATCCCCTTTCACTTTGTGCATCACGTCACTTTTGGTGGTTCTTTTATTATAAAATTCATATTTTTATGCCTAAGTTGTTATTGCTCCAGCACCCTCTGCTAAGCTCTAATTACTTTAGCACTAACAGCTAGTTTTCTGGAATTGGCCTGGTGCACCGTGCATTGCCAGCTGGGAACAGGATAGTTATAGACACTCTCCCTACAAAACCAATGCAAATCTGCTGTCACCAAATAGTGGCATATTTACACTTGACCACAGTTGAGGAGGTCCTTCAGGTTCACAAGTTCAGGTCACTGGATGAATTTGGTCTACCAGTTAAGCTGCAGCCTGGCATACTGGTGGTGATTCCACATGAGAATTTAAAGGGTTATTGGAAGAACAAAAGGACAAAGTGATAGCTTTATTTCAAAAATATAAGGAAATTTTTACTGTTGATGACCATGATCTAGGGTGTGCTCAGGGGTGGTCCATCAATTGGACACTGAGGATCATCCCCCCATCAGGTCTTTGCTGATCCACTGTCTAGGGCAGCTGAGGAAGTAGTGATTGAGGAATTGAAAAGCTGCTGGAGCAAGGGATTTTCAAACTGTCAAAGAGTCTATGGCTTCACACATTCTAATTGTCAAAAAGAAGGATGGTATCAACTTGGTAGTGATAGACTACTGGAAGCTCAACAGTATCACCAAGAAGGTCTTGTACCCCTTGCCTCAGATTGATGATGCCCTGAATCAGTTGGGAAGAGCTCGCTACCTCTTGGTAATGGATTTGATATTGGGCTACTGGAAAATTGAGTTGCCCATGGCAGAACAGGAGAAATGTACCATCTTCACATCCAAGGGGCTTTTTCAACTGCCCATATGCCTCAAGAGCTATGTAACACCCTGAATGCGTTCCAACTGGTGATGGAAACTATCCTTAACAACTTGAAGCTGTTGTGCATTCTCATATATCATGACAATATCAATATCTTCTCCCAGTCATTTTTGGAGCGCCTTATCCATTTGGAGGAGGTATTCCACCATCTTGTTATAACCAAATTTAAGATTAAACCCCATAAATGCCACTTTTTCAAGGTCCACTGGAGTACCTTGGGTTTATGGTAAACATGAATGGTCTAAAACCTTAATTGTTCAAGGTAGAGGCTATTCAAAAATTACTTAGACAAACAGTAAGTGAGACATACAAGTATTTTTGAGGATGGTGGGTTCCTACCAGTGCTTTATCCCAAACTTCAGCTGTATTGGGGCCTGCTATTTGAGTTGTTAGAAAGGATGCCATGTTTAAATGGACAGAATGCTGTCAACGCTCCTTTGATACACTTCAGATGGCATTAATCAATGCAACAGTGCTACTCTGCCAAAATTTTGTT
Organism: Massospora cicadina; assembly: GCA_022478985.1. Taxonomy (NCBI): domain Eukaryota; kingdom Fungi; phylum Entomophthoromycota; class Entomophthoromycetes; order Entomophthorales; family Entomophthoraceae; genus Massospora; species Massospora cicadina. The sequence continues at coordinate 131,694 of JAKSZP010011933.1, forward strand.
AAGGAATTTATTATATAGATAGATGCATCCCTTTCTGCCATTAGGGTGTTTCCATCCCAACAAGATGATAAAGGGGAGAAGCACCCAGTAGTATACTGCAGTCATAGCTTGAATTGTCACAAATGCAATTACACTGTGACCAAGTGGGAGTGTTTAGCGGTTATCTACACATACAAGCAATTTAGGGTATATTTGCATGGAATAAAGTTCAAATTTATAATGGATCATGCATCATTACGCTGTTTGCAGAATATCAGGGAGCCTGAGGACATCTAGCCTAATGGGCTCTTAAGCTATAGGCTTACAACTTTGAAATCATCTACCAACCTGGAGCAAAACACCAAAATGCAGATTGCTTATTGAGATTGCCAACCATTACCATTATAGCAGATATTAGTGATATAATGTATGACAAAATTCTTAGCGGCAGATATGACAATGAACTGCCACAAGTTATAAAGGCAATAAATAAAATAATATGAGCCAATACCTTTCAGCAGAATGTAAAGTTGTACAAACAGATTGAAAATTCTATGGTAAACTTTCCACAACCCTCAGCATGGCCTAGCATTATTATAGGCACATATAAGGTAGTCAGACATAGTGGAGTGTGTAAGATATTAAATTGTTGTGGCCTCAGTATTACTGGAAAAGCATGAACTTCAATATTTTTGAAACAATATCCTGCTGCCACCAGTGCCAGATAGAAAAGCTGTTCCACCAGAAGACCTTATACCTGTTAGTAAAACCATATTTTACTTGGCATACAGTTTTCTTTGATGTTGTTGACCCTCTTCCAATGGGAGCTAACTGGTCTAAATATATTATGGTGGCAACTGACTGCTTGACCAGATAGGGTGAAGCACAAGCAATATAGGATTTGGGGGCAGTCATAGCAGCCAAGTTTATAATAAAATGTATTATCCAGCAATATGGCTGCCCTCAGTTAATCCTTATTGATAATAGAACTAACTTCATCTCCCATATCCTTCCCAAGCTAAACAAGCTGATGGCTATCTGCAGGGTTTTGATGACCCTGTATCACCCTGGGTCTAATAGGATGGTCAAGTGAGTTAATGGGACTTTGGTGAATATACTCCAGAAATTGGTAGCAGATTGACCTTCTGACTGGAGTTCCCTCCTATCCAACACCATCTTTGCTTACAATATTAGCTATTATTCTGCTATGGGGGAGAGTTCCTTTCAGTTACTATATAAATGATACCCAGCTCATCTGGCACTGCTCTATGCCTTCATAGAAGATACTGGCAGAATGGATCTGTAACAGATCAGGTAGTACCTGATCTGTACATTGCTATGGATCAGTTAGTACTAGATCCAAATATAAGAAGAAACCTGAATGAGAAGGAATTGGAGTGAGGGAAATTTGATGGACTGAAGCTGAATTGTATCTGAGTCAATATGACATCAGACTTGCAAGCATCTCAGATGATGATTCCATGGGGAATAGAATCTTTGCCCAAAATGTGCAGGATGGTTCAGGAGAGCTTGGCATAGTGGAAAGCCTATTTTATATTTACAAATGCACTTTATATTTGAGAATAAGCTGGCTTGAATAGGCAGTTGAGTCTTCTACAATAAATCCTAAAAACAAATAAAGATTTGTTGGTGGAATCAAAAAAATATTTTATTTCAAAATAGAATAATCAGATTGGAAGACATGGGCTCCAATAACAGGCATGGTGTGGCATTGGTGTGCCACTCGGTATCCTCCTACAGTGTGTGAACAGGGATCTGAGGATATGTGGCAATGGCGGAACTCAGCAGATGGGTTCAGGGATTGGCTCTGGCAGACTGGTCCCTAATAGAGTCAGTAATGTGGCTCTTACTTCCTGATTCCCTTGTGGGATATTGGTGCAAACTTGTTCATTACAGGATCCCTAACATTACTTGACTAACCTAGCTAAAATGGTAATCAATTTGTAAACTGAAGTATACTCCTTCAGCTTAGCTAAAAAGGTCAAAAATTGAACTACCAATCTGGTATAGCATAGCGTGCTAGCTCAGTTTAAAGATGGAGAGCTGGTTCTATTTTATAACCACCACTTTTTCAGTCAGAAGCACAAATTAGCCAGTATCTGAATTGGTCCATTTGTGATTATTGAGAAGACATGTGTCAACACCTATACTATTAAGGACCCTGCAAGCAGTCAGATTCTTAACCAAGTATATGCAAAGTTCCTCCGGGTGTATAAACAATAGGAGACTTATTGTCAAGTGAAGGGGGGTAATATCAAGATTCTGATATGACTGGACAATAAGCCCTAAATAGCCACAACTGATTGGCTAAAATCTGCTGACCCTGATTTACTAGTGTGTGAATATTTGAGCACCTTGGGATAAGGCAGTATTGAGTCAGAATAGATAGTTATTGGATTTCCTTCAATTAGGGTGATAAGCAATATTGACATACAATAAATATTCTGTGGATTGCCTCAAACTAAGGCAATAGTGAATTTAAAAAATAGTAGACTCTGCTGGTACCAATAAAAATTTGGCGGAACTGAATAGTCTAAGAAAAGGGGTCAGTATTGACTGGAGTTGCTGATATATAAGTGAGATGAGAAGATTGGAATATGATGATTGTTAGTAGGAAGTAGAGAGCAGAGCGAAAGAAATCTGCTAAATATTAATTTAAATAAATTAGAGTGGTTGGAGCAGATTGCTTCATATTTTATGGAATTATTTATGGTTTGTTTTGAGGACCAATGATCCTCTCATCATCCATCCATTGTTCAGTAAGTTTGACCCTGTGCGATCCTTATGGCATATCCCAACAATATCACCAAAATTATAACAGTAATAATGAAGCAATGGTGTTTGGCTTGTACCAAACTTAAATGTAATGACAATGTACGATAAACCCTGACCAGTTTAATTAATATAGCAAGTTACATCAAGCTTAAAGTGGCAACCCTAGAGGAGTTAGCCATATTTTGCATCATTTTATGCAGTTAAAAGCGTGCAATTCTTCATACTCGGTCGTATGCTACAAAACAAACTGCTTATAAGATTACTATAGCAGCCCATATCTATGTAAAAGAACAGCTGAAAAAGCCTTAATCAACTTTAAAATATATAGATGCATTTCTCTAAGCCACGAGGTACGGTTGACTACTCAGAGGAGTAACCTCATCAGCTAAGCAAAATATAGATTCCAAGCATCTGATCGGACCGCCCGATACCAGCTTCAGTGAGGCTTGGATGCAGATCGAAACTTTTAGCCGAGCGGCTTGGATAGGCTCCAAAATATTTAATCCTTTTGCCGAAGCTCAGAAACTGGCATGATACCAGGTTGAATATTTCTCAACCATGTGGAGATTTCAGTATTCCAGATTTAAAAACTGGTAGTGAGATATTAGTCCTTCTAGGTGGGTTCGAGGGGCTTTAGTAAGAGCTCATGCTCATGAAAAAGGGCATGGTCTAACCGGGTTATTAAACGTTTTACTTTTACAATTGGAGGAGAGTTAAACCCAAACCAAACTTATGCAATGCGACTTAGTTGGCACGCTAAACCCCAATCCGGTGAGAAATAAAGTGGTTGCAGTTATTGACAGCTGACAAAGTCAAGAGGAGAGGATGTAAAGTTCAATTAGCACACTTCAATTGCACCAGAAATCCATCCAGAGGCATTCTTAAATAACGAAAATGAATCAGATAAGTCAGCTAAGATCTCAGCTGCTAAGGTAGAGGCTTTTGTAGTCAATTTTAATATCTCATTTGTATATCAAAGACTAAAATACAAGGCATAACGATAATATTAAAAAGTGGTAGGCACAAGCGCAAACGTGTAGCTCTATCGGATCAGCCACCACGCTAAAACCGATAGGCCAGTGAAGAAAAGAAACAGAGCGGGGAATTGGAGAAGTTCGGCAACGTGACGGAGCGCGATGTTCGATAGCGTGGGAAGGGAGTCGGTGTCAGCAGGGAAGCATCCTTCTTATAGAAATGATCCAAGAGGTCATCCTTTTCCTGCCAGCGAGTTTGTAGCCAAGTTGAAAAGCGATCCTCATCCCGTGGGAGATCGGCAACTTTGAAGCGGCGGACGTGGACATGAATTTGCCCAGGATTGAGACCCATTACATAGAGAGAAGCGATCGTGTAAGTGTATTGGGGTGTCGCCCCCATGGGAATCCCAGGTATGCCGATAGTAAGATCGTAGATATATTCAACCGTATCGTCTAAAGACTCAACACACTTGAAAAGGCCAAGTGTACGAGGAATTAGAGTATGCTTGTAGATAGGGAACCCTTTGGATTCAGAAAATCTGTAACTTTTCTCTCTAGTTTCAGCCGAGAGGGTTGTTCCCTCGGGGAAGATGAGTAGCCAGAGAGGGGCAGGGCTGGATTTTAACTTGGCCATGTGAGCCAGGAACCTTTTGGCATCCTTGGCCCAGTTACGCTCTAAAAATATAAAATCAAAGAACCACATGCCCCACCCCCAGAGGGGAATCTTCGCAAGCGATTTTTTCAAAATTATCTTGAGATCACCATGCCGTCGAGCCAAATACGCTAGGCACCAATGTAGATCCAATCCGAATAAAGCTGATGGTTGGAAATCGTATCGATTCGGTCAGGAAAATCAAGCTGGAACTTCAGATCGTCAAGAGCGACCTTGCACGAAGGGCTGGAAACAATTGAAGGCTTAGTAAACAGAGGTCCGGGGATGGAGGCGTCCTTGTATAGAACGAACGTGGTGGGTGCAAATAGCTGGTGTAAACTCACCATAGCTACGCCAAAGAGTTCTTGACTATAGCGAAGAATGGCGAGATATTTCTCTTGGCTCACAAGATAAACAGGGGTGACGAACAGCTGAAGCTGACAGGTGGCCATCGATTGAAAAATGAAAACAAAAACAACAAGGGAGACCCTTAAGTAGAAGTATGCTTGCTTCCATAATTCCTTTTCTTCAAGGACTGCGCCGCCGCCTCCTGGAAGAGGAACGTCCCACTGACTGGGGAGAGGCTGCGGATCAAAGTATCGAAACGCTGGTTCTTTACTTTCTGGGTTTGCGTCAGCCTAAAAAATAGCCTCTCAATTACTTTCGAAATCGGATGAAAGATAAACCCAACCCAAAATTAGATGCGTTTAAAAATAACTTACACAAATAAGTAAATTAGCCCTGAAATAGAGGCATTTCTAAAAGGACAAGCCCGTACGTTGTTTTACTATTTCAAGAGTGAAATTTAGTAAAAAGCAAGACTTAGTAACGCAATAGAATAAGCTTCGACATGAACCGGTGTCATTTTCGGGTGAAATTAAAAGTATGGCAACGATTCAAGTTTCACAACTTATGATAAAATTATCTAGGGCTTTAAATGATATTTAAAACAAGGAAAAAAATGTTAGATAAAACTACTGTGGATAAACTTTCGATAAGAAGTCGGTAGTTGTAAACAATTTTATTAAAATGGAAGTTATATTACCATTCGCAATTGAGCTTAGCAAAGCAAGCAGCTTTAAGAGATATCGTTCAGCAAGTTTACAGATTTCAACTTAATTAGGTTTGCCCCATAACTGCATTAACGCTTTATGTGCCGCGCTGGACAACCTTTGGGCATCGATTCGAATCTGATTAAATTGATTCGACCTCAGTTGATTATACGTAATCCAAAAAGTTGACTAAACTCTGATTTATCAATATCTTTAGCTGAAATAGTCTAAAAAGACTGGACGCCGTTTAAAACTCGATAAGAAAATACAAAACTATGAAGTGTAAGCATATTTCCTAGGCGCTTAGAAACTAGTATTCCACTTAAAGTAGTAATAAAAGGGTTACATTACATCCTTTAGATATTAAAATATCGGCCCAAACCTGATATCCATGCATTTTTAATTGCTTTTCTTTAACTCACAACGGAGGATGTGTTAAAATCTTGCGATTGATTTTTAACTACCTTCTAGACTAGCTAGAGGTTTTAAATTTGGTACACTTATGTATCTCCGATTACAATACAATAAATTCATCGAAAAATTCAAGTTTCATAAACAAAATAAAAATTTTTATATGTATTAAGTGAAAATCCAATATATTTTTGATGGTTGTTGGTATATAGTTATGGCTGAGCAGTTAAATATTCAGTTGATTTGATAGTTTCAATGGTTTTGCCAAGCAGTTGGTGGGTTCAGGTTGATTAATAAGTTTGATAGTTTTAGTAAGCGTTAGGGATTGGTTGATTCAATAAGGTAATTGTTTTAGTAAGTTGTTAGTGATTTTTGATTGTTGGTTGCTTTAAAGTACAAAAACGTTTTTCCCAAGCTTTGTTTAGGTTTTTGTTACTTTTATAATGGTTGTCAGACAATTAAAAGTCTGATGTATAGAAAAGAGTGGTTTGGAGGTAAACGCTGAAAAAATTGTCCAAAGGACCCTGGTCAATTCCCGGTGAACCCTCTCAAATTGGGGTAACACTTCTAATAATTTTTGGGCAAACAAAATGAGTTTGGGCAGTCGCTGTCAGACATTTGCCCTCCCAGCTTCAAGAAAAGAATGCTTTGGGTCAAAATAGGATAAAAGGGGGAAATGTTGGTCATTTACAAGTTTGCAATGATGATAAGAGTGTCTCAAGCAATAACAACAATATTATTGGCTAAAAGACCTTAGTCAATTCTTGGTAGAACCTTGCAAATTAGGGTAACACTTTTACAAATACTATATAGGCAATTAGCATGAAGTTGGGAAGTTGATTGCCCTGACCATACAGGGAAACCTGGGGAGCCCATTGGAGGTTTCTCCCCAGGTCATGTCTAGTTAAAAGCCAACACCTAGGTGGGGACCACCTCCTTTTATAGGCACGTTGGGGGTCCCCCAAGGTGTACTAATTTTATCTAATAGGGATTAGCTGAAATATATTAAATTGTTACCCCATGGGTATATCTTGCCTAAAATTAACTCCCCATCCAATGTTCAGACAAAGTGAAGCAAGTTTTCTGATCTCTAATAGCCTAAACTTATATATTTCCTAATTTAGACTATGCTAAGCTATTCTGAACTAACCATTGAATTCCCTTCAACCCTCAATACAGTTTAAATACTGAACAGTCAGATGTCAAGAGAGTTCATTTTTCTTACCCTACACCCACACTAAAAAAACATATAAAACTAGCTTTTTTATTTATTAGTGTTTTTAGCCCTTATATAAATAAATCAATTGTGGAATCCAGTGATAACCAGCACCAGCAAGCAATAATCAGCTGGATTCCCACAGTCAATTGCACCAAATTGTTATCCAAATTTAGGGAGCTCATTGGAGGCTTCTCTCAGGCTACCTCTATTTTGGTACAGCCTACATCACAGAGACCAGCCCCTTTCTATAGGGTCAGAGGGGTCCAAACAAGTGCAAATTTTTTCATTAAATGATTGAGTAAAATATATCAAAACCCTACCTCACAGATCTGAACTGCCTATCATTGCCCTCCATTGGCCATTTCCTGAAGTAAGGCAAGCTTTTTATAATCCAATAGGTCCATCACCCATATTACCTAATTCAGAATCTACTAAGCAATCTGAACTTTGAGCCTTGACACTTTAAATACTAAGTATTGACTTATGAAGAGGGTTTGTTTCTTACCTCCAGTGGGTACTAATAAACTTATAAAAAATCAACTTTCTAGTTTTTAGTGTTTATTTATTTTTGTTATTATCAGTAGTTAATACCCTATTTGTTAGATTTTAGGTAAAAAGCACCAGCGGGAATCTTCCCTGTCAAAAATACAACAAGTGGTGCTCACTACAGGGGGCCCTGTATAACCAAAATCTTGTTAAAATAAAAAATAACAATTATCCTAGAACCAAGGCTAGCTGCTTTAAAGCTACAACTAGCCAGTGCTTTGTCTCACCTCAAAAGGCTTGAACAGCACTCTTTACAATGCCTTTATGCTCCCTCCCCTATTTTCTTAAACCTATGTTCATAGATAAGTTTACGCCTGGTGAGGGCAGTATTGCCTCCTTCCTTTATGTTTATGAATCTGTGATGGAAGTAGTGACTGACCATCAAAAAACCAAAGGTATCCTTCCATGCTTGTAAGTCCTGGGGACCAGACCTTGCAACTGGATAGGGATCAGCACCCCTTCTGGATGAAAAGGGGCCCCAAGGCTCCAGTGGACCCTCTGTCACAGCTGGGCGACCTAGCCCATGTGATAGATGAGCGCTGTGTGACTGCTTTTCCATCCAAAGATATCCCACTCCCACCTCTTCCCCCTCCTCAACCCTGGTAAGTTTGATAGAAGGGGTCTTCAGGGAGATTGCACACATCAGGGGGCATGGAGAGGCCCCTGGGACCACCCACTCCCCAGACAAACCATATCAAAATTTTGGGAAAATGGCAATTCCCCTTATTGGAGCCCAGCTGGCAAATTCCAGACTGGGGGAGCTGGTCTGGACTGGCCTGCTCCAGAAATCAGATTAGGATACAGCTTGGATCTCAAATTAGGGCCTGAACGACTTAGACCATCTGTCCCAACGCTCTGAAATGGATCCAGGGATTTCAGATCGCACAAGTAGTCCAATTGAGGGATTGGCTCAGATTGCAAATGATCCAATCCAAGGACCCTGCCTCCTGGGACAAATCTGGACCACCCAAACCATGTGAACAGGCTGACTCAGGTCACCAGGACCCAGATCAGTAGTATCAACTTGGTTTGGCCCCAAGAATCTGTGAAAATTTGCAAAAGTTTTCTTGGCTTTTTCTGAAATCTAGAGCAGCATTTTAAACCCTCCAAGCCAGCCAACAAAATCCCATTGCCAACCCACAAATGACCAATCCTTCAATACCTCCCCCATGCATTCAGCCCAGTTCTTAAGGCAACTGCCCCAGCTGGGGGGAATGTTGGTTCATTCTCTTTCTTTCCATTTAATAAAAATCTAATTTCCTGCCTAGCTTGACGTGGCCTCCTTCTACCTCTTTAATTTTATAAAAATTCCACCAATCAGTCCAATGAAATGCACCATCACCCAAGTCCTCCTGCCAATGTTTGCTGACTGGGTTATCCAGTTGCTTGATCCCACCACACGTCAGCAGATCATAAACACAATAATCCGCCTTGCCCCCTATGATGAACCCGCTGCTTCATTTATTTTTGTGTCCGTTTGATGGAGACCCTTCCATCCATTTGGTCGCTGAGTCCTCAAAAACTGCTCCCTGACTAGAGCAGCACCTGAGCGCCCCCACCCCACTGCTCATGGACTTGGCTTCCATAGTTGCCTCAGTTGCCACTGGCTTAGCCCACCAGCAGGACCTAGAGAGCCCCCTCCAGGTAAAGCTCAGTCCCAGCCCCTCTCATGGGTCTTACCATACCTCCGCTCACATTTGTAATCACGTGGCAGCCTCTGTGCCATCCCTCGCTGATGTGCAAGCCCCTATCCAAATCTGAAGGCCAGCAACTGCAAACCCTGGAGGAGTCATCCTCCTCTCTGCCTCTCCCGCCCTTGGGGGTTGCCCCCACAAGACTCGCAGTTGCCCCCAATGCAACCATCTGGTTTGCCTTGGAGGCCTTTGGTAAGTTACTGAATTTTTACTTTCCTCACATCTCCCAATTAAACCCCATTTTTATTAGTCACTCGGACTGCTATGCCTTTGGCATTCTGGGGCCTCCAATGGGTGCTTGCACACCCTGACTGGGAGCTCAGTCTAGTTCTTCTTAGCCAAATCCATGACACTGCTTGAGTCAGATAGCTCAGAAGATAATGGTAATTATATGGCCACACTTACCACCTGGGTGGAGGTTAACAAGCGCTGATTGATGAATTTGCTTCTAAGCAGAGTTTACAATGGCAAAAACAGGCCTTTATGTGCCTTAGCCTGCAAGAGGGAGAATTGATCCCTTTGCTTGTTGAGTGATTCTATAGCACAGCTCAACCTCTGTTGCTGTCCAAACTTCTTCCTCTAGATGATGCTATTGCTGCTATCATGGATATCTTGGAGTCTTATCCCTCTTTAGCAATGTATATCTCTGCAGTCAAGCATACCTTCCAAACTGTATTGGATATCAAAGAGGCACTGCTAAAAGTGGATGAATCATTTCCCTAAACTTCTGCAAAGAGCTCTAAAGTGGGATTAACTCTGACCCCCCAACCTCTCCTATGGCTGTATCCCTCTGGAACCCAACTTCTGCAGAGCTGCAGTGACAAGATATTCCTCCACCATGTGAGGATAGCCAGAAAATACTGGTAGTTATGGGGCAGCGCTCACCTCCTGCTTTAGTTCCAAAAGCTCAGCTGGTGAAGCCAATTATCCCTTTGCCTTGTTCTCCTCTTTCCAAGTGGTCTGAAAAGATGGATAAAATATCACATGCATCCAACCCACTGCTTCGATCCCCCTCAGCCTCAACTTAGGCTGCCCCTAGTTCAAAACCTTCAGTCATGGGGCAACCCAAGATGGTCCCTTCTAAGGCAAAAGTCAAATTCATTACACTTCCAACACCTCCCCCTAAAGTTGGTGAAGCTATGATGTTCCCTTCAAAAGTCAAAAGGGTAGATGAGCGCAAAAAAGCCTTCCTCTGAGAGGAGATTAAGCCAGTTTCTCAGCCCCTTCTTAGTAACTTGTTAAGGTGCATTGACAATACCTCTGATGATGAGTCTGAAGGGAGTGATAAAGAAGCAGGCTATTATGTCTTAGGAGCATCAATGAAAGTGCAGATTCCAGATAGGTTGAGGCCTAAAAGAAATGATATAGCCATGATACACTAAGAACCTATCTTTAACAGCTAATGAGGTTTTCAAAGGTGATTAATAACGTTAATGATGCTGACCAGCTTATTGGGAGAGTGATCTGATCTACCTAGAAGGTTCATACCCTCCAATATATTAAAGGTAAATACCCTGCGATGACTCAATGCCTTGCCTCTACTTTCCATCTAAAGGAGGTTCTCGCCCTCCCCCTACTTTTGGTAGCACAATAACTAAGGTAGAGGTTGTCATTAACAATGTGCGCATTCTAGCTATCCTTGATATGTGTACTCCAGTGAACGTAGTCTCTTCAAATCTCATCAATAGAAATAAGTTGGAGCCTGACATGGACTATTCAAAAGATTTTGGAACTGCAGGGCTCAACAACATGCGAGCTATTGAAGCCTACTCTTCTTTACTAATATGAATTGGGAACTTCTTTCTGCCACCGCTGTGGAATTGGAAAATAACGAATACAATCTGCTCATTGGTACATAATTTATGATTGAGTATCATGGAATCATTAATATGAAACAGGAATTTTCTTCCTTCTAAATTATGAAGTTCCCCTTATTTTTACAAATGATGGCCTAAGAAGAAAGAAAATACATGCATAGTTGAGTACCCTTCATCCGCCCTTACCCTTATTTATGCCACGTCAGGAAGAAACACAAAAAAGCTGCCTAATTCCGTGGATGCTTCAGAGGGCAAACCATTATATGAGTCAGAAGAAATAGTCATTAAAGAGGGTGAATATAAAGGTGATAGATACCAATATTACTATGAAAATCCCCCACAACTGCCTCCTGCACTTAACAATCATTGATGGAATAAGTCCTTTAGAACCTCAGGTAATGCCGGGTATCCCAGACCCAGCTTATCAGTGACCAGTCAATCTCCTGTTGGGGAATCTCACCAACAAGGACATGGTCATAAAAAAGCATCAGGAGTTTGGAAGATTCCTGCTGATACCCATTGAGGATGTTAAATAAGTTCACTGTATTGGGCCTATGGCAGATATGGGTCTACCTGCTGATCAATCGTTATGCACTCTGCCCACTGTTCATATCACAGATGATCAAACCCCTGAAGAGCAAAGTTAAGTTCATAGTTTACTGGAGTCCTATAGTGATATTTTCTCTAAATCCTTTACAAACTATGGGCACATGAAAGGTTGAACTCACACTATTAATGTTGAGGATGCTTGTCCCATTTGATCAAAGACCTACCGCAAATACAAAGTTGAGGAGCTACAGATGAGGACGGAACTCAAACAATTATTGGACGCTGGGTTGCTGGTACCCTCACAAAGCCTTTGGTCATCCCTCTTCTACTTATAAAAAGAAAAACGGAGGTCATTGGGTAGTTATGGGCTACCTTAAGGTGAACAACCTCACTAAGAAGGACAGCTACCCTATACCTCAAATCAATGACGCTCTGGCACAACTCTCTGGGTCCAAGTTCTTCCACACCATAGAATTGGCTTTTGGATACTGGCAGATGGACCTTTCTCCATAGGATCAGGAGAAGTGCGCTCTAATCTGTAGTGAGGGCCTTATCCAACCCACTTGGCTACCCCAGTGGTTATGCAATGCACCTGCCACTTTTCAGTGGGCGATGGATCATATTCTCCAGGATCTCAGCTAAGCTGTGTGATTGTCTATCTCAATGATATAACATGTTTCTCCAAGACTTTGAACGAGCACCTCACACTTCTAAAAGAAGTTTTCCAACGTTTGTGGACATCTAACACCAAGCTGAAGCCCTCAAAATGTACTTTCTTTTAAAAGAAGTTGGATTTCCTCAGACACGCTATATTTCAAGATGGGATACAACCCTTTTAAGAGAAGTGAAAGCGATATCTAAGATTCCTGAGCCTAAAACCCTTCACAACATACAGGTATATTTGGGCATGATGGGGTATTACCATCAATTCATCCCAAAATTTTCCCATCCCAGTGAGCCTATGTACGTCTCTCTTGACCAGGGACACTTCATTCCATTGGGGTTCTGAAAAAAAGGCCATGTTTGAGACCCTAGAAATGCTACTGCAAAAAGGTCTATCCTAAGTCATCCTAACTATGGCAAGCCCTTCATGCTGTTCAATGATGCCTCTGATTATGCTGTTGTAGCTATCTTGGCTCAGTTGGATGAAAATGGGATTGATCATCCTGTATATTATTTCAGTAAGATGCTCTCAAGATATGAGCGCAGCTACAGCATAACTGAATAGGAGTACCTTGTCATCTTACTTGCTTTCAAATACTATCAGCCTTTTTTATAAAAGGACTATATTTAAAGTAATTGACAACCATGTATCCTTGAAGTGGTTACAAAATATGAAGGACCCCACAGAGTGGTTGGCTTGTTGGGCTCTTAAGCTTCAGCACTATGATATGACCGTTGAACATCAAGCTGGGATGAGCCATATGAATGTTGATGGATGACGCAGCTGCTATCCTGCACTTTGACAATAGCAAAGCAGAGAGGGCGCATGAAAACCTCATGCCTCCTGATGCATGGACGGATGAAGATGAACCTGTACAAAAGATGCTAGCAGGGCATACCCACAACATTAAGGTGAAAAGTGGGAAGTTATACAAAAAGTAGGAGTAAACTGGTTGCCCTATCTACATTCATCTGAGCAAGTACATGTGTTCATGGAGTAGCACATTATCATGGGCCATGGTGGAGTCCAAAACCTAAAAGTGGTTAAAGAGCAGTATTACTGGGAAGGCATCATGGAGACCATAGCTGAATTCCTTTATGCCTGTCTGATCTTTAAAAAGAAATCCTGCTATAAGACCTGGTATCAGTATCAACTGACTACACCCTAACAACCCTACCACACCATAAGTTTGGATGTGGTAGGTCCTCTCCCTCAAACTACAGATAGCAACCACTATATCTTAGTTGAAATTGATCATTTCACCAAAATGAGTTAAAGCTGTTGCTCTCCCCAAACAGACTGATAAAGCTACGGCCACCTTCTTACACCAATACATCTTCACCTGACATGAGGTGCCCCCAAGTCCTTCTATGTGACAATGGGAAAATTTTACCTCCCAAGTTGTAAATCTCCTTGCCACCTCCTTGGGAACACAACAACTTTTCTTGACCCACTATAACCCACTAAAAAGTGCCGTAGAAAGAGTTAATGGAACCCTGTTCTCTATACTCCGCAAAATGGCTAGCTCCAACCCTCTACACTAGGATCTCTATTTACCCAGTGCCCTCATGGCTTACCAGATTAGCAATCATCTCATCCTCAAGATGTCCTCTTTCTGCATGTTGTATGGACGAGAAACTGGGGTACCAGCCTTACTAGTAAAGAAATTTTCACTGACAGAACTGACCCAGAGCAAGCCATGAAAATTAGCCCAGAACATTATTAAACTACAAGCAGAGGCTATGACTAACTTAGCTAAGACGATCACTAAAGAAGGCCAAGCAGCTAATAAGATATGAGCTCCTCTCCCTTCCTTCCAAGTATCTAACTTGGTGTTGTATTACTACAACTGCATCACAGCTAGAATTGAGAAGCTCGATTCTATCTAGGAAGGCCCATCTGAAGTCACATATAAACGAGGGAGAATTACTCTATTAAGTCCCTTGCTACTGTAATTATAATCGACTGAGTCCACATCCAGTTCTTGCACCCTTATTCTCCCCCTATTACTATTGAAGGGGTAATGTCAGACAATTACAAGTCCAATTATCTAATAAGAGTGTGTAACGGTTGGGTTGAACCAAATGTTACATTTGACTTGATATTCAGATTTCTAAATATTAAGGTGAAACACTATTTTGGGGTTTTGAGGTTCATGCGGGCTTGGCGCTGGGCTGTGCCCCTCCTGAGCTATTCTTCAGGCTCCTTGGGGCACAAAGATGAGTGCGGAGGGGATCCCCAGAAGAACGACCTTAAAAGGTTGGGCCTGCACAATTCTGAACTAAGTTCAAAATTCTTCTCTCTTTCTCGTTTCCTGCCCTCATGTGGGTCTCTCTAGTGGCCTTGGGGCCGCTCTTACCTTGTCTTACCTTGAATCCCATGGTGATACTAATTTTGTATCCTTGACAAAAAAGTTGAGATTTGGCGGTGGACTGATCTGCCAAATGCTCTGGATTTTTCCCGTGTCATTTGCAGTGCCCTATGTTATCAGGATTGAATTTGTCAGCATGTTTATCTTGAAAATAAATAAAAAAAGGCTAATTTCAGGGCCGAATCCTTGCTTACCTGTGTCATCTTTTCTTGTTTTTTTTAGTACTAGATGGTCCCAATCTTTTCTTGTTTTTTAATTTCCCTAATCCAAGGTTGAATTGGTGAGTATGATGAGTCAAAACTATTACCTCAAGGTAACCTCATATTAGACAATCTTTAGGCGTCCATCCTCCAATTCAAAGGCAAGATGGCAGTCAAAAACTAGAACGTTTTCATCCATTACAGAGTGTATCAGTTTTAAATAAGGGCAAAAATAAGAATGAAATTGGCCAATAGACATTGGCCAATTCTTGGTGGAACCCTTTAAATTGGAGCAAGATATTTAATAATAATACTTGGTCAAACAGCATGTGTTCAGGTAAGCAAATTTCACCAACTATGCGGTGAAATAAAGAGAGTCCCTCAGAGGTTCCTCCACAGCCCACTTCTAGTTTATCTTAAGCACCTAAGCGGGGACCACCTCCTTTTATATGCTTAGCAAGGGTCTCCTAAAATACAACTATTTTATCTCATGGTGATTGGTTAGATTATCAATTCATTACCTAACAGGTTTGCCTTGACTACAATTGACCCTCCATCACCATTTTCACAAAGCAAGGTGAGTTAAAAAGCTTTGATAGGTTGACAACCTATATTTCCTAGATAGGGTTGAAGTTAATATTAAATTTATGTCTATCTTGGTCTGAGCGAAGTGAATTAAATACTAAGCAGTAGATCATTTCAGGGTTCTCTTTTTACCCTGTTGCTGCTTTTTATGAACTGCGTTAAAAACCACCCCTTTAGTTTTATTAGTACTTTGTTTTTATTATAATCGGTGCTGAACTGTCATGGTGAATGACTTGATAGTGGGAACCAACCCCAAGAATAAGGCTGGGTGACAGGAGGCCCAGAAGGTGAAACTTCAGGCTCTTCCTGAACTTAAGCACACATTAAACCAACGCTGTGTACAAGCCAAATATGCCCAGTTTGATACTAGTGAGGTGCAAAACGCCCAGCCCCTTGTGTCAGCCCGGGCATTAAAACAGACAATCTACATAACAAACAAAGACAGTTTGATTTGGTTAATTGGGGAATGGGGTTTTGAAATTTGTTCAAGTTACAAAATTATGCATTTGGGTAGGGTAAAAATTCAATTGATTACACGAGTGATGACAGTTTCAGTGTATTCTACCAATTTGGATGGAAGCGTTTGCTGTTGGTGAATCATTGCTTAGGACTGCTTCGTCAGACCCATAATTACCCTGACTCAGTTTAAATATGTTTTTTACAACCAACAATCCTTGTTGGTCAACTTTTCACAAATAAATTACCCGTTTTTTACCTTTTCTTATGGTTCTTTGGGCGAACTTGTTTGTGGACCTCTTCGAGGAGGTCTCCAACTATGTTGGCCACTACATACTATCCCAATTTATGAAAGTTTCAGGGTGCTCCCTTGGGCCGCTCAAGTCCCTTCCAAATCGAGGCACCCAAGCCTCCTGGAACCAATCTACACTTGATTATGGACTCCCCTCTGGGGTCCACTCAAGTTGTGTTGTTTCTCGCTTACCTGGTACTGTATACCGCACTCTACACCCTTGCCTTGGGTCCCTTTTGTATAGGCACTATTCGAGGTGACTTGTTTTCCATTCTCTTAATGGCTAGTTCCCTAGCAGTGTGGGTTTACATCCCACACCACTTTTCTGGGAACGAGAGAGCTCCAGACACTCTCTTGACATTAGTTGACCAATCATTTTGTTATACATGCAGCAGAACTATCCGTGTAGGACTTTCATTATGTGTAAACTGGGTGCGCTGGCCATTTGTCACCACCATGATGGTGCTCACCACAATTTTCTTGTTTAGTTTTGTTTTGGTGCATCTCAGCGTTATTCCTATAATTACCAATTGGGAAGTGCCCACCCTTCCTGCTCATACCTGGTGGTCTTGGACTTTTCGTGATCCTGTTGTCATGACTCCCCACCTTTCTCCCAAGATTTACTCAGAAATTCAACAGGCCTTGACTACCCTTGATCCAAAAACTTCCATAAAAAATAAAAACTTATCTGGTTCCCGTCCACTTTTATGGGGAGTAGATTTTTATATCAGCTTTCTCCAGAAGCGGCCAACTGGGTTTTTGCCATATTCTGTGAACATCTGCTCTTGTGGCGTTCTGTGGAGGGCTTAAAGCATGTCTAGGAGCAATGCCATCCTGATGGAGCATCCATCCATTCCTTCTATGAGTTCTTTTTGTTGTGTCAAGCATGTCAGCTGGTGAAATTATATTTGAATGAATTTTGTGAAAAAGCCCAGGCCTTACCTTTGCCTAATGTTGTGAAAATGTCGTTTCTCTGATCCACCTTGGACCTCTACATGCAATTCTCCCCAATTTCGCTGTTGCCCCCTTCCAACTTCAATCATCTGATTGAAGTCCTTTGGGGTGGTTTCCCCACCCCAACCCAGAAGGGGCAAGGTAATTTGGCCATCATGGTTTCACCTGGGTCAGCCCCTATAAATATAGGAACCAAAAAGTTGCGCGCATCTCTCACAATGATGGAATCTTATCCCTCTAAACTTTCAAATTCTGCGGAATTTGAAGCTGAACAGGGTTCTAGCCCCAAGTTCAAAATAAAGTTGTTGGCCAATTCCACCGCAATGATGTCACCCATGGTTGCCCCTATAAATACTGTGTCCTCAACTAGTGATATTTCCTTGAATCATGAGGAGCTTCCCACAATTTTCCTCCCCATCTCAGTGGAAATCAAGGGCCTAGGAGAGTCCAGACCTGAATTTAACCAAAAACGGGACCCTGTTAACAGTTTTTCTTCCCACTGCATTTCCAGGGTACATGCTGATACATTGGTTATAGGCTTGGGGGTGATGGTCCTGGATAATGATGCACACCAAACCATTGGAGAAGGTGTGGGTTCTCTGGAGCCTGAAAACGCATTCTATAACGTGAATGATATATCACAAAATGAGCCGTTTATTAATTCATATAGCCTGGACGAGGACCCTATTCCAGTATATCAGATTACACCTGAGAACCCTCATTTGACCCTTACCACGATCTGGGGCACTCAGGAGGCTGAAAAAGAGATTCACTTTATTTATGATAATGTATATGCACCTGCAGAAGGTGTGGTGGGATATATGGCCTCAGTAGTAATAGTGGCCAACTATTCCTCCCCTTTTATGATTCCAAAGCATACCCTGAAGGCTTGCTCAAGCCAGAGGAAAAATTTTCAGGTGAGGTGGTGGCGTTTTCTGCTTTGAATAAATCCCATTATGAATACTTTTTATTGACCGCTGCCCTTACATCCTCTTTGGGGAAGTTCAGCACAACTATTTTAGTGGATACCGGTGCCTCTAATAATTTTATTGACCAAAACCTTGCTGACTACCTTGAGTTGAGTTATGCACCAGGTGGTATGGTTAGAGGCAGGGCTTCTCAAGGTATCTCCACGCTGAACGTCGTAGGGTTAGTGGACTACCAGGTGGGCTCCTATCTTCTGTCTGACCACTTTCAAGCTATCAAAAACCTCTTGTACCCCATTATTTTTAGTGTATAGTGGTGGCGAAAGTTTGACGTCAGAACCAACTTGAAAGACAATACCCTATCACTAACAGTAAAGAATGGTCGCACAAAAGTTGTTCCTTTGTCTGAGGCTGACGCTCAGGGCGACTTGTCCAATTGTCCTAATATTCACACTCTTAATCTTGCCCCTTTGCTGAAGCCCTCAGTGGAAGTTCCTTTACCTCCCTGTTTGGAGGGGTTGGAATCTTCTTTTGATGCAGCTTCAGCTAATGCACTACATGATCATTCCAAGTTCAATTGTGAGTTTAAGTTCACTGTGGATCTGATGTGTATATCTTCCCCCATTTACCCATTGATTGTATGGGAGGAAGAGGCTTTAGATGTGTGGGTGAAGGAGCAGTTAGCAAAAGGTGAAATCTTTCAGCGTACCTCCCTTGTCTGCTCCCCGCTTCTCTTTGTGGAGAAGGACGATGGAACTTTATGCCCTTGTATAGATTATGGGAATTTAAACAATGTCACTGTACCAGACCTCCATCCTATTCTTTTAGCTTCACAGATTGCGCGCTATGTGGAGAAGGCGAAGGTCTTCTCCAATCTGGATTGCCTCAATGCATTTAATCAGATCTGGATAAAGAAGGGACAGGAGTGGGTTAACCACATTTCATACCAGAAAAGGAATTTTACAGTTTTTGAGTCATGCCCTTTGGGCTTAAGGATGCCCCTGCCATCTTTCAATGCCGCATTGATGTTGCGTTGGGGGACTTGTTGGGGGTATACGCGGTTTCCTACATGGATGATAACCTAGTACTTTCCCCTGATCATGAGTCACATGCAGTACACCTTCAGCAAGTGGTGGAGAGATTAAGGGCAGCCCGCCTTACATTAAAGATCAGTAAATGTGAGTTTTCAAGTCCCAGTTCACTTTTCTGGGCAACGTCATGTTTGAACAAGGACATATAATAACTCCAGACAAGAAGAAGGCTTTTCATGAGTGGCCCACCCCCACTTCAGTAAAGGAATTGAGGAGTTTTTTGGGGATGTGTACGTTCCTCAAGAAGTTCACACCAAATCTTTATGAGGTGGCAGCGCCCTTGTATAGGGCTAGTGGTGCAAAGGTGTTTCAGTAGTCCCCCGTTTTGGAGGATGCTTTCCAAGCAGTGAAGCGCACCCTGTTGTCCACGTTCATCCTTTGCCATGTTGACCTACAAAAGAGTTCACTTTGTCTATTGATGCCTCCAACTTCACCATAGCGGCTGCCTTGTTACAAGTAGGCGAAGATGGGATAGAGCATCTGGTGGGATATTTTTTAGGAAAATGTCTCTGCCTGAACTAAATTATGCCATTTACGACAAAGAGTTACTAGCAGTGGTAGATGCGCTGACTTATTGGAGTCACCACTTGCATGGCTCCTCCCAACCTTTCTGTGTACATATAGATCACCATGCCTTGCTGTACTACCGCTATCCTCATGTACTAACACCACAGCAGACCCATTAGCATGAGACTCTTACCCAATTTGCATTTTCTTATGAGTTCACCAAGGGCAAGGAGAATGGGTTGGCAGATGCTTTGAGCCATAACTCTTCATTAGCTCCCAATCTAAAGGAGGTAGAAGATTTCAACACCCATTTGATGATTCCACCAGGTAGATTCTATCTCAACTTCTGATCCCACGGCCAACACGCCAGCGCTTGCACCTCTGGAAAATGAAGAGGAATACAGTATGTTCAGAAAGGTAGTTCTTTCTTCAGCCGTTATCAGCTAAATATACTATGGTCCTTGCTAAGAGCGCGCTGAATCATGAGGATATAACCAGAGGTTATTATGTAAAGTATGAGATGGTGTGGTTTCAGGGGCGCCTATGGGTTCCTGCTGGACCACTGCGCCTGGAAATCATTTGGGACCATCATGATGGAATCACCATTGGTCATCCTGGGAAAACAAAAACCTTGGAGTTATTATGACGCACCTACAATTGGAAGGGCTTGCCTGCTCAGGTGGGACGGTATTGTAAAGAGTGCTAGATCTGCAATCAAATAAAACTGAATTGCCAGCCTTTAGCGAGTTTTTTGGTACCAGTACAAAAAGTGGAAGGACCCTTGTAAAAACCGCGGGGTTTCTACTGGTGCACAGGTTCACTTAACTACTGACTTCTGGGAATAAACACTAATTTGCTAATTGTATAAAATATTTAGCCTAGTTGAGTTTGGATAAATGGGTAACTTTGGCCCTACTCTGGTAATATAAAGGTTCAAGTGACTTTGGCCTCACTCTGGCAATATATAAGGATTCAAGTGACTTCAGCCTCACTCTGGCGTTGACACTTAGACAGGAAGTACTTCTTCACAACTTTACTTTGAAGTAAACAATCAACAATTGAAAACAATAAAGTATTCACAGTACTAAGGTGTTTATTATTATTAAAGTAAAGGGAATATTTATAGGGTAAAATGATGGAGGACATGTGTTAGGGGTATTTGTGATAACCATGAGGTTCTTGGCATGCCTAGCTGACAGAAAAGAGATATCCACAAGGTTCTCAGCATGCTTAGCCAATGAAAAGGGATATTGGTTTAATTTCGGTAAATATTCTAGCTGATATTCACAAGGAATAGCGTAATTAAATTGCTATTCATATCAGCCCACATGTCAGCTACCAAACCCAACAATTCCGCATGAGTAATTACCCATTTTGAGTCAATTTAATCATCCTTAAATTGTCAGCAACAATCCCCAACAGAATTGTAACTATAATTTTCACTGGATATGATCCTATGAGAATTATGATTAACCATTTAATCAGTGATTATTGCCAATGAGATGGAATAATTAATCAACGTCTCAAAGCTTAATCAATAAGCTAAATTAAATTAATGAACCAATTATCTTAAATTAATTGAAGCTTAGATAATTTGCAAGCTGAATAATGTGGTCAAATAAATTCCCTCAACCCTGGACCTCTCTATCAGTGGATTTCATTGTGGAATTACCCATTTCTGATGGTTATGATGCCATCATGGTGGTGGTGGACCGTTTTACAAAGTTTGCCCACTTTATTCCTTGCAGAACGACAATATCCACTGCTGAGATGGCCAGGCTCTTCATCACACATGTATTTGCGCTTCATGGGGTTCCCCAAGAAATCATTAGTGACTGGGGACCCCAGTTCACCTCTGTCTTTTAGGAAAGTTTAGTAGGACTCTTCAGATTCACCCCTTCCATTCAACTGCCTATCACCCCCAATCAGATGAGCAGACCAAATGAGTGAACCAGTGCTTGGAACAGTTTCTGCGGTGTTACACTGTCAAAAATAATTCAGATTGGGTTTCTCACCTTTCCATGGCCCAATTTAGCTACAACAACACTTTGCATTCTTCAACTGGTTGTTCCCCTTTTCACCAACTATGGTTAACCCCGCCTTTAACATGGAGATCAGCTGTGTATTCAAAGTTGAAGTGATGATGTACTTTTCCAAGATTATTAAGAAGGTCCACCAGGTGGTTTCTATGAGTTTGGAGTTGGCAATGCAAGTATATAAGGAAGAACGCCAATGGTAAGCGATGAGTGGGTCTAGTGTACAAGGAAGGGGATCTCATGATGCTTGATGCTCATAACATCCCTATCAAGCAGCCATGGAAAAAGCTGGGGCCTTAGAGAATTAGTCCTTACCGCATTGTTAAAAAGGTAGGCTCATGCTTCATACTAGTTGAATCTTTCCTCTTCGTTTCAGATCTTCTCTGTCTTTCATGAGAGCAAATTGACGTTGTTTGAGGGCCCCCCACCTAAGACTCCTGAGGCTTATCTCATGGATGGGCACCATAGTGGGAATTGGAGAAAATAGTAGCCTCCCATCATGTTAAAAGAAGACTTGAGTACTTGGTGTCCTTGAAGGGTTTTGATGCTGCAGAGAACAGTTGGGTACCAGCACGCAGCTGTGTGCACGCCCAAGAGCTGATTAAAGCTTTCCATAATCGTTTTCCTGAGGCTTCAGGATCAAAGTATAAGCTAGCCGTCGCTGCTATGAGGTTGGCTCCCGCACATGAAACCCTTTTGCTTTCCGAATGCCCCTGGAGGGGTGGAACCCAAGAAAGGGGAGAAAGTAATGTCATGGTTAATTGACTTGATAGTAGGCACCAACCCCAAGGATAAGGCTTGGCGGCAGGAGGCCCAGAAGGGAAACTTCGGGCCCTCCCTGATATCAAGCCCACCTTAGATCAACGCTGGGTACAAGCCAAATATGCCCATGTTGGTACTAGTGAGGTGCAAAACGCCCAGCCCCCTTGTGTCAGCCCAGGCGTTAAAACGGACAATCTACATAACAAACAAAGTTCAATTTGGTTAATTGGAGAATGGGGTTTTGAAATTTGTTCAAGTTACAAAATTATGCATTTGGGTAGGGTAAAAATTCAATTGATTACACGAGTGATGACAGTTTCAGTGTATTCTACCAATTTGGATGGAAGCGTTTGCCTGTTGGTGAATCAATGCTTAGGACTGCTTCGTCAGACCTAGAATTACCCTGACAATGTTTAAATATGGTTTTTGTGACCAACATTTTTTGATGGTCAACTTTTCACAATAATTTCCGGTTTTTTACGTTTTATTTATGGTTCCTTGGGTGAATCTGGGTGTGGACCTCTTCAAGGAGTCTCCAACTACATTGGCCACTACATTCTATCACAAATAACAAAAGTTTCAGATGCACCTTTGGGCTACTCAGGTCATCTCCAGATTGGCACCTAAGCCTCTTAGCACTAGTTTACACTTAAAATATGGATTCTCCTTTGGGGTCCACACAAGTTTTATTGTTTCTGGCTTACCTGATATCGTATACCGCGCTTTACACCCTTGCATTGGGTCTCTTCTGTACTGGCACCTTTTGTGGCGCCTTTTTTTCTATTCTCTTAATGGCTAGTTCCCTGGCGGTGTGGGTTTGCATCCTTCACCACCTCTCAGGGAATGAGAGAGTTACAGACACTCTCTTGACAAAATCCTCAAAATGTCTTTCTTCTACATGTTATATGGTTAGGAACCATGTAAGGAGAGTGTCTATAACTCTCTTGTTTCCAGCGAGGTGGTGCATGGTGCACTGAGCCAACGCAAGGAAACTAGTAATTAATAATACAGCTGCTAGTGCCCATCAGAGGGTACTGGAGCAAAAACAGCCTAAACAAAGAAATGCTAGAATTAACCAGCCAAAAGTGTCATGTTGCGCATGGAGAGAAGGGGTAAATGACCCAGTTTGGAGTGTACCTGGGTGAACCAATGGTGGGTGAGATGAGAATCAGATTGTGTTTACAATGGCAAGGTTAACGGAGTGCAAGACCTCCTCAAAGAGGTTTGCGCATAGGATCATTAGAAAAAGCATAAATTAAAATGACAAAATGGGGACAAGGTTTATTTGGGAAGTCAACCAACAAGGAATGTTGGTTGGGGAAAACACATTTAAGCATTGATGGGAGAATATGGGGTTTGATGCAGTGGACCCAAGCTTTGACCCATCAATAGGGCAACGCTTCCATCCAAATTAGTTAAATAAGCTGAAACTGACTTCACTCGAGTGATCAATTGAAGTTGGATTTGACCCAAACGCGTTGTTTCATAAATGGAACAGGTTTCAAAACCTCATTCCTTGATGAACTGAATGAAACTGTCCACATTAATTTGGTAAACCATCCATTTTAATGCATGGGACAATGTGAGGGGCTGGGCATATTTTTCCCATACCTGGCGTTGGGCTAGGGTGTGCCTCAGGTCAGGGTGGGCCTGTAGCTTCACCTTCTGGGCCTCCTGGCACCCAGCCTTATCTTTGGGGTTGGTCCCCTCTATGATGTCATGTGCACATGACAAACCAGGGGTACCAGCCTGCTAGCAAAAGACATCTTCTCTAGTAGGACAGATGATCCTGACAAAGCCCTGAAAAGATTGTTACAACGCATTATCCAGCTGCAGTCTGATGCCATGACTAACTTAGCTAAGACGATCACTAAAGAAGGCAAGCAGCTAATAAGATATGAGCTCCTCTCTCTTCTTTTCAAGTGTTGGACTTGGTGTTGTATTACCACAACCATATCACTCCAAGAAGTGAGAAGCTTGGGTCTATTTGGGAAGGTCCTTTTGTAGTCACTTATAAGTGAGGGGAGGAGTACTCTGTTAAGTCCCTTGCTACTGAAGTTATAATCAACCAAGTCCATGGACAGTTCTTGCACCCTTATTCTCCCCCTAACACGCTTAAAGGGGGTAATGTCAGACAATTACAATTCCAATTATTTAATAAGAGTGTATCAGTTTTAAGTAAGGACAATAATAAGGATGAAATTGGTTAAAAGACCTTGGCCAATTCTTGGTGGAACCCTTTGAATTGGGGCAAAATATTTACTAATAATACTTGGTCAAACAGCATGTGTTCAGATAAGCAAATTTCACCAACTATGCGGTGAAATAAAGAGAGTCCTTCAGAGGTTCCTCCACAGCCCACTTCTAGTTTATCTCAAGCACCTAAGCGGGGACCACCCCCTTTTATATGCTTAGCAAGGGTCTCCTAAGGTATAACTATTTCCTTTTATGGTGATTGGATAAATTATATCAAATCATTACCTCACAGGTTTGCCTTGACTACAATTGACCCTCCATCACCGTTTCCATAAAGCAAGGTGTGTTAAAAAGCTTTGATAGGTTGACAACCCATATTTCCTAAATAGGATCAAAGTTAGTATCAAATCTATGCCTATCTTGGTCTGAGCCAAGTGAATTTAAATACTAAGCAGTAGATCATAATAGGGTTCTCTTTTTACCCTATTGCTGCTTTTAATAAACTATATTAAAAACCACCCCTTTGGTTTTATCAGTACTTTGTTTTTATTATAAGTGGTGCAGAACTCCCTCAATTCAATTGTTGGAAATTAGCCAATCAAAGCAGCAGCAAACATATTCCATGCCTAAAATCCAACACCTCCATTGGCTGTTTCCTGAAGTAAGGCAAGTTTAAAATGATCCAATTGGTCCATCACACATATTAATTAATTCAGAATTTACTAAGCAATCTGAACTTTGAGCCTTGACACTTTAAATACTAAGTATTGACTTATGAAGAGGGTTTGTTTCTTACCTCCTGCAGTACTAATAAACATTTAAAAAATCAACTTTCTAGATTTTAGTGTTTATTTATTTTAATTATTATCAGTGGTTTCGATTCTCAATTTATTGGATTTAAAGTAAAAAAGCATCAGCAAGCATCTTCCCTGTCAAAAATACAACAATGGAGATGGCCGCCCATAAGTTTAAGAAGTTATTAAATTTTTCATATCAACCCTAAATAAAAAATACTTATCAAATCAAATAATATACCACCAAACATTTGGCCAGACCTCAAACGAGCTTATCAATTTGACCAAAAATCACCCAATTGGCCAAAATCAGCTTAATTTATCAATAACCAAAACCTAAAAATGGATATAAGTGACAAGAAAAAGTTTTGTTAATTTAAAACTGTATTTTAATAAGAAAAAAAAAGTTACTATTTAACTACTCTGTATAGTAAACTTTGAATAAAAAGTTGTTTAATATTTTGTAATCATATGAGAAGTTTCAATATATAATGTTATCTCTGAAAATCCAAACTAACCTACTGATTTTTTCATGCAATATATAATAACAATTTAACTAAAGTATGACTAAATAGTAGAAAATAAAATAAATAAAATAATTTTTTAAGTACTTGCTTTTTTAAAGAAAAAAATAATAAGAAGTTAAAAGGGTAAAATATAAAGTAAAAACACACAAATTAACCAAAAAGAATTATACTAAAAAGGTTAATAATTTCTTTGTCAATTAATTGTTTAATTTTTTTATCCATGTATGACTGCAAGAAAAGTAAGGTTTGTGTACTTATATACAATCTTACATACACTCATACAAAGTATGTAAATACATATAATATATTATATATATAATACTTTAAATTCTATTTGAGGTAGGCTGACCTGGGGATGATACCGCACTGATGAGGGGAAGTGAAGAAAATGGGAAAGGGGATAAAACCCAGAAAACCTCCTTGCACAGTGTATGATAGGCCAGAAATTCCATGGACTGCCTTTGCTATTTGCTATCTCAGTTTGTTGCATTGGTGTGCAAAACCAACACAGTCATAATTGTCTCCTACCCAAAGTTCCTGTGTATGGGAATTGAACTCAGGGAGGCAGTGGTAGAGGGTCCATATTCTACCACTGGGGTATCCTCCCCTATATATATATATAATACTATAAATATAATTTAATATATAGTATATATACAATATATATATATTATATAAGTATATAATATATATTTTAAGTATTTATATATATACTTATAATATAATATATAATATAAAAGGATGTATAATTATGTATGATTGTATATAAATGTACATGCTTTCTTTTCTTGTGGTTTAGTTGTACATAAATAAAAAATTTTAAAGTAATTATTTGACAAAGAAATTATTCTTTACTTTTTAGTGTGACTTTTTTGGTTGATTTGTGTTTTTACTTTATATTTTTTACTTTATAACTTTTTATTATTCTCTCTCTCTCTTTTTAAAAAATATTTTATTTATTTTATTTATTATAATTAATGATTAACTTTCAATTTGGAATAATCCATGAAGCTTTAAAGTCGATCGTTAGGCCATCAAGTTTAAGGTTCGGCAAACCCAATTTTAACTTTAATCCAGTTGGATACCAAACTCAAAATTTGTCGCAGGTAATAAAATTTGTACATTTGGTCAAACAACTTGATAGTCCGATTAAAAATACATCCAACGGGTTGTCGCGGTGGGCCATGTTAGATTCCATTGTACCATTTCATAGCGGGATTAAAAAGTTGAGACCCGATCTATCTGTATAATGACAACGCATGGTTGGTTAAGATGAGTAAACTGGGATTTTAATAAAGGTTCCAAATTGTATGAAACTTCATGACGACCGGTACTATGCGCACCGTTATTTTTCTGTATTTCGAGACTTTTAAGGGTTTACTATTCCTTATATGCGGAATATGAACTACTCGGCTTAGGCAGTAAAATTCTCAGGTTTATCAAATATAGCACTGAAGTAAAGGTAGAATAATGTGATGCGATAAAAAGCATAAACTGTTATAACTTGGTGCTAAAAAAATAAGATGGTGTCTTATTTCAAATCCTTTAAGAGCAATTGAAACTGCCAATCTATAAAAAATGAATTTTAAACTGGGAATGGTTTGGGCGACGTGCATAGAATAACCTGTGTACACTATTGTAGCATCGGTTAAAAGGATTGATCATTTTATCAGTTAAAGGGGAAAGATGGACTTGCAAGGTTAGATGCAGTGAAGTATATTTTTACTCTATACTTTTTTTAGTACTAGATGGTTACTCTATATCTTAATTATAGCTCGTTATAAATTAAACAGATGGTTATTGAAGCCTTATCAAATTTTTCGAACCCAGTCAGCTTTTGTTGGCAAAATGGTGAATTGATTTACTTATGCTATCAATCAAAAACACCATCTAACTCAACCTGGAAATATTACAATCCACATGCTACTTTTAAAACGTTTTGCATTGGGTAGATTTATAATGGGCTGTATTTTTTAATTAAGCTTTGGAATAATGCCGAGTTGGTATTCGATCGCGCCGTGAAAGTAAACTTGATCAAATTAACGATCTGATGTGCTGATAGGATGAAAAAGGTATCAAAGACTAGTTTAACGCTTAAGAGGAGGGTAGAATCGAGTAGGGTACATACATGCCTTTTAGATGGATAGCCTCCAATAGGCAGATGGCTAATTTAACAAAGTCCTCCTCGGTGTTAAAGATTTGGGCCGAGATGCGCGTCCACCACGTATTTTGAAATCGGAAGATTTTGGTGCGGATCTTGTGAGCTTCCCATAGAAACCGAATCAATTCCAACGAGACATCCTTCTCAGTACAGGCCACGGGAATTGCCACATTGGCCATAAATCCCACCTGCGTCTTATCGCCCAGGAGTTGGGTGCCCAGGATGCGAGCTGCTCGGTGGCCACCATTCCAGGCTAAGGAGTGGCAGTAGTTGCGGATGGCGGAGTCGCCTAGCGATTGGCGGAAGCGGAGTGCATCGGGGGCGCACAACCACAGGCTAAAGTCGGCGGTGCCGGGCCAGGAAAATGCACGTTTGAAATCAGGAGCAACGTAACCTGTGGAGATCATTGGGAGATAAAGCATATTTTGATGTTCTTTGCGGACATACATGATTGCTACTGGGCGATAAGTGAAACCCCATTTGTGCAAATTGGTGACAAAGAAGTCAACGCAGCTGTTTCCAAGCCGAAGCGGCACCTGGCCAAAGCAGTGCGCGCCATCTACAATCACCAATGCCCCATGGCGCTTTAAACGCTTTGAAATCTCCTCAAATGGAAGGATGAGGGCAGGAGATGATGAGATGGCTTCAATTAGGGCGCATCTAAGATTCAGGTTCCTCAGTTCAAGCTCCATTAACGCTCCATCTAAACGCTTCAACAGCTGGCTATTTGACTCAGCAACATGCTTAAACTCAACCAATTCGATACCATACTCTTCAATAAGGAAGTCCAAAAGCACCCTTACTGTTGAGTACGCGGAATCAAATACCAACATCATATCGCCACGCTGCAGCTTTAAGCTCCGGGTGATGGTGCTAAGCCCCATGGTGAGGTTATTGACAAACACCACATCACTGTGAGGCGCGCCCAAATAATTGGCAAGAGGTACGAGCGCCTTCTCTATCTCCTCATCAAAGGTGTCCATCAGGAAACGGTCGGGCACCAATTCGATGCGGTCCATCCACTTCAACCTTGCCGCACGTACCTCAAGAGGAACCACACCAAACCCTGCGCTGTTGAGGTAAGTTACGCCATGCTCCAGTTGGAACTGATTCAGCATAGCGGATCCAAACGCTTCCCCTCTCAAACTTGAGTTAGTCATTACTCCAAACTGACGCTAATCAGTCAATTTATAGGTGCGCCGAGTTCCACATTTATCAAACTCGGTATCAAAGCGTAAGTCAGCAATCGCTTCAACTTATAGCTTAACCTATTTTTTATTGAAATTGCTAATTGGCCCAAGCTAAAACCTCAGATTAATTAAATCTTATCAAGCAAATTTTATCTGAGCATCACTTTACTCGTCATAAACAACTTATACAAACAATGATTGGGTGGTCATCTTTACATCTTAATTTTAAATTAAAGAACTCGGCGAATAATTTCTTAGCCACACTACACTTCTACCAAAATACGTGATCCACTCGATAGACTTTGGGTTGAGGCTTAAACCACCAGTGTTGACTGATCGACCATGAATTAGTCAAAGCTATTATCAATCAAACCATCAACTTACAAGTTTACCTGTAGTGGCACTTGGCATCTAAACGTATTGAATCAACAATCTGATATTATAATAGTAGTGATTGATTGACAATTAGTCCTATGGACATATAACTAAAAGCCTTGCTGTCACTAATTCAACCAAAATTACTTTATATATAGATCAGGTGATACTTCATCTCTGTTGACATTACAATATCCATGACCTACACTGGCACCTGCTTGTAATGTCCATATAATACTTCATGAAAATTATACCACTTTTACAAAAAAAGTCTAAAATCCTTAAATTGATCTAGGGCTGGTATAATAGTGCTTTCTGATATAATAAGACTTCACTGCCACTCAGGATGGGTTACCACCCACACTGTTGTGATTCTGATATGACTGGGTGATAAGCCCTAAGTTGTTATGGCAGAATGATCAAGATTGGCCAAATTGAGTAGTACAAAATATTGATGAGATCACCTCAACCTAAGGTGATAGGGTGATATTGAGCTTCAAACAGATGTTTAGTGGATCACCTCCAAATCAGGTGATAAGGTGATGCCAATGTACAATGAATAATTGGTAAATTGCCTTGAACTAAG
The DNA here is from genome assembly GCA_022478985.1 of Massospora cicadina. NCBI lineage: Eukaryota > Fungi > Entomophthoromycota > Entomophthoromycetes > Entomophthorales > Entomophthoraceae > Massospora > Massospora cicadina. The sequence goes on from JAKSZP010011933.1 coordinate 162,056, forward strand.
GTGATCATGAATTTAATACATAGTAACCTCTTCCAGAACCAATGGGAATACAATGGAATTAATAGATTAAGCAAAATGGTCAGTATCAACTGAAGTTGCTGAGATATAAGTGCGACAAGTAGATTGGAAGAGGAGGATTGCTAGTTAAAGAATGCAAGTGGAACAGGGAGTATCCACTGAAATAGTATATTAAATAAAATAGTGTTGTGGCAATTGCTTCACAATTTATTAAATTTATTATATTTTCTCAAGGGTGACAACCTTCATATTGTTGGCCCTATTGCTCAGTGGGCTTAACCCTGTGCAAAACCCCCTCAGTGTATCTCCACTATACCACCAAAATTATATTAGTGGTGCTCACTACAGGGGGCCCATTGATCAATTACAAATAGCTAAAGATTCTCTAAGCTGCTGGCCATGTTGCATCAGGCTTGCTTTGATAGGGGATCTTCATGACATGCTGCACCAGTTGAATATGCAGAACTCAAACTTTCCTTGGACACTGTGCTCAAAGGGAAGGATGAGCTTCTTCAAGAGGGTTGTATGATAAGCTGCCTCTATTCAATTGTGATGGGAATATCATGGTTCTTTAAGTGATTTGAGTTTGTGATGAAAGGAGCCTCAGACTGGTGAAAAGTGAAACTGTTAATATCCACCCTGGATGTTGAAAGTTCTGACCAAGTCACCTGTTATCTTCCAAACAGTTCTTTTACATACCAGAAAGTGAAGGATACTGTGCAGTGGTTGTTTGGAGGAACCATAAAGATGTCATAGTAAAAAGCTGAGTTTTTGACCATCAGGTTTCAGCATAATGAGACCCTCACCATGTTTGCTGATTGATTTATGGCAGAAGCCCACATGTTAATCAGAGCAGGGACTTTATCTGAGTCTCATGTGTACATCACAATGACCTGCAGTAAAGCCATGCCATGAGCTTTATAATGTCATGACTCCAATGTTGGATGATGATGTGCCCCTGCTTAAAATTGTTCAGTTTTTGCGCCATCTATCCATAACCTTCCCTCAACCCAATATAGAGTGGAAATATACCATTGCTGTTGCTGGACCTTCTTATCCAGAGAAATTTTTCTGTTCAGGTCAGATTCCACCGAGTTACCCCCAGCAGTTCAACTTCCACCCTGTACCTGCTTATTGTCAACACCCCAACTACCAACTTAGGAAAATTATGTTGATCGCCTACAATCAAATTGTTAGTGAGGCCTATCTTACAATAATCAAGGAAGCAGGCCTTATGGGTTAATTGTTTTGAATTTGGTCACCCTGGGCACCTGGCATGAGGTTGCCCCAATTTTTCAGGTCCATCACATACAGCAGGAACAGTACTATCAGGGAAAAGTCATAATGGAGTAGAGATGGGACTCTTTACCTCTGCTATCCCAATCCCAAATGTCCCACCTGAACCTATTATGAATATTTGGCAGAAGTCCCTCAGTACAATGACACATTCCTATATCAGCAGCTAGTTAAAGGGATGAATATAGTGACATGAGCGCAAGCCAAGGACATGTCAGAAGAAGGATCTCTGGAGCAACCAAAACCATATGCTTGTCAAATAGTTGACCAAGTTTCCTTGGACAAGCTGGACCCATCCATGGATGCACTTTCCTTTCAAACTGTAAACGTTGCCCTCCCAATAGAAATTATTATCAAAGAATGCCCCAAGGTTGGTGAACGAATTATGAGCTTCCTTGGTAAAAGAGATCCTGAACATGTTCACATAGTGAACAGTCAAAATTATTTTGATATGGAATGTACCTACTGTGACATTGTAGTAGCCAAAACCCAAGTCTGCGCTATAATAGATATGGATGCCCCAGTCAACATAGTTTCCATTAAGTTGGTGACAAAGTTGACATTAAAGACTGATGTGAACCATCAAATGGTGTTTGGGACTGCGGGCATGGAAAACATGGTCTTTGAGGGAGCTTATAGCATGCAATCTTTGCAGTTTGGGTCAATTGCCATTGTAACTACGGTTTAGTGCTACCAAACTATAATTATGACCTGCTAATTTGAACCACTTTTATGTGACATTTTGGGGCTGTTGTTGACATGATGGCAGAGACCTTCAAAATTCTGGGGCTGCGGATCCCAATTTACTTTACCTCCAGCAGAGAGCTAAAGGATCCGGTGCACATGGGTATATTAACCTTGCATATGGTGGAAGGGTGATTCCAGTTCATTACATCAGCTAAAGATCAAGACCTAGACCCTTCCCCAGCAGATATACGAATATAAAGGGTTACCTCTCCAAGCTTCTGGCCCTATATCGTTCCTTCCTGACATCAAGTAATAGTGAACACCAAATTGGTGGTAGAAGTGCCATACAGACTCTATAGGAAGTTGTTGGCCCTTATCAGCAATTGCGGCTTGAGCCCCATGTGGCTCCAGGCATTATATTACCAGAACATGGAAAGATCAAGGTTTTACTAGCAAACTTACAAAGTAAATCAATTCAAATCTGCTGACACCAAGCAGTGGCGTATCTGCATTTGATCTCTGTGGAAGAGGACCTTTGGGTTCACTAGTTTGGGTCACTGTATAAATTCAGTCTAACCATTGAAACACAGCACAGATTAATAACTGTGGTACCATGCGATGAATTAATAGGGTTATTTGAAGCACAGAAGGATCAAGTGATAGCTTTATATAAAAAATATAAGAAGATTTTCACCATCAATGACCATGATTTAGAATGCACTTGGGAGATGGTCCATCAGTTAGACACTAAGAATCATCCCCCCATCAGGTCTTGGATGATTCACTGTCTAGGGCAGCTAGAGAAGTTGCCACTGAGAAAATTGATAAGTTGCTGGAGCAAGGAATTCTTGAACCATCCAAGGATTCATGGGCTTCAGCTGTTCTGATTGTAAAAAAGAAGGATGGTACCAACTGGTTGGTGATAGACTACTGGAGGCTCAACAGTATTATTAAAAGGGACTCATATCCCTTGCCTCATATTGACAATGCGTTGGATTGGTTAAGAGGAGCTCATTACTTCTCAGCAATAGATCTGATATTGGGTTACTGGCAAAATGAGTTGCCTACAGCAGAACAGGAGAAATGCGCCATAATCACATCCAAGGGGCTTTTTCAACCAACATGTATGCCTCAAGGGCTATGTAACGCCCTGGATGCCTTCCAACGAGCCATGAACACTATCCTTGGTGACCTGAAGCTTTTGTGCATCCTCATGTACCTGGATGACATCAATCTTTTCTCCTAAACTTTTTCTAAGCACCTTGATCATCTAGAAGGGGTATTCCACCAGCTCACTGGGGCAAACATCAAGGTTAAGCCTTATAAATATCACTTCTTCAAAGACCAGTTGGAATATCTGGGGTTAGTGTTAGACTTAAATGGGCTGAAACCACAGCTAGCCAAGGTGAAGGCCATAAAAGATGACTATGCCATATAGTAAGCGTGACATACAGGTATTTTTGGGAATGTTCAGCTACTACAAGCGCTTCATCCCTAACTTCAGCTGTATTGGGGGCTCGCTATTTAGGTTATTAAAAATGATGTCATGTTCAAAATAAACTGAACGCCGTCAATGCTCCTTTAACCCACTTTGGATGGCTCTGATCAGTGCTCAGGTGCTATGCTATCTGAATTTTGATAAAGAGGGTTATCATCTAGACAGATGTTTCTCTTTCCACTGTAGGGGCAGTCCTATCCCAAAAAGATGATGAGATGGAGAAGCACCCAGTGGCGTACTGCAGTCAGAACTTGAATTTCTATGAACGTATTTATACCATGGCTGAGCAGGAGTGCTTAGCAGTGATCTATGTATATAAGCAATTTTGGGTGTATTTGCATGGGGTGAAGTTTAAAGTCATAGCGGATCATGCTTTATTACACTGGTTGCAAAACTCAAGAGACTGAAGGGCGCCTAGTCAAAGGGCCCTCAAACTGCAGGCTTATGACTTTGAGATCCTCCACCGACTTGGAGCAAATAAACAGGACGTCAATTGCTTGCTGAGATTGCCAACGGTTGCCATCACAGCAGATCTGAGTGATGTGATGCACAATAAAGTTCTCAGCGGAAAATATGATGATGAGCCGCTTCATGTCATAAAGGCATTAAATGAGATGTGAGCTAATACCTTCCAGAAAAATGGGGAGTTGTACATATGGATTAGAGATTCTACAGGGAACTTCCTGCAACACTTGGCATGGTCTAGCATTATTATGAGCGCACATAAGGCAGTCAGATATGGTGGAGTGCACAAGACGTTAGAATTGTTGCAGCCTTAGTATTACTGGGAAAGCATGAACTTCAATATGCTTGAAACAATCTCCTGCTGCCATCAGTGCCAAGTGGAAACGCATTATGCCAGACCTTGTACAGGTTAGTGAAACCGCATTTTGCTTGGTATAAGGCTTCCATTAATGTTGTTAGCCCTCTGCCAATGGGAGCTAACCGGTCCAAATACATCCTGATGGCAATTGACCACTTGACCAGTGAGTTAAAGCACGGTCAATACAGGATTTGATGGCGGTCACAGTGGCCAAGTTCATAATGGAATGTATTATCCAGCAACATGGCTGCCCTAAGTTCCTCCTTACCAATAATAGAACCAACTTCACTTCCCACATCCTTACAAAGCTGAACGAGATGATGGACATCCATGGGGTTTTGATGACCCTATATCATTCCAATTCTAATGGGATGGTTGAGGGAGTTAATGGGACTTTAGAGATTATACTCCATAAACTGGTAGCTGATCAACCTTCAGTTTGGATTTCCCTCCTTTCCACCTCCATCTATGCTTATAATATTAGCTGCCCTTCCACCACAGAGATGAGTCCCTTTCAATGACTATATGGACGAAACTCTGCCCTTATAGCACTGCTTTATGTTTGTGTAGAAGATACTGTCAGAATGGATAATCAACTTTACTTGACTAACCTAGCAGACATAATAATTAAGTTGGAAACTGAAGCGTACTCCTTCAGTCTTGCTAAAAAGATAAAGAATAAGGCTGCCAATTGGGGATGGAAGAGCAGGATAACTCAGTTCAAAAATGGAGAGCTGGTTCTATTTCATGACCAGCTTGGGTTTGGTTGGAAGCATAAATTGGCCAGCATCTGGATTGGTCCGTTTAAAATTATTGAAAAAACAGGTGTTGACGCCTATACTATCAAGGACCCCACAAGCTGTTGGATTATTAAACAAGTGCACACAAAGTTCCTTTGGCATATAAACAATAGGAGAATTACTGTCCAGTCAAGGGGGGTAATGTTGAGATTCTGATATGAATGGACAATAAGCCTTGAATATCTATGCCAGATTGGCTAGAATCCGCCAACCATGATACTAGTTACAATTATTTGAACGCCTTGGGATGAAATGATATTGGGTCAGAAAAGGTAATTATTGGATCACCTCCAAATAAGGCAATAAGTTGATGTTGACATATAGCAAATATTTAGTAGATCGCCTCAAACTAAGGCAATAGGGAATTTTAGAATAACATACTATGCCAGCGCTAATGAGAATATGGCGAAACTAAATAGTCTAAGCCAGGGGAGCAGTATCAACTGAAGTCACTGATATATAAGCAAGATGGGATGACTTAAGGAGGAGGATTTTTAGTAGAGAAAAAAGTGGAGCAGAGAGTATCTGTTGTGAAATATTAAGTTGAATTAAGAAATGTCATTGGGGGCAATTGATCCATATTTTATAAAAATATTTAAGTTGTCTCAAGGATGACAATCTACATATCGTCTGTCCATTGCTCAATGGGCTTCTATCCAATGCAACCTCATCAGCGTATATTACATATATCGCCATAATTATAACAACCCCTTCAGAATTTATTAGGGAGATCAACAGGCTCAAGTTAGCCTGCATCAGTTAAGATGTGCGGAGGGGCTCAACAGAGAAACTGATGTCTTTGCAGGGGCCTTGGTGTACTCATGAAGTGCCTGGTTGAGCACTCAAAAATTAAAATTTAATCTCTTGTAGAGGTTCAGAGGTTTTCATACAGCCTGGAGGTGTGGCCCAACATCTTCTGTAGTTTCTTGGGATCTCAGCTCAGTGCAGGTAAACAGTTGGCATTTGTGGCTGACAAGAACCAATATTATAAGCCATATCTTAAATGAACCCTTATTCAGGGTAGAGATGGAACCTTAGGGGAATACAGGGGGCCCCTGTAGTGAGCATCAGCGTCAGGATCTTTGGCCGCTTGGGTGCTCACATTGTGCCAGCCCAGAATCCCAACAATAGGGAAGGTGCAGTAGGCTTAGTACGTCATTCTGCTTCAGAGAAAAGGGTCCAATGTTCCCCTCAAGTTTACCATCCTCAACCCTTAATGGAGAAGGGATTTAGTTATTAAATTATATTAGGTTTAGAAATTTAAATGATATAATATTAGGTATAATAAGGTAAATGATAGATGGTCAAGTTTACATGGAAAGCCTCACAATAATTAAAGGTTAAGGCTATTAGTGGGAGTGGAAAGAATTTATGAGAAGCCTATAGGAAAAATACTAAACAATGGCAACTTAATGCTTAGATCAGTGAACCTTTCTGCATTCATTACCAATTAAATAATAGAAACCGTAAATAACAATTGATAAATAAATTACTGATTGATTATCCTTAGCTTAAATTGGTAGTAATCACTAAACTCAAAAATTAAGATTGTTTCCTAATAGCTTTATAGTGCTAATTTACTTAAACTAGTAATAATTTTTATCAGGAAAAGGATTCCAACTCATTAAATTAGCTCAATTCAAGTTAATGGGGAGCACAATTTAGCATTCACTGATAATTGAATATTATTAAGTTGCAACCCTCAGAAAGAGGATTCACCCTATAAAGGGCAATGTCCAACAGATGGCCAAGGTTATATACTTAAATTGACCAGAAGAGTTAGAAAGAGGGCCCAAAATGTCAATAGAAACAATATGTCAAGCAAAGTTTGTTTTTTCAGTTGGTAGGATAAGGCTTACCAATAGGTACAATCCACCTGTTATTTTATAAAACAGCGAAGGGTCTCATAAATAATAAATTGCATAGATACCCAATAAATATGCTGTTTCAACAACTTAAGCGTTTTTTATAACCACCATGTTCCGTCATCTTGTGGGCCCCAATGATAATATTAATCCACTCCGTTAGCTGAGATCCAATATTACTGATCATTGCAGATCTTATAAAACCTACAATTCTGACAACTTTTTTTATTCTTAATATCTATAAAGAGCGCTGAAATTTCGCTGGTTTGTTGACATAATTCTGAGTTAGTTTTTTAATTAATAAAGCATTGGCTACATCAGCTGCTAAGGTCACAGTGGGCAGTTAGATACCCTGCCAGCGTTTCAATACTTTACAATAGCTTAATGTTGAATTTCAGAATTGTAAGACTGCAATTTCAAAGCCTATTGGGCCAGCCACCCTTCAAGATCTTTCAAATTCTATAAACCCCCAAAGGGAGGTATGAATGCTTATTATAATGAAATGCACTCTGTGGACATAAACCCAGAACTGTTTATATGCGTAAATGACCTTCAGACACCCCTTCTCAGTTACTGTATAATTTCGCTCATGGACATCTAACATCTAATTACAATAAGCCATGGAAAGCTCAATCCCATCAGAATTGAATTGAGATAAAACCACCCTGACATTGGTGAGAGAAGTGTCCAATTAAATAGATGGTTTCTTTAATTAGGTTAAATTAACAGTGGCACTTGGGTAAGGTAATGTCTAAGGTTATCAAAGGCTAGCTGACAGTTCTAAGTACAGTCAAAGAGTATTCCATTCTTAAGGAGGTAAAAAAGAAGTTCACCTATCTTGCTGAAGTGTTCTATAAATCTGAGGTGGTAACCAATATTCCAAGAAAAACTTATACTTTGCTCTTGCTAGTTGGTTGGCTCATGCGTTCAACAAACTCAACCTTTACCAGCTGGGGCCATAAGCCATGTTTGTCAATGACAAAACCCAGATATACCAGCTTCTCACAGAAAAGTAAATACTTATTTGACATGATCTTCAGATCAGCCTTGGCACAATGGTGGAAGAATTCTTCCAATTAATCAGATGCCCAATGAACGTTTTATTAAATTTTTATCAAATAAATAAACAATATCATTAAAAATTTTAAATCACCAAGGATAATATATACATCCTGCTGAAAAGTTTTAGGGACATTGCACAGCCCCTGCGGCATTCTAGTAATTTGGTAGAGGCCCTGGGTATAATCATGTCGCATTTTTATGCTCCTTGAGCTTCTCTATCTGCCAGTAGCCTGAAATTAGATTAATGACTAAAAGTACCATGAGACTTAAGCAGTCTAGCACATCATCAATCCATGGTAAAAATAAAAATTCTCTTTGTAATGCTATTAAGCTCAGGGTAGTATGTTTCCACATGGTTCAAACTGTTCTTTTCCAAATAATTAATACTGGTGAGGCGCAAGGACTCTTAGAGGCACTTATATCTCATGTTTCACCAGCTGATTGATTTATGTATTAGTAGCTTAATCCACTGCTTTTTAACTTATAATTGGATAGAAGTGGATTAATTTTGATTACCAGTATTGATATGTGCTTTACATCGCGTGTACAACCTAAATTCACAGACATCTTTTGCAAAAATAACACTGTACATTTTGAAAATAGAAGCATTTAATCCTTCTTATACTCAGTTAACCCAGATAGGCTTTTCTGAGGTATTAGAGAGTAAATGGATTTCTCAATATTACCACTATAGCCTAGTTAATCAAAATGACTAAAAACAGAAAGATGCTGGATTTCTTTAACTGGTAATATCAGATTTCCCCCAGATGCGCTCACTGGTGCTAAAGGTGGAAAACCAATAAGGCGGTTGACTGCATGAGGCTAGGGTCATCCAAGAGGACAGGGGAAGCTCCAGACGCAACAATGGATGAGACTTTAGTCATTGGAATAAATTGAACTTAAATAAAAATAAGATAAACTTATATCCTATGAAAGAAGTACTTTATTATGCTAATATGTATTGTTTTTTATAGGGTATGTGGGGACGTGGTGCCTCAAGGATCGTTGTGGCCCCATCCATATAGGGTTCCTCATGGTCTTCTGGAATGTCCATTGTTCTAAACCTTATTCAGATCTCGCCGCCTTTGTGACCAGGTCAATGGATACCCCAGGTCATTTGTCTCAAGGAATGGGAATCTGACGTTTTCCCAAAATTGGAGTAAATTATATAAAGCCCAAATTTGGAATAATTTCTAATAATATAGATTTGACCCCTATTCTCAAATCTATTGAGCCAAACAGGGACTTATGCCCCTCAAATAGAGGTATTGATCCTTCATCTGGACAAGGCTTTCACCTAACCCAGGGAAAATCTTGACAGAGCCTCCTATAAGCCTTGGCCTAGGAAAGCAAGCTGTGGCCTGAGGGTTAAGGTAGATGGAGGACTCAAGGTTGGGGGCTTACGGAACCTCAGGCTTAATGCAGACCAGGTCAGTGATAATGCCTGGTGTGGCTAGGGTTTGAAGCTGGATAAATTCATTAGCTAAGGCCCTCATATTTTACTCGGAGGTAAAATGTGTAAATAGGGTTTGAAGCTGGACAAATTCATAAGCTAAGGCCCTCATAGTAAATTCTGATTGTTCTTTGGAAAAGTTAGTCCTAAGTTCCTCAATCCTTGAGTCGCTGTTGACTGAGAATTCTAGTATTTTGAGGTGGGTGGCTTTGAGCTGCCTTCTGGTTTTGAGGTAATTCGCCCTGAGGTTGGTTAACTCCAGCCTAAGCTGTGAGTTGCCAATTGTGAGCGTTTTGATCCAGTCAGTCTTGTCCCAGATTTCTGACTGCAGGCTGATCAGCAGCCTTCATTTCTGCATTACTTCCAACTTGGAGGCCTTCACCTCTGCCTCCATCTGTGATATCCATTCACACGTCTCCTGTGCCATCTTGGCCATGTGGGTCTTGGCCTCTTCAAGCTTTAAGTTCATTTTATTTGCCATCTGAACCTGGCATCTTGAGATCACCTTATCTGCCAGCAGATCCAGGTAAGGCTTGGAGAAAAGGTCATTGACAGTGATCTGTGTAGGCGAGCGACCCCACAAAATTTGAAGATGACCAAATGATGGTAGGGAAAAGCCTCCTAAAGTTTCAATAGGGGGTCTTTTCAAGAAATGCTGAGCCACCATCTTGAGATTGGGGTGAGACAATCTCATATGTGACCAAAAGTGACCCATGCGACAGAGTTTGAGAGGGAAATGCAAAGTGGGCCAAAAGTCTGGCATTAATAGCAAAGGTAGTGTCAGCCAGTTCCTCAAGATTCACTTTTTCTTGACTCTTGTTTTTGTTGAGATTGGTGCTATCCCAATCTGAGGGACAAACTGGGTAATCTAGATTTTTTGTTTTAGTAATGGGTGGACCAATCTCTAGAGGGGAGCCATCAAAGTCAGAAAGTGGTAGCGTTGCCAGAAAGGAGTCATCAAGCTTATCCCAAATGGTGCAAAGGTAAGTCCTAGGATTTTTGCCTGGCATTTGAATCACATTGTCACACCGATTGTTTTTGAGGCTTCCCAAGAATTCCTGAAGCTTTCTGTCTTCATCAAGATTGGAAATTGGCTCTCAACTTGTCCCATTTTTGTTAATTTGGTGTTGTCAATTCTCACTGGCCACATTTGATTTGCTGATCAGCACTTTTGGGCAAAAATTGGCTATGCGCTTTGTTTCCACTTTCTGCTCGGAAGTAGAAGAGTTGGAATTGACATTAAGCGGAGGATTTTGTTTTTTATTAACTAAATAAATATTAGTGTTAGTATTGAAATTAGTTGTTTTGTTGAAATTTGAGCACTCAGATAATTTTGATTTTCTTTTTTCAACCAGAGGATGAATTGTAGCTTGGCCAATTTCTTTTTGATTTTGTTTAAAGCTGAGAGAAGCTTGAACATTTTTCTCTCATCACAGTAGACAGGTCCTAGCATCCAATAGTCATCCCGCTGGGTGATGTCTTTGAAGGCTTCTTCTCTCCTAGCATCCCACATCCTCTTGAAACGTGATGCTTGGTCCCTGTAATAAAATACTGCCTTCATTTACCTTTTTTTATGATGCTGGCATTTTGGCTCAAGTACATCTTTTTTAAATTCTTCATGCGTTTTAGCAGGTCCAGCAAAGGTTTCATCTGACTGGGAGCTTGAAAATGCACAAAGTCTTCTGGGGCACACTTGAAGGATTTCCTTGTAAATTTGGTCCCAACTGTTATTGTGTCTTGGCCATTTCAGAAGAGGTAAGTTAGAGGATTGGAATCTGGCGTGCTCACGGTGGGTCAATTATTATTGTCCAAGGTTGAGGGTAACTCCTCAGGGTGCGCCTTGGAAGCCCCCTGTAGTGAGCACCAGGTATTGGGTTTCCCCCAGATGCGCTAACTGGTTCTAACGCTGAGGAACCCAATAAGGCGGCTGACTGCATGAGGCTAGGGTCATACAAGAGGACAGGGGCAGCTCCAGACGCAATAATTAATGAGACTTTAGTCATTGGATTAATTGAACTTAAATAAAAATAAAATAAAATTATATCCTATGAAAGAAGTACTTTATTATGCTAATATGTATTGCTTTTTATAAGGTATGTGGGGACATGGTGCCTCAAGGATCGTTGTGGCCCCATCCATATAGGGTTCCTCCTAGTCTTCTGTATTGCCCATTGTTCTGAACCTTACTCAGATCTCGCCGCCTGTGTGACCAGGTCAATGGATACCCCAGGTCATATGTCTCAAGGAATGGGGATCTAACGTTTTCCCAAATTTTGAGTAAATTATATAAAGCCCCAAATTTGGAATATTTGCTTAAAATTTAGATTCTATCCCTATTCTCAAATATATTGAGCCATTCAGGATTTATGCCCCTTGAATAGAGGTATCAATCCTTCCCCTGGACAAAGCTTTCACCTAACTAAGGAAAAATTCTAACAGTTAACATATGCAAAAGTGATAATCTGATATTACTTTATCTGAGTAGGATATTAATACAGATTAGCTAGCAGTACTTGAAATTCACCATGACTGGGGAGGATAATCCCAGATGCATCACCAGGGTCCAAATTAGAATGACAAAATGGTGCAAATATTTTGTAATAATATCCTGAAATTATTTTAGTTCTTTTGGTTCTGACAATAAGTTTAGGCCCACAAAAATGAGAAAACTATAATTAACGCTTAGTATAATACCCTTAGATTCTGCAATCTCAAGGGTGATTGCTGAATATTACTATGAATTACTAAAAAACTCACAGACAATATATCATCCTTGAATACAGGTGACAAATGTAACAGGAAACTGAGCGCTGGAGGTCTCAGGAGGTAAAGAAACAGACAAAAGGTGCCATAACAAGACAAAGTGGCCAAGAAATAGGAAGCAACGTCCCAGGTTATCTCAGTTATATTTTTTAACTAAATTTACAAGCAAAACGCATACTAAACTGATGACACCATCAGGGACAAGAGTGCTTAAGAGCTGGGGTAGATAGCATAGGAACTGTGAAAACTCAACAAAATAAGATGCAGCAGAGTTGTCAGAATAGGCTGTGGTGTGGGGGGCAGCTTCACGCCAAAGGTGAGGATTAAATCAGAGCAGAAAATGGAGTCTGGCCATCTCAAAAGTTTCGGCTATTGTTTTTTGATAAAAAATAAACAGAAAATCATGAGAAAACTTCAGCAAATAATACCTAACCTTTATTACAATTTGACTGTTTATTTATTATTTATTTAACTGATGCAAGCTGACCAGGGGATGGGCAGTACTGAAGTGTGTAGTGGATAGAGGGGAGGCGAAACATAGTGAGGATTAGAAAGGATAGGGCACCCTGGGGTATACGGGCTACCCCTGTTGCCAGCCAGTACCACCAGGTATGGGGGGTAGGTTGCGCTACTCTGAGGGGGTTTCACCTGTTATGGAGCAAGTGTGGAGGAAGGGGTCCATGTGGAGGAACAAGACTGGGAACCATGACTCTAAGAGCCTTTGCTGCCTCAGCTTCATGTATTCAAACAGCCAGGCTTGGATATATCCCAGCAGGTTTAGGTGGAATCTGCCGATTATCCCACAAATGGTTGGTATGGCTCCCTTGAAAGCATCCAAAGCTATGGTGTGGATTGTCCATATTGCGATGGATACCATAAGGGAGTGGAGGGTAGGTGGTATTGGGGATTTCAGCTGGAGCTCAAGGAGGCTCCTGGAGATAGATAATTCCTGGTTATTTTGGATCCTTAGCAGGCGTGCAACTTCCCACCATATAGCTCTGGATGGGAGGCATGCTTCTAGGTGGGGGTGTAGGGTGCCCTCCTCTCCACATACTGCGCAAGTTGCATGGAGGGAGTTAGTGCGATCTGCCATTCTATAGGTTCTTCTGAGGCAACGCCAGGTGTTAGCCCTTACCCTTGGCTGGAGGAGTTGATGGTGCGTTAGCCTCCATATTGCCTTCTGTGTAACTAGGTCTTAGGGGATGTCTAAAGCATCTAGGTAGTTTATTCTAGTGATGACTGGGGTCATAGTGTGTATGTCTCTCTGGGGGTGGTCCTCTGGTTTTATTAGCATGAAGTGGGCTCTGGGTCGTCCCTTTCCCTGCTCAGTGCCAGTGATAACAACAGTCCATTCCATGTACCGGATGGTGCAGAGGAGGCATTTTAAGTGAGGGGGGGTTCCATGTGGGCCCACTGCATTGGGGCAGTTAGCAAGGTACAAAAGTAGGCTGGATGGGTTGTGTGGGTTAGGTATTTTGATCGCCTGTGCGAAGTTGGCCCTCCTTACTCTAGAGCAGTGTTGTTGTGGGAGGTATGAGGCTAGCACTTTCTCTATCCAGGTGCCAGTATACGGTTGGCATGGTCCTCAAAGTCTATTAAGCCCATGCCTCCGCTGGAGTGTGGTCCAAATGGCATTTCCACCAGTACAGGTGGTCAGGATCCAAGCCACAGCCAGCCCTTGATAAGCGCACGGATTCAGGTTATGATATGGGTGAAAAGGAGATTGCATATGCAGGGAACCACAGCATTGGGAGGATGAGTGAGTTGGCAACTGCTACTCATCCCGTTAGTCCTGGGGATCTTCCCTTGAGTGAGGCGATGCATTTGGATAACCGCTGTAGTAGATTGTTCTCAATTGTCTCATTAGCATACCCCCTATTTCCGGCCATATCCCAAGATGGCGGACAGGATTGGTTGTGGGGGTAATGCAAAGGGTAGTATGAGTGGGTTTTTCCGTCGTGGGGGGCTTTGGGGTTTGGGCGTTGTGGCCCAATTGTTGATGTATTTGCCTAGGAGGATTATTTCTGTTTTCTGTTTGTAGAGAGATGCATTACTCACAGTGGAGTATTCCTCTAGGGTGCATTTCAGCTGTCAGACATCATTATTGTAAGCTATACCTGTCACGCAGTCATCTGCAAAGGTTAGTATCTTGACTGGTGGCTGGCCTTGAGTAGTTCTGCCCATGAGGCGCGAGTTGGCAACGTGAAGGAGTGGATCAAAGCTAAAGTTGTACAGTAGTGTGCTGAGGGGGTCCCCTTGTTTGAGCCCTCTGCATGATGTGATCTTGTTGGTTAGAAAGCCAGGGCCACACACAGCCATAGATGTGGACTCTGTGAGGAGCATCGCCCAGTGTATGAACCTGGGTGGGAGTTTGAAGCCGTTTAGGCATTCCTTCAGATATGGTCAGCTAACATGGTCGTATGTTTTCTCCTGGTCTAGTAATACAAGGGCTTCAGATTCTTTGGACTGACATATATTGGCAATGGAGTGCATATTGGTCCATATTGAGCGCCCTGGTGTGAACCCAAACTAATTGGGTGATAGGGCTTTGGGGGCTATTGTGCCTAATCTGGTTGCTAAAATTTTTGTAAGTAGTTTTGTGTCAGTGTTTGAGAGTATATATTTGGGCGCCAGTTGGCCAAATCCAGTTTTTCATCCTTTTTAAACAGGGTTATGACATAGGAGTCCTGGCCTCCAGGCAGGAGGCGTGTCTCCAGCAGGCAATTGTTCATTGATGCTAAGAGGAGGGGGCGATCTGTTTATAATATTTTTTTAGAAAATGTAGGGTATCCCATCAGAGCCTGGGCATTTCCTACATGCTGCACCGCAGACTGTGTCTCAGAGCTCCTCCTGAATTATCAGGTTCAGGAGGTTATAGTTCAGCGGTGCACTCTTATTCCAGCGGTGTGTATATTTTTTTTTTATTTTTTGGGGGTCAAATGGTGTGTTGCAATAAAGTTTAGTATAATAGCGGTGTATTTCTGTCTTGACCTCTGATGGGTCAATTTCCACAGTGCCATCAGCTTTACAGACCTATGCGCACATAGGCAGGTTGCCTCAGGAGTGGTATTGGTGGAAGAAATATGCCAAACAGGTTTTGCCTTCCTTTATGGACTTACCTTTCCTTGAAAATTTGATTCTGTGCTGGTGTTTTTAGATGAGGGCGTTTAAACGGGCGGTTATTTCCACCCATTTGTTCCCCCAGTTGTGCTGTAGCTGGACTTCAGGGTGTTGTTCTTGAGGTGGTCCAGTTCCACTAAGGTGCGCCTGATTGTGGCTGTGTCAGTAGTGTACTTGCATGAGGTGAGATGGCGAGTTTTGTTTATTAGTTTGGTTTCTAATTTTTCCCAAGGTTCAATGGGATCTGATGCAAACGGGGTTGTGAATTTTGGGTCTGAAGCTTCATGCTCAACCCAGTTGGAAAGTTTGGGAAGTTTTATATTCATCAGGTATAGCTTCCTCCAGGGCGATATTCTTGTTTGAGTCCTGTTTGGCGAAAGCTGCATCAAAATAAGTCAGTGGTCAGAGAAATTGATCTTTTTTGTTGCAAAGTTAGAGATGGATGAGCAATGGGTTTTTGGTGTGAGAATGTGGTCGATGTAGCTCATTGAGATGAGCATTCCCTTGCATATGCTGGTGCGGGTCATGTGGGGGAGGAGTGGAGACCAAGGGGTAGGGTGTCATACAGGCTAAAGGATGCTTTCATTGCACGGAACTCAATGTCTCCCAGTGGGTATCCCCTGGGGTTGGGTCATTGGTCCATGTTGGGGTTATCCTAGCAGTTAAAATCGCCCAACAGGATGGTTTTTGGTGGGAGGTTGAGAATTGGGATGGCTTCAAGGAATTGTTTCCTCTTGGCTGTGGTGCATGTTGCATAGATACAAGCTATCAAAATTGTGGCCTCTTGGTTTGCAATTATTACAGCCAGGATGTGGCCATGCAGATACACAGAGGAGTTAGCAATTTTTAATTTTTGTTATTTTGGATGACCACCCCACAGTGGGACGCCTATACCAACTGGGATGGTGAGACCCTGGCTGACAAAAATCCCTCTTCCCCCTGTAGACAGTGGGTTTCTTGTATGAACAAGATGTCTACAGGGGGTTTTCACATGAAGTTCAGCTTTTGGCTTTGGACCCTTAAGCCCAGGCTCCTGCGATGTTTAGCATCCCTATTGACACTGAGGTGCCTGCAGTGCCTCAGGAGTGGTTGGGGAGCCATCTGTCCCTAGCCCACCATTCATTGTCTTGAACATGCTCCGTGTGATTGGGCCAGTCCACTCTGAGTCGCTGTCCAGTTCCTTACTTTGTGTTGATTTTGTGTAGGTTTTACAATTTTTAGGGTTTGCATTAAATTTTTTGGCTCATGGCTTTTTGTGATTCAGAGCGGTGAACTGATTGGATTTTGTGGTTTCTGGGTTTGATTTGCAGAATTGAGTCCTACTGTTTCGCCCATAGTGAAGCTGAATTGTTCTGGTAAGTTCGTTTGATTGAGATCATGTGGTGATTCAGTCAAATTGTTGAGAAAATTTTCAGCTTGGGCTTTCTGCTCTGATTATTTGGCTCATTTAATTTCCTTAATGGCTTCATCAGATTGGTAACTTTGTTCTGATTGGCTGGCTCAGCTGATTTTCTCTATGACCTCCTGGATTCAGTCTGGGTCAATCGAGGAGGCCATGAGTGATGCAGCCTTGGCTGCTGCTCACTTGTGGGCCTTCTGTACTTGTTTTCATAGTTTGGATGACACTGGGTCTATGAGGATGTAGTGCTCATCCTCTCCCCAGAGGAAAGCGTGGTTGGCATTGATCATTTTTGTGAAGGTCTCTTCATTTTGGTCCATGGCATCATTGTAGAAGTCTGGGGCCAAGATGCTCTCCTTCACGGGGCATGCATGTTCCTTGTGCCCCAATGAAGCGAAATGGTCGCAGATGGGCGGTGAACATTCTGGTGTGACGGAGAATGGCTTTGACACTTCCCCATCCAGGAGGTGAAGCACCGCTGTGCGTTGGATTTTTGTTAGGTCTGCGGCCACATTGGGGACTGGGTTGATCACAATGGTCACCTTTCCTGTGCACAGGTTTGGCATCAGGTGGAATCGCTGTAGTTCTAGTTGTTTTATTTCTCCATATCTTTGAAGGCTGATTCAGAGCTCCTCATCAATTACTTTGCAGGGAAGGTTGGTAGGGAGCAAGTCAAACGAGATGAACAAAGTGTTTGCTTTGTTTCATCTGGTGCGTGTGGTGTGCACAATTTGTTTGCCCTTGGGGAGGGCAATCTCAACACAGACTTTTTGTGGCAGCATCTGCATCCTCTTCAGAATCAAAACCCATATTGATCCAGCCACAGTGGATGGTATGGGTGGTAATGTACACCACATGGAAAAAGGGAGGCCTGTGCCTCGCCCACATTCTCCCACAGAGTTGGGGACTCAATCCTAAGAAAAGTTAGAGCCCATGTTCCACTTTTGATAGGGGTTGTGCATATTGTATATCCATTTATTGGTTTTGTTTTGTGGTAAACACCACAAACCCAAACACTGTTCAGGTTTGTGGATTTTTGGTGGCATTGGCCCCCAGTCCCCCTCCAACGCGTTTTTTGCCCTTTAACGCACCATTTTGTCCATTGCCAGATATGGCTTTCGCCCAGTTTAGTTGGGATTTGTTGAAATCGCCCATCTCACCTGTGTGATTATCAAAAATTTCTGTTTTAATCGAATTAAAGTAACTGATCTTATTGTTATGAGAAAGAAAAATGGAAAGATTTTAATGTGCAAATTTAAATTTATTGCGGGGAAGGCCGACCATGGGATGGACACTTCCAAATATGACTCAGGAAAGATAAACTTAGTACCAGGGGGGCACCCCAGAGAGGCGATGCTATCTCTTGTTGCCAGCGGGAACGCCACTTATGGGGAAGGGGAGGGAACGTGTGAAGGGGGCAAAGCCACTATTGAGCACGTGTGGAGGAAGGGGTCTGATTTGATGAACCAGACTGGGAACCAGGAGGAGACCAGCTGTTGGCGACGCGGTGGGAGATATCCAAACATCCATGCTTGAAAGTGGTCCACCAAATGAGACCGGAATCTGTGGACAGCTTCTGGGAGGGTGGGGATGGAGCCAGCGATGGCATCCAAGACAATCGTGTGGATAGTCCACATGGCGATTGCAACCACCAGAGCATGGAGGGAGGGTGGAAGGGGGGAGGCCATTGATGAAGCAAACATATATCTTGACAGACTGAAGGGATGCGTTTGATCCTGGCCTAGCAGACGTTGGACTTCGCGCCATATCACTTTAGAGGTGGGGCACTTCTCCAGGCGGTGGAACAGCGTTCCATACTGGCCACACACGACACAGGATGAGTGTAAAGCGTTAGAGCGCTCAGCTGTATGATACACCCGCCTCAGGCAGCGCCACACATGGGAGCGGACTTGAGGCTGCAACAGAGGATGGTGTGCATATTTCCAGATAGTCTTTTGGGTCTCAGTGGAATAAGGGATGTCCATCATGTCCAGGTAGTCCACCCTGGATAGGACTTGGGGTCGAATGGGGATCACGCCATCATGGATGGGTAGCCCCTGTACCTCTTGTGTGAACTGAGGAGAGGGGCGGCCTCTTCAGGTTGTATGTCCACTAATACGAATTCTCCACTCTGCACTTCGCATGGAGAGTAGGATTCGTTTGTAGTGGGTTTTAGTCCCGTGAGGACCTGTGGCTGATGTGTGTGATGCGAGGTATTTCATCAGGGAGTGATGGTTTGATGGATTGTTGAGGCCCAAGGCTCGGGAGAAGTTGGAGCAGGCCGCGCGGGACCAGTGTTGGGATGGGAGTGTAGGAGCGGTGATGGCCGCGATCCAGGTGCCCAGGATCTTGGCAGCATGGGTTTTGAAGTCAAGCAGGCCCATGCCACCTTGATGATGAGGGCCAAACATGACCTCTAGCCATACTGGTGGAGGGCGGCCTGACCAAAGCCATCCTTGCAGCAAAGCATACAGGGATTTGAAGAAGCTTGGGGAGAAGGGGATGGCGTGGGTTCTGAACCAGACTTTGGATAAGAGCATAGAGTTGGCAAGAACAACCCTGCCAGTGAGGGTAGTAGGGTGGGCTCTGAGAGAGGCGATTCGCTTCGTCACGTTGTCCAGTATACGGCACTCCATTACTGCTGACACATATCCGCCTGCCTCCATCCACACGCTCAGATGGCGCACCGGTCCTATGGTAGGACGTGGCACGAAGGGGAGCACCAGTGGAGCGGTGTGTGTTAAGTTAGTAAGGCGTGGACGTGGGCGAGCAGATGGGCTGGGTTGGGAACTACTTGCTGGGGCCCAGCAGTTCTGAAACCGACCAAGGAGGATGATTTCGGTTTTGGAGGCGTTCAGTGCCGCGTTGCTTACCCGGGAATATTCCTGGATGAGGGCTTCAAGCGCGCATGCATCTTTGTTATTAGACACCCCCACCACGCAATCATCTGCAAATGCCATCATCTTGACTGGGGTTTGGCCTGGCACATGGACCCCAGTGAGGTGGGCATTCACATTTCGCAGTAGTGGGTCAAGGCTGAAGTTGTATAAGAGTGGGCTGAGGGGGTCCCCTTGTTGCAGACCCCTTTGAGGGCGGACTACTTCCGTTAGGAAGCCTGGGCCACGCACTGCCATTGTTGCAGATTCTGTGAGCAGCATCACCCAGTTTATGAAGCGGGGGTAGGCGGAATTGATGGAGGCAGGCCCTAAGGTATTCCCAGTATACTCTATCATAGGCCTTTTGTTGGTCCAAGAATACAAGTGCCCCAGAGGCTGTGGACTGACACACATTAGCCACAGAGTGCACGTTATCCCAAATCGACCTTCTGGGGATGAAACCAAATTGTTCTTGGGAGATGGTGGCAGATGCTACAGTCCCTAAACGGTTAGCCATGATTTTTGTTAAAATTTTGGTGTCTGTGTTTGTTAGAGAAATGGGGCGCCAGTTGGCTAAGTCTAGCCTATCCCCTTTCTTGAAGAGTGTGACTGTAAAGGCCTCATTTCCTCCTGGTAGGAGGCGCATTTCTAACAGGCTTTGGTTGAGTGAGGCTAGCAGCAATGGGGATATATATTCAAAATATTTTTTGTAGAACTCATATGGAATGCCATCTGGGCCTGGGCATTTTCGGTTTGGCGCACCATGAATGGCTGTCCATAATTTGTTCAGAGTAATTAAATTCATTATTTATGGGTATCAAAAAATGGTGTGGATATGAGCTCAGTTGAGAAATTCTGCCATTTTGGCCAGCTGAATTGGTTTGGCTCAGTATAACTCAAAGTAATATCTTTGCGTTTCAATTGCCACTTCAGCCGGTGTGTCTGCAATGGAATTATCCGATCTTCACACCTGTGTGCAGGCCACACTCTGGCGTGGTGCAAAATTTTTGTTAAAGAAGTATGTGGTGCACTTGTCGCCTTTAGTGATGCGTGTGGCCCTGTATTGGACACAAACCCGATGTTTGTGTTGCCTTTCGAGTGCATTGAGGTGGGCGGCTGCCTCCGCCCACTTCCAGCCCCATGCAGGGCTGTATCCTGTGGCTGGAATGTTGGACTCCAAGTGGGCCAATTCTTCCAGCGCGCGTGAGATAACCACCAATGTGGCTCATGAGCATCTGGAGGAGAGATGGCGATAGTGGTGGATGGTGTCCTATTTGAAAGTTGCCCATGTGGAAATGGGGTCCACGCAAAATGGTGCAACAAACGATTTTGCTGAAGTTGCCTCTTCCAACCACATGGAAAATCCTGGCAACGCGAGCTCAGGGGGGGGGCAGATTTTGCACCAATTTGGGGCCTTTGCAACTGTGATGGGTAAGTGGTATGTTATCAAGACCAGTCGGTGGTCAGAGAATTCCATTTTCGTTGTTTTGAAGTGGGAGATGTGGGGTTGGAATTTCGCCGGTGTTAGAATAAGGTCGATGCAGGTCATGGACTGTAGTTGGCCATTGTGGACATGGGGACGTGTCATGTTTCTAAGCAGTAAGGCATGTCGCAGCCGCGCATCCATTAACCCAAGGGTGGCTTTTAGAATGCGTAGTTCTATGTGACCCTGTGGGGCGTGGGGTGAGGGTGGCCACTGGTCCGTTGGTGAGGTTAGCCAACAGTTTATGTCACCAACTAGGAAAGAATTGGGGGTAGCAGGAGAAATTTGACCGATGAGAAAAATTCCTGACGCTCATGTGCACCATTTGTGGCATAGATGTTGACGATTGTGTGCACAAAGGCAGCCCATGAGAAGGTGACAATGAGCACTCAGCCATTTAGGAATGTTTCTGAGGATGCTAATTTGAAAAAATTATTTTTCTGAATTAGCACCTTACAGTGCTTCAACCAAAAGGATAGGGATGGTAGGAGCATTGTTTTCCAAGCTTCCTTGGAACCTCGTGGACAGTGGGACTCCTGGATGGCTAGGATATCCACGGGTAAATTGTTTTGTAAAAAACTCAGTTTCCTAGCCCAGGACAGGGAGGCCTTGAGTCTGGCGATATTCAGCATCCCTAGAGTGAAGGTTTCCCCCATCGCACCTTAGGTGCGAGGGGGTGGGCCCCCAGGCCCACCAGCCTCTTCAAGGTCCCCACGGGCTTTCACAGCAGCGCGGGTGTTAGCAGCAATGCTATTGGGGTTTTTGTTAATTTTTGTGGAAAGAGTCGCGTTGGCTTTGGCCTTCGCTTTTTGTTTTCCTGACGTCGGACAAATTTTTTGCGGTGCGGATAAGTTTGGTGCACCGTCGAGTGGGGCAAAATTTTTTTTCAGTTGGGATAGGTCCCAAGTCAGTTTCAACCACAGCTTGGGTGCAGCGATTGGGTGAGATTGAATCTCCCATTGGATACTCAGATTGAGTGGCCCGCTCAGCATGGGCCTCCCAATCTGATTGGGTGATGGATTCCCAAGTTGCTTCCACTGCGAAGGTCTCCATGTCCTCCTGGTGTTGTGAGTATGGGATGGTGGTGGTGGCCTTGGCCACTTCCTTGGCCGTGGCCCTATGGGCCTGCTTGGCCTTCTTCCGCTCCTGCAGGGAGATGGGCTTTACCAATAGGTAGCAGCCTTGTGCTCCCCACAGGAAAGCCTCCTTGGTGTTTGCGGTTGGTTTGTAGTGCGCCTCTCCACTGGCCATGGCCACCAAAGGGTGCTTTTGGAATGTGACGCCCTCCTTGATGGGGCATGCATGCACCTTATGGCTGAACGCATCACAGTGGGTGCAAATGGGGGGCGCGCTGTCCACGGTTACCTGGAATGGGTGGGTGGTATGCCCTGCGATGTCAATAAAGGTGGAGTGTGGGATCTGGGTTAGGTCCTTCGCGATCTCCTCAGTTGGGGTCAGAACTGCGATGGCTTTGCCAGTGCACAGATGTGGCATCAGCGTGAAATGTTGCATTTCAAAAGATTGTATTTCGCCATATATGGTGAGACCATCTTTCAGGTGTTGCTCCAAAATGTCACATTTTATAGTAGTAGGCAAAAAGTCAAACGTGAGGAAAATTTGGTTTGATTTTGTCCATCTGGTGCGTTTGGTTTTGACGACCTGTTGCCCTTCGGGGAGGTCACCCACTATGCGCACTGCTGTAGCCTCATCTGCTGCTATTTTGCTTTTGAAACCTAGGTCCAGCCAACCGCGTGACATGGAGTGAGGTGCAACATACACCGCGGTCAGGAAAATTTTGTGTACATCTTCACAAAATTTTTCCCATAAGGCCGTTTTTTGGATATCCAGATACACACAGACTCCAAATTCCACTGACGAAAGTGGCTGGGAGTGTGGCGTGTTGATGTACTGGTTGCATCGTGCTTGCCACACGAGTATCTCCAGGGAAATTGTGACCACCAGTTTTTTGAAATTTTTTTCTATTCCGCCAGATTCTCCAGGGCGTTTTCAAATGTTAGAGGCCGCGGGCCTTCCGCCTGCTCCTCTTGCCTTGCTTGCCCAACTGCTCCCAGACATGGGCGCAGACTAATATCCTCTGTGAGAATATCAAACTTGACTTAGTCTTGAATTGAATAGGTTGCAAAAGTGTTTGCAACGAGAAAGAAAAGTGAAAGATTTTAATGTTTGACTGAGAAAAGAAAAGCCTTTCTCAGTTAGGGAATGAACTAAGAAAAATATTTGCAACATTTTTAAAGCAATTAATGAAAGCCATTCTGAGCTTTAAAAATCTTCACTTTAGTATTAAATTAAAATTTTACAAATTCAGTCAAATTATGTAACCTCATACTAGCCTATTTTCTGGATTTTTGAACCGATTTCCCCCAAATTTTCTGCCTCTATAGCACTATTACCCTCAGCGCTGGCTGGCAAAGTCAGAACCCATTTTCAGTCAATGACCTTATAGTGGTTATTAGTGACCTTTAAGGGTTCTGGCCTTGACTTCAAGGGCTTATTGGACATAGTTTTGAGGAGTTTTCTACACTAGGAAAATATCACTAACTATGACAATAAACCCTTGTTTTTGAGCCAATAAGGTTTCAGCCTTACAGACCATCTAGTACTAAAAAAAGGTTTCAGACTTACAAATAATATAATAGAAGGGCTTGCCTAAGGTTTTCCAAAGCATTATCCTCAAAATGTGCTTTGACTGCATGCTTTCTCATAAATGAGGTCCCAATAAGGAAGTCATAATTTGATTTAAGAAAACAATAGCGGTAATGGAGATTGCCAGTGCGCCTAATTGCAGTAGTAATGCCCTGTATGCTCCTTCAGAAGTTGTGATTTGAAGACTGCAGTACCATATATTTCTCAATTATATATTTAGGAAGCGAGGCCCAGTCTGTTCACCAGTTTAGTGGGCATAATATTAACCAATGCCCCAACTGTAACAATTGCATGGACTTTAAGCGCAATTAATAAAATATCAATATATGTGCATTTAAAAATAAGCATCTGCAAGATTTATTGCTATGACATCTTAAGTGTCCACTTGACTCAAAAAAGTAAAAATCTCCATGCCTATCTGGAGACTGGATTACATCAAAGTTTTAATAAGCATCGCACCTATACCCCATTCAAATAATGGCATCACCAAAGGTAACAGGAATCTCTTGTAATACTAAATGTTGAACATAAGGCTTCACTACTTTTTTTGGTGCCAACTTGACTTCACATTTCTTCAGGGAGCGTTTAATCAAAACTAAGCTATCATCAGCTACTATTCAATGAACTGCCAGAGGAAAGATATTGACGTTATTCTTCTATCAGATAGAATGTGGGGTCAAAGTTTTCTTTATACTTGGGATTTTTATGAAGAGGCAAGTTTTGAAAAACCCAGTTCTACTCTTCCCTTACTTTTACCAAGTCCACTTCTTTCACAGGATTCATCAAATGAACCCTAGGCTTAGAAATTGAATTAGGGCAACGATTAGCATAATGCCCCAAATTTTTGCAAAGATAACATGTGATCTGATTAATATCAGGCCTCTCAAAATGAGGGCCATATGGAAATTAATTTCTTAGTTAGGGAGATACCCCAGTTGGGTTGTTCACATGGCTCCCACGGACTTGAATTAGGTGCTTCAAAAGTGAAAACACAATGATGGAGATAATTCACCATATGGGTAATATCATTTTCCTAATTCGAAACTGGTATTAGAGTGTGATAAAATTTTGTGTAGGGCTTGCTGCTGTGGCAAATTGAGATCTGGGCCTTTAATTCATTTATAATGTTAGCCCTAGATAGTGTCTGCGCCTTCAAATAGAAGCGTTCAGAAAATATATAAATAGTTTTGTTTCTATTAAAAGAGATACTAAGGAATTCAATTTTATTAGTGGTCATCCTTTCAGCTCTACCAAACCTTTTGATAAAAAGACCCTTGGCATTAAGGTAGGACACGCCATCCTTCTTTAGTTCCAGTATAACTAAATCATAACTTTTGGAGTCCAGTAAGTTTATTACCACTACCAACTTAGCAGTCTCAGACTTTCTAGCCATACTGATATCAGAAATAAATTATTAATTGTGCATGTGTGCCCTCTTGTTTAAACTTCAGTAAATTAACAGAGTTGGCCATATATTAATTTCATGGCTGCAAGGCCAAAATGTCCTGCAATGTCTCTATCTGACTTTATAGGTCACTTATCATGTGTCTAAGTCTGGAGACCCAACCCCTTGGGCTGGATCTGGAAAAGGTCCCTTATAGGAAGAAGAAGGAACTAATGCCCCTGTGGAGCCCTTAGCTCAACTGAGGGACTTGGTACATGTGGTTGATAAACGTTGGGCCACTGCATTAGCCCCAAAAGATCCCACCACAGTATCCCCTTTGGCTTCTTCTTCTCTGGTTGAAAGGATAGAAAAGGTTTTTAGGGAGGCAATACAGGCCAGAAGTCACCAACAGGACCTTCCCCTACACTGGCCTCCAATCCGCCATCCCACACTTCATTAAAAAGAAGAAAATTGGCCTCAAAACTCAGGAAATGGTTCCTGAGCCAGGAAACCCGGTCCAGAACATGGAATACAAAATTCTGGGTCTAGGAAAGCCAATATGAGTCAAAAATCCACTTTTAAAATTTTTAAGAAAATCTTTTAAAATTCATCAAAATTGACCCCAATGGAACCCAATTTGGCTTCCCCTTCAATCTGAGTAAATCAGCTTATGTTTAGATCAGCGAGGGTCCCTCCCTGACAGATCAGACAATTTACGTTGCCAGAGTTTTTGTGACCTTTGTGTAAGCTGGATGACAAAGCCTAAAACCCAGGCAGAGTACATATAAGTACGTCAGCAGCCACTGCCCAAGAAGAAAACACCCATGACCCCCCTTTTCCCCATTTTGCATATATAAGGCAACTGCCTCAGGAAGGAACATTTGTCAACCCATTTTCACTCTTAGTTTTGAATAAAGATGATCTTACCCAAACCTATTCCATGAGCTCCATCTCTTTTTCCAAAATACTTTTACTTACCCAGCAAAGTATGCGGCGATCTGCATTTTAGAGCCAATAATCATCAAGTGGGCCCTCCAAGCCATTAATCCAGTGGCCCACCAAATGATGGTCTCAATCAAAGAATTAGCCACAGGCTCATGATGACAATCTGCCACTTCTGAAGAGTTTTTTTGGATTTACCAAACTCTTTTCAATGACCTGTTGCCCATTTGGCACCTGATGGACCAGCTACAGGTATGCCTCCCACTTTGCAAAATAGTCAGAGAATTTAAACTAATTCTCCCTGCTGCTCTGCCAATGGTTCTCCAATTTAGGTGGAATGAGGCCACCTCTGCTAATTGCGATTCTCCATTTGGAGGTGAGGAACAGCCATTCTTGAAACTACAAGGTGGTGACCAGGCACCAGACCATCTGGGCCATCTCACTGAGGGTCATTCTGTCCCAAATCAATTTTTTAAATTTTATCTGCCATTCTGGTGACATACCCAACCTCTCAACTCATCATGAAACCCCTCAATGGGTGCAAGGCGAGCCCAAGGCCTCATGATAGTTGGATTAATTTGATTCTATTTGATTCTCAAACCTGATCATCTTTTAATTTTAAAATTTAATGATTTTCAGAATTTTTATTATGATGAACTGGTAAAAGAAGGGTTGGAATAAGAGCCCAAAGGACATCAACTGCAAATTCAGGAGAATTGGTCATCCTCCTTGCCTCTCCTTCCCTTGAGAGATGCCCCAACAAGATCCACGATTGCCCCATTACAGCCATTTGATTAGCTATGGGCCTTTGGTATGTTCTTTAACTTTTATTTCCCTCACAAAAATAATATGGTATCCCTCCTAAACTGATCAGAATTGCTATGCCCTTGGCATTCTGGGCTTTCCACAGAGTTCTTACACACCCAGATTGGAAACCCCTTCTTGCTTTAATCAGCAGATTCCATGACATAATGACCAACCTATAACTTCAACACTTTCTGCCCTCCTCATGAAATCTGGCAAAGCAGTTTCTTACTTAATTACAGAGAATTTGCATTCTCTATGTGACTTAGTTTTTCTTGATGGTCACTCATCTTCTGCAGGGCATGCAATAACTCTTATTGACCTAGGATAACATCCACCCATCACCAGAAAATAAGGCTGAACCTTTGGCAAGTGTAGTAACAATGGGACTCCCTCCAGTCCCATCACCTGAAGTAGTAGAAGATGTGCTAGATGCTCTGGAAGAGATTTATGTATGCTTTGCAGCTAAGGGGGTCTAAAACTCCCATACTCATTGATGCACAGAAAAAGGGTGGCTCTCTTATATGCTCTTGATGGGGAAGCACGCCGCTGGGTCAGAGGAGCACTATGGGATGCTATTAAAATGGGGAATCACACTCCCTTATTGAGTTTAGTATTTGATGCGGTCCAAGCATCTGAATCTAGAGCATCCCGCCTCTAAAGCCTCTTTAACCTCAACCAGAAAGTCCCTAACTTGCCTTCACTGGTAAAGGCCTTCATAACATTAGTACCTTCAGCTGGTATCCATATGAACATTGCAGCGGAAGCTTTCAGAGCAGCCTTGGACAACTCTGCAGCTAGCAACGTTTCATGGGATCCTCTCCCAGTATCCATGAAGGCTGCAATTACCTTAGCATATTCAGTGGGGGCAAACCCTTCTGTGCAAGTATACCATCAGTGGCAGTAATGACATCTCCTCCATCTGCAAACACCCTCCCAGCTAGTTTATTCCAGTCCAAACCACCCGCCCCTACCTCTTCAGGTAATAAAGGTCCAGGGATGCGCTCCCCTGGGGTTGCAGTGGTAGCTCCCTACCTGCAGGTTACTTTGAAGAGTAATATACCCCTGTGAAGAGTCCCTTCATCTTCTCTGCGGATGAGGAGTTGACTGTGACATTGGACCCAAGTAATTTTACCCTAACACCCATCCAAATGACCCAGGTAGAAGCCCATGTCGCACCTAATCAGGAAACTGATTCTCATCCACTGAGCCTAGTTCTTCTTCCACTGGATAAGCCTCACCCACAATATGAAACTATGAAAGTTTTTACCCACAACAGTGATGAACAAAGGCATAATGGTAGATCCATCCAATATAATCCTTACTAGGGACCAGGAGAACCTCATAGAGGGATCCCATGAGAATCAGAGTAGGTTATTGGTTACCAAGGGGCCATTTCTTATTATAGGATCAGCCCCATTTTCAGCTGCCCTCTCTCTTACCATGGCCAATAAAGAGGACCAAGCTTATTTTCTGTTTCCCATTACCTTCAGAGTAGGAGTACGGAAGGTCACAGTACAACCACTCCTGGATACTGGAGCGGCGGGAAACTTTATGGATTTAAGAGTGGCACACTCTCTAGACCTGACGCGGTGCTAGCTCCTTTTATATTAAGTGCTTCATCTAAACCAATGTCCTTCCATACTGTCCAACATGCAGTGCGTTTCTTCATCCACAAATTTGGCTTCTGCGACCAATTTTCAGCTGAATCTGATTTACTATACTTCGTCATCATGAGTAGGTTGGTGGCGTCACCAACAGGTGAACATCAATCTGGAGCTTAACTCTTTGTCCTTTGCCAACAGGAAATGTAGTTGAAAATTCCCACTAATTGAAACTCTCACAAAAGAGCCCTCACTCAGCTCAATTTCTTTCTCTGAGCTTCCCCCTTTGGATCTTCCCCAAGATTTTCCTGACTTCCTAGCCCCATATAAGGATGACTTTGACATAAGACTTGTAACTCGACTTCCTCCCCATTCAGAATATTATCTTGCCTTCCAGCTAACAGTGCATCTTTTTAAGATCAACTGCCCGTTGTAACCTCACACGGAGGAAGAAGACAAGGCGCTGGGCATATGGCTAGATGACATGGTGGACAAAGGATGGATTATCAATAAATCTTCCCCATTGCCTCACCAGTTGTCTTTGCCCAGAAGGCGGATGGGACCTTACGCGCATGTGTGGACTATGGACATGTTAACAATGTGACAGTTCCAGATCCATACCCCCTCCCCTTGGAACAAACCATAGCTCAGGCCATTGCTAAATCTCTAGTATTTTCAAAGTTTGCCCTGGTTAATGCCTTTAACCAGGTAAAAGTCAAGGAGAGCCAAGAGTGGCTCACAGCTATTAGGACAAGGCGTGGGATATTCTGATTTAAGGTGATGCCATTTGGACTGAAGAACGCACCAGTAACCTTCCAACGATTGATTGATGATGTCCTGGAGGACCTAAGATTTACCTGTGCTGTTGCTTACATCAATGATAAATTAAAACATTCCCTAACCCAAGAACAGAACACCAAGGATTTGTAGGCTGTAATGACTGCCCTTCTCAAGGCAGGGATCTTTGTCAGGACTTCCAAATGCAAATTCTTTCAAGAGGAAGTAACCTTCTTATGGAACCTGGGACTTGAGGATGGGTATGCTGTCCCCCCTGTAAGCAGGAGGCCATTCATACCTGGACAACCCCTACCACCTAAAACAACTAAGTTTCTTGGTGTTGGGATTTTTGCCCATATTCCCAGCCCGCTAGATTACCTGGTGTTTCTAGGGGAAAATTCCCTAAAACGAAGTGAATCAGAAATCAGTTAGCCCGAATTTTGGAGGAACTACATTTAGGGGATTTTGGGATATTCGCCTGTCCATATCCGTAGTGGATCAATCGGGATGAATACCTAATATCTCATTGGGAGTAGTGGCTGACAAAATAGGAGAATCTGATAGTGATTAATTATCAGGTGTACCAAATGGGATTGGTCATGTTTCATCACTGACTGATTGGGAATGAATGGTGAGTTGCAAGGCGAGTAATGCCGCCTGCAACTAGCAAATCAAATTGGTTGGTAATGTGACCTGCTCTAATGGGTAATAAGTCCCATTACCTAAGCAGGTCGCTAGCCAATTATGGTTGGTTTTCTTAGAATGAGAGGAAAACGTTAGGGACACGTTTTCTGACTCTTTCCATTTGAGGTCTTGAGGATGTCCAACAACGGAATCCTAGCCAGGATGGGGAAAACCATCGCTGCTGAGATGAGGTAGGGTGATTCAATGGCAACGGCTGCCATTTCATTGAAGAGGTGTCAACCGAGGGTTAGACGGCTGAATCCCCTATAAATTCTCTAGGATTTATTATAATAAAAAACAACTATTACTACAAACATTATTATTACTACCAAGTTTAACATACATTAAAACATTATTAGTTTTATTGTAGATTTGGTTATAGTTAGACTATCATCATCCAGTGTGAAGTTCCATCCCAAGGATATTATTGCAGAAGGCAATAATTGGAAGACGCTCAGAGAGAAGAGTAGAGATCTGAGTGGGGATCTAGAGACAAAGGGAACCACAAATCAGGGATAGCTGCTAACTGTGTGTTGGGCTGAAGGAGACTGTCATCAGAGGATCTTGATAAAGATCAAGTGGACAGTAATAGAGGGAACAAATCCCTACAAATCTGACTTATCAAGTATTTATTTGGAAATACTGGCTGAAGCATTGGGCCTGATAATAGTTTTAGCTCAACTATGGATAATAGTCTCCATACTATCATCAGATAATATATTCTTTACAACGCGAGGTGCACAAGGAAACTGATCCTGTGCAGTAAAAAGATCACTAGGGTTGTTTGCCAATAAGAACAAACTAGTAGATTTTTACAAGTTGGTGCTCACTACAGGGGTAGTTGAGTAGAAGAATCTATCAATTATGTCGTATAAAGAAGAGATGCGCAAGTTGTGGACCAAGATCGCCACAGTGAATCAGAATGCCTTAAACTCTGCGGACCATCGGGAGTTTGCGGCCTTGGAAGAGCGAGTAACCAAGGTGGAGGAAGGAGTTGAGAACATAGCCAACTTTTGGAATGAGTTACTAAGCAAAGTAAACTTGTTAATGAGGAAAGAATGATACCTTGTTTGAGAGGTCCTATTCCTGAAAACAGAATGTGGAGCAGATCGCGTTCAATTGAGAAAGTTTGGTGTAGACATTGAGAAATTGATGAAAGAATTAAGGGATTTGAAAACCCGCCAATGTGCATGTGAGCCTGATATGGCCAGTGATGCCTAAGAGGGAAGTCCTCAAATAATACTTAGGAAGATGAATACCCCAAGAAATATGCCGCCCACATTTAATGCTATTTCAGAGATGATGCCCAAAGTCACTCCACAAGTGAGCCAAGTAGCCAAACCAAGAGAATTGGCCCAAAATGACTCGGAGAATTCAGAGCAACACCTAAATTGCCAACATTCTATTGGAATAACGCCCCAGAATCTTTCTGACTATTCGACATGCCCATGAATGGATATGGAGATTGTCAAAAGGCGTTGACAGTCATGAACTGTTTGGACACAGACTGCCAGAACCTAGTGTTACCCCACTTAGAGGGGGACAGCTGGTCATAAGCCGAGGCTAAAGCGGCCATAATGAAGGAGTTCAGGAGTCCAACCCATATGTCAAAATGCAAGCAAGAATTTATGGGAATTCAATTCCATAAAGACGAGTCTCTTGTAAGCTTCACGAATCAATTTTACCAGGAATCACAGATCCTGGCTGGAGCAAAGGTGTTAGATGACTTTTATGCAAAAATTGCTTTACAAGCGGCCCTTTGGCCCTATCACAATTTGCATCAAATGATGTCTACTATATTTGTGACTGAGATAACTACCTCACAAATGGTAGATAACCTGAAGATTCTGGGAGCAACACTTGATGCCCTGAATAGAAGCTTCAAGTCCAATCCAGTCTGAAGTCTGAATCCCATGAAGGGAAGTGAAGGAGCAAAGGAGACTTATAACTGAACTGTCTAGG